>NDFZ01004973.1:0-140597 GCA_002192655.3 Mamestra configurata | reverse complement strand
ACCTCATGCAGAAGTTCTCGGAGATGACCGCGCCCGGCGGCGATATCCTCAGCAAGGGCAAGGAGCTTATCTTCATGAAGTTCGGCCTCGGCGGCAAATAATGCTGGCCAGGCGGGCGCGCGGGCGCGGGCTTGCGGCTGCTGTCGGTCGGCTGATCCTGCTGCGGCTCGCCGTGGAACTCGGCTCGATTGTAGAAACTATTCTGTTTAGGCCGCTCGACGCGCCGGTACTTGGGTGCCGCACTTAGGAGATGATGTACATAGTAAAATTTCAATAAACGCACAGTCTAGTGAATATTCAAGTATTAGTGCTGTCTTAATAGCACCCACGGTTGGAGTTTGAACACCCGAACACCCGATTAGTCGTGTATTCCGATGCTTTCTATATCTTGGACTCGCGTCCGTCTGTTAGGTTAGATTATGATATCGAGTGAATTGTTTACACATTATTGGATCTGCATTATTTATTATGTGTAGGAACAGTTCGTAAAGTTATTATATACCTAGTTATTACTACACGATCCTTATGGCATAGAATTGTTGTGATTTTCTACGTTACGTTTTTGATCGCTAGCTGTGAGTTACCTGAATGTATCCTAAATGAGTAGTTGAAACTTAAATGTTTATTTCACCATTCTTCAATGTAAGAACTAATACATTAATAAAGTTAACAATAATAGAATAATAAATAAAATTCAGTAATTCGAGCAATATTGCAAGCACCAGTATGTTGCTGCGACCGTCCCATTGACCAAAAGTTGAATCAAAACTATCTGTTAATGAATTTCTATAAACGAAACTTTAACTATCCCATATAATATATCCCATTTATGATCAAAATATTACACAGTGAGACCGAAGTACTGTAACCATCGTTGAACACATCATCAAGTCATCTATATAGATAAGTCGTATCCCTATGTAAAAATTTACATATTATTAAATAAAAATTATATGTATATCTACAATCCTGTTCATTAAGTTAAATAACTTATATAACAATACTATACGACAGTTGATTACATGTAAATCTTGGGAAAATGTAAGTATAGGAGCCTACTGAGATTTGCCAATACCCGTTTGTAATATCTAACTGCTAAAACTCAATATACTTACATGATAAAGATATTTTAATAAGAAAATTTGTGTAAGCGCATTAAATTTATATGCTGGTTCTTTGATTCTCGAAATAATAATATTCTGTGATAGTAGACGTGATACCATCTTAATCATTCTAAATATAAATACTTACTTACTAAACAGTACTGCGTCATTGTTCACTCAAGTATCTGAAGATGTGTTGAACTACTTGTTTCATCTATGATATGAATATAATTATGTTTTACGTCAAAGCATTCTTCGCCAGCTTTTTTATTATGCAGATGAGCAAAGGTTTTTTTTAAAGAATTTGATTGATGAATAAAATCATAAGCTGACTGCTGATCAAAGCACATGTTTGGTTTAGAAATAATTTGGTCTCTGGGTTAACCTTTGCTTATGCCATTTAAGAAAATTTCATGCAATTTTGATATGGAGTTTTTAATAAAACAATAATAGAATGTGAATTAATTCTTATCGTAAAATCTGTTGGTGTGGGAAGTGACGTATATCAGTCAAATGTTAGAGTCGTTTCCACCCGACAAAAGACTGCTTGCATGAAATATTATTACTTTTAGAAAATATATAGAATTCGTTAAACTTACTATACTTCATTGCGACACAAACGTGTTAGATTAACAAAATATTAGTGAAACAATGGACGTTTCATACTTTTGAATAAATAAAATTATTGAATAATTGATGAAACCGATCGACCCATATACTATATATCGTAGGTACCTACGAGGACGTACTACATAGCGACGTTGAAGGATCTAAATAATTTATAAATGTTCTAAAGTTGTTGTTGTACATATTGATCGGTAAGGTCGCTTGGATTGTAGGCTACTTGGAGATTGCTCACTTCGTACAAGGGATTCTCTTTAAGTCCTTTATATTGCTTCGTATCTATCCAAACAAAGTTCTCGTTCTCGTGTATTTCAACCTTTTCACGTATAAATCCAGATTTAGCTTGCGATTCCTAGTGTTAATCACTCGTAAAGTATATAACCCCACAGTTTAGTCCACTACGATGTATAACTATGTATGTATATTATCTGGTTGTACATAATCATGCGTGCGCCCGCGTTCAAATGTTTTAGCTAAGCACCGCTACATATCTACATTATATTATATGTATAACCCGTATTTGAAGTTTTTCTATCATTAATAATTGAATATTCTAGTGTTGTTTCCGACACGGTTCGAAGTTGTTCACTTGTTTATATATTGTTATAAATCTGTATTCATATCTTTTATCACATGTGTAACTAAATGTATGGTTATTTATACCTATGAGATAATATAAATTATGTATATTAATCGTGCATTCATGTGTGCATAATTTAATATAAAGAGTTGTATATTACTTATATACTAATGAATTATGGCAAAGTCTCTAACAATGTACCAATGAAATATGCTGGAAAATAAATAATACGAATGCCGCTTCTTTATTTATTGTATTTCTATAATATTTGACCACAAACAAATAAATTATATTACATCATAAGGTTTGTACTATACTGTCATACAAGTTTATGGGGAAATACAAATACAGGTAAGTAACCTAGCTGATAAGACATAGTAGAATGAAAATAATAAAAAGGTTAACCCCGAAAGATAATACAAATTCATTCTGTTATCTGTAACCTTATAAGTAGGTTATATTTATCAAGATTTTATCTTGACTTCACTTATAATAGCTCGTTTTCTAATAGAAAACAAACAATACTTCGTCTACAACAGAAAACAAGCAAATAAGAATAAGAGAGAAGGACCAAATGTTTAGCATAGCATTTCAAACCATGAAATCGTCTCAATATCAGATATTATTATTATGAGCCTGTGCTGTCCCACTGCAGAGCAAAAGCTTCCCTCAAAAACTTTCCAAGTCTTCTGCAGTTTTGTGATAATTCTATGAGGAGTCCAGCACGCTCATCCAGCCATCTTTAACTGGATCTGCTGCCTTGTCACCCGTTGGATGGTTGCGTTGGTCCTTGCGTTTGGGATCCTCTGTGTGGTAATCCTCACCCATTGCTTGACCGACATGCGGCAGATGTGACTAGCCCCGTTCCACTTTAACTGTGTGACCAACGTCTTCTAAATTCATTTTGTGAATCATGATCAGGCAGGATTCACAATTGAGAATAAAATAGGACAAGTTAAAATAACCTATTCTCTAACGTACTTCCCATCCTTTATACCATCTTCTCTAGGCTACAAAAGCTATTACCTCCTTAGCTTTGCGTTGGCGTTAACAACAGCTGTTTTCTCGCTGTAATAATTCTGCTTTCTGCAATTCTGAATGTCAATTTGAACAAATCTTTATATAATGACATGTAATCATAGGATAATACTATCGACTAGACTTTAATCTTCTTTAGAAGTCTGGCTCATCAAACCATTGGTAAACCTTATCACCAGTTGGGTTGTAAGAATATTTCACACACTTTGTGTCAAACCATCTGAAAATTATACGAATGCGCATTAAGAGAGTGGTGTCGGCACACACTGATTTCGATGCAGTTTTTTCACCTAAACACAAAACAGTCCTGCCTGACTTTTTAGATACATCAAAATACTCCAAAAATCAGTTGACTCAAAGAATCAAATCGACATTGGTATGGTAGCAAAGGTGTACTGCACAGCAGATTTTTTAAAGATTTTAGATTTTACGAAAATAACGTTGTCATCATATGCCTAGCCTTTTCCCAACTCAAATTTGGAAAATGGGTAGACTATGTCCGGCATTTGGATGTAGGATGAAGGACTTTTTATCCTGGGAACATGTTCCCTTGGGATAACTTTCGACTTTCACGCGCGCATAGCCGTTGGCAGAAGCTAGTTTAATGTTATAGAAGTAAATGCGGAGAAAGCGTATCCATCTGTCTGTCTGGATTTTTCTTCCGTTCTTGAATGGATTGTGATGAATCTTGGTACACCATAGTCCATGATCGCCTTTAGGAAATTTAAGACTTTTTGTTGTACAATGTGTTGTAGAATTTATTCGAAAGAGTAAATACGACCCTGGAACGCAAAAGGCATTTGCAGGAGTGGGCAGCACACGAGTGGGTTTCAGTCAGTAAGAGTCTGAGTCATTAGATGAGGGATCATAGAAAAAAAAAAACTCTTAAAATATTCACATTGCACGCGGGGAAGCCGCGGTATTAACCTTGTCTAAACTAGCTATGTTGGTCAGGTTATACTTCGATCCTCCTCCAGGGATGGAGGCAAATTTTCAATTTGGTAGTCCCAGTATGGATTGGATGGTCACCCATCTACGTACCGACCTTGTTAGGCATCGCTTAACTTCTAAAATCGAACCGCTCGAGCTGTTATTATTTAGCCATGAAGAAAACAAATTAACTGAAAATTTGCCATCAGTCTTGCCAAGAGGTATCGTGTTACCCAGCAACTGGTTTGTGGAAATCAGAAAGGACCAAATACTGGTACTCAGCTGCATCCGGGTAAATAAACTAAAAATCCCTTACCCGGTAAAATTAAATTGATTTGATTATCTACTCCACTGTAAATCCTAATCCTAAGGTTCTATTCAACATTTTAATGTTAAAGTTTATGTCGGTAATCCAGCAATAACATGAATCCACTTTGAGAGACACGAGACAAAAATACAGTAACACTTTCGACATTTTTACGAAAATAAACGTTTATAAAAACAATTCAATGTACCTAAGTACTTGTTAGTAGGAGATTATAATATTATAGCACGTGCACAATTCGAAAATAACGGCAAATAACATGGACCGGATCACGACAGAATCCAATCACTACAGAAGGATCTTTAATGTTTATACAGCAAATGTCTTGTCAAGGTTGAGTGAGGTCCGTTTGCAAGCCGAGCGGGCAGCGCGGCGGTATACCTACGTTACGCGCTACGCATATGTCACCGTCAATGTGTATCCTGCTGCCTGTGCCTTTTGCAATGGCATTTTCGAGAGCATCATGCAAAAGTCTCGTATCTCAGATCTCGGAGATGACCATCCCCGGTAAATTAACGTGCGCGAAATTTCAAAATCAAAGTCAAAGATAATTTTTCAAATAAGGCTGAGAGCCAGTACTTTTGGACGTCAAATTTCTACATAAAGACAGCCCTAAAACGCCCGCCCGTCACCACTTCCTAGTGTTTTAGCTGTGAAGAAGAAGTGGCACAACAATCGCCCCAGATTTTCAAATAAAGAAAAGAGCATTTAATGTAATATACAAATATTACTGATGGAATGATGAATGATGGTTTACCAATGAAATATGCTGAAAAACAAATACTACGAATGCCGTTCTTTAGTTATTTTATTTGACCACAAACCAATAAATTATTATAATACATCGTAGTTCTATAAGTAGGGTTGTCATAAAAGTCTATGGGACAATCTAAATATACGTAAGTAACCTAGCTGATAAGACTTAGATGAAGGAATACACCGAAAGATAATATGAATTAATTCTGTTATCTACAACCTTATAACCGTTTATCAAGATTTCATCTTTACATAGTCGGTATTGGCTTACAATACATAGTAACCTTTAATAATTTATTATTTGTATGAGCCTGTAATGTCCCACTGCAAGGCAAAGGCTTTTTTTCATCCACTACCCCGCTCTTCTACAGTTTTGGGCCAAACCTTTGAGAGGAGTCCAGGTCATCACTTCGGCCATCTCTTACTTGACTTGCCGCGTTGCCGTTTACTTGGGTTTGGGATCCGCCCTTTGCTCCAGTGATGTCACTAGCTCATTTCCACTTTGACTTCGCAGCTGTGTGGCCAATCCACTTTTTGTATTTTGGAAGGAAGTACAGGAATTCTAAACTGTTCTGTGAGTTTGATCTAGTTACTTCGTTCCATAGCTCGTTGACAGAGTTTCCAATAATGAGCAATTCACATTTGAGTATAAAAGAGGCTAAGTTTAAAAAATCATTTCGTACTTCTATCCTTTATACCCATTTTCTTATCCAGATATCATAAGCTAGTACTGGCCTTAGCTTTTATTTAAATGCAAGTTTAAAATGCATAAAACAATGCACGTATTCTCGCCGTGATCCTGATTTTTGCAATTCTGAATGACTTCTTGAACAAATCTTTAATTTCAAATTGAAAACTACCAGTAATTTATCTATACTTAAACAATATAAATAACATTTATCTTGACTTAATATTATTGACTAGACTGTAACTTTCTTCAGAAGTCTGGTACATCAAACCATTGGTAGACCATTTCACCGTTTGTATCGTAAGAATATTCCAGACACTTTGAATTAAACCACCTGAAAAGAAAATATGGATATATAATATAAAGTACGGTAACGGTGTAGAAAAACGACAACTACAGCTGATTTTGATTCATTTTTTGCAGTATTGACACCTAACAATACTGCCAGCGGTGCGATTCTGTAAACATCTCACCGTGTTAGCTTACGTGAAGTGAACATGAAGTGAGATGTTAAACCATACAAACAAGATAGGACGACAGTTCACTTCATGCTCACCCCACCTAAACTTTCACGTTGAGATGTTTTCTGAATAGACAGGCTTAAAATATATTTAATATTTTGTATAAATCGTGTCTTTGTTTGAAACCTGATTCCTGGTTCTTTTTTGCAAGATGATAAAAATCACGTTGTATTTAAAAAAAATGTACACATACCCTCCTCTTTTAACACACTCATCGACTGGATAGTCTTTCCTGAAGCATTTTGTTTGCAGTGTGTTAAAGTATATGACGCCAATGTACTTTGCCGTACTGGTATTGGCAGCCTCCAGGCACTCTAGGAATTTGTAGTCACAACTGCAATTCAATCTGAAAATTTGTATTGACGTTAAATAAAAATAAAAAAAGAATAAATATGTAAGGTACATATTATTGGCCTCTAATAAAGAATCTAATATCTATACGCCAACGCTGCTAACGAAGACACTTTATGATTGACTAGACTTGGAAACCAACTTAACTTAGATCACAGTATTGACGCCCAGTATGGGACTAAACAATCGATATGGCGCCCAGCTGGGACTTTAACAAATGAAATGGAATCCAGCCTTTGGCTCTCATTAAATTACGTGAGCTAGGACTGACAAATAAATAAAAGTAAGTATGTTAGTCCGCGGACTTGGAGAAGAAGTGTGAGTCGCCCGACAGCAGATGCGCCGGAACGTGGAGATTGGCACAAGAAAAGAGAGGTGTATACTCAGCATTTGGCGAAGTCAAACTGTGGATGATGATAATGATGATGTTGTTAGAACTCATGCTAATATTATAAATGCAAATGTCACTCTCTGTCTGTCTGTTTGTTACCAATTAACGCCTTGTCAATGAACTGGGTCTGGCTAATGATTATTCCCCTGAGATGATAAAACACTTTACATCGGGATCGAAGCCTCAACCAGAAGCCAGTACCTTGTATAAAAAGCTGTGTTGGTTAGGTTGTACTTGGTTTCTCCTCCGGCGATGATATCGGGACAGTGGTCGTGCTCCCTGCAACACATGTCAGTCTCTTTTTCGGTTCCTAAATCTTCGTAGTTGTCTGCGATGTTGCCAGCTCCGCACCATTTCGTTCCTAGAATTTAAAGTTTTTTTATTAATCTAAGATAGACTGATGGAATATATATATATCTATATTAATACATGAAGCAAGAACTTTGTGCACCTTTTATGAAATTTAAAATTATGCAGACGGAGGAGTATGGCAGAAAGCTATTATAATTTTTTTTGTAAAAATGCTTAAAAATACATTCAATTAATAAAGAAAATACGGTCGAATTTCGACCTCTGGGCCACCACATTACATATACTTTAGCGTGGATAGAATTTTAACATAACTCTTTTACAATTTTCTTGTTTTTGGGTATCATGGTAGTCTTATGACCAAGAATATTTTCTGCTTACAGCGATATCTACCAGAAAAACCTTTTGAATCAGTTGTCCTTTTCTGGCTAGAAGACGCATTGTAAGTAGATGTAAATACTTGGCAAGCCAGAAAAAACAGTGAAGACCAACCATACATTTACCATATATTTGGCTGGCCTGTTGGTCGAGTGGTTAGTGACCCTGACTGCTAAATCGGAGGTCGTGGGTTCGATTCCCACCCAGGACAAATCTTTGTGTGATGAGCATGATCATTTGTTCTGTGTCTGGGTGTAATTTGTATAATATGTATGTATTTAGCAATATATAAGTATGTTTATCAGTTGTCTGGTTGCCATAATACAGGCTCTGCCTAGTTTGGGATCGGATGACCGTGTGTGAGTTGTCCCAAGTTATTATATTATTATTATACAAAAGGTTTCCTCTTAAACACTTTAAAACATAATATGTCAGACTAGCTACCGCCCGTGGCTCCACCAGCATGAAAGTCGAAAATTTTCCCAAGGGAAGATACTCCCGGTATAAAAAGCTACCTCTGTGCCAAATTTCACCAAGATCCGGTCAGCCGTGATTGAGTAAGAAATATCCATCCATCCATCCAAACTTTCGCATTTATAATATTAGTATCCTAGATTATTTAGAGAAATAATGATAGAGTACTCCTTTTATAACAAAATAGTGTGCTGATATGTCAAATGAAATTTTAATTTGTTTCAAATAAAATGCAGTTCATTGACTTTAAAGATAAAGGCTTTAAATACTGTTTTATGGACACGATTAATTATTTATAAACAGCAAGTCTTTTACCTCGGACAGAGGATAAGCATTGCCATACAACGTGGCAATGCCGCCAGTCTTTTGGGCCCAGTTCCAGTCGACAGCGATGCGGATGAATTTTTTGACGCCATGTTTAAGTTAGGAGTTTTATTTTTATTTTAAAGTGTTAAACGTAAGATTAGTACTTAAAATATAAAATTTACAAATAAAATATTTCGTTGCATGATTCATGTATAAGCAGTAAAGAAACGATAAGCAATGAGTCTATCCTAGATGGTCAGGACGGGGTGCCCTAAGCTCCCTGTGCCCTATGCTCCGCTAGGTACTTGGCTAAGCAAGTCATTAAACAATATTGAGACAAGTCATTAGCCTTGCTGTTCAATTAAATGCCGGGATGTCATTTAGGCCGCTGATTAAAAGCCACCATTCAATGAAAGGCTAGGCAGCCAGATAAACGGCTGATTAAGCCAGTTGGTTGCGACATAAATACTATAAAAATAAAAACGGTCGGGATTCAATATGTCACCACTTTACCCGTAACACACTGCTTTATTCCCTCTTTAAATATAAATCAAATAAAATAAAAATGTAGATAATATAAATATAAACTAGACAAAAAAACAGTGATATATTCGAGAATCCCGCAAAAAAAAATACATACAATCGTGGCTTTTTGTACTGGTATAGTTCGTAAAGCGAAAAGTTCTTAATTGACTCGCTGTTTTAACTGAATAAAGCTGACCTAACTGAATTAAACTCCGTGTAACAAATAATCAGGAAATTAAATTCTACTGAGAAGATAGGTACTTATAGCTTACTTTGGTAACAAAGTACCTTTGTTCACGCAATTATTGTACTTAATCTTCAATTAAACAGGTTCCGAATCATCGAACTTCCTTGTTCTACTTAGATGCATTTTTTTAAGAGTTCGTTTGGTTCCGCATAGGTACCTACGCATAAAAACTTAATAAGAACGGTTCTGCACTGTATTCGAACGAAATTCGAATTTCTATCCGATTTGGAAAACTTGTTCTAAATTCAAACGATCCGAGTTGTGAGGCTATAGAAAAAGTGCCGTTCTATTTACGAATGCGATTGTTGAAATGGCAAAATATAATTAAGTGATTGATCACGTGACATTTCGACAGCTTTTGTCAATCCCATAGGTACATTTTTGACGTTTTGACGCTTGTCTTGACTAGAGCCTTAGATATACTGCGCTCTCCCTCTTACCAGTAGTAGGTACATCGGCATCGGAAACGACATTTCTCGGATTCGAATCGGATGCAAACCAGTAAGTACTGCTCTAAGTGTGGATTCGTCACGGGTGCAAGACGACATGTAGTTGGCACTAATTAAATAAGGTACCAAAAACTTAACTAAGACTTAGTCGCTAACGCGAAGTTGAATAACAAATCTATACTTATAATAAAGCTGAATAGTTTGTTTATTTGAACGCGGTAATCTCTGGAACTATCAGTAGGATTTGTGTATGTTAACCACATTCATAAGGAATGCTAGGTATAGGCTATACGGAAATGGTAAATTCCTACGGGAACGGGAAAAAACGGAATATGTGCGTACGAAGTCGCGGGCAAAAGCCAGTATTTCATACATAATGGGTCGGTGTTAGCAACTAATTCGGAGTAAATAAGATAGCTGGATAGTGCAAGTGACCCTAGCAATGCTGTTACCTGACAATAATTATTGTGTTTTATGCTTAATTTATGTATGCATGTGATGTGGCAGCAGTACTCTTAATAAATAAATAGGTAAATACTATTTTCAATTCGAGCTGCGTCTTTGCCCGTCAAGGCCAAGTATGACAGGCATAAATCATTATTTACAGTTCACAAGTTCAAAAAAAAACCCCGCCAAATTCGAGTCGGACTATGGCACGAACGGTTCCGTACCATCATAATTATATAAAAATCATGTGTGTTGTATGGGAGCCCTCTTAAATATTTATTGTATTCTGTTTTTTAGTATTTGTTGTTATAGCGGCAACCGAAATACATCATCTGTGAAAATTTCAACTGTGTAACTATCACGGTTCATGAGATACAGCCTGGTGACAGACGGACATACAGACGGACAGCGGAGTTTGAGTAATAGTGTCCCGCTTTACCCTTTGGGTACAGAACCCTAAAAGCAATTGGAAAATCTAGAAAGATCTGCTCGGCCGGACAATCAAACCAAGACTTTCGCAACCGCAACCCAACGAGGCAAAAACAAATTAAAACTGAAAATCACTTACCCGGAAAAATTAAATTGATTCGATTGTCAACATCAGGCAAATCGTTATCGACTTCATCGCTAGGCCTATTTCCACTGTAGTCGTTTATGGTTTGACTCAACATTTTAGTATTAATGTCGGTAATCCAACAATAGTATGAGTCCACTGTAAGAGACATTAGGCATAAATACAATAGCACTTTCGACATTTTTAAGAAAATGAAGTCGATACTTAAAGAAAGACAAACTAAGTTCTACTTGTTCTTGCTGCTATGAGACTATAGTATATATAG
Organism: Mamestra configurata; assembly: GCA_002192655.3. Taxonomy (NCBI): domain Eukaryota; kingdom Metazoa; phylum Arthropoda; class Insecta; order Lepidoptera; family Noctuidae; genus Mamestra; species Mamestra configurata. The sequence goes on along the minus strand of NDFZ01004973.1, from coordinate 129,316 downwards.
TCCACAATTCGGTAATGACGGCAAGTAAGCAACAAGGACCGAATAATACCACGGAAGGATCTTAATGTTTATATAGCAAACGTTTTGTCGAGGCTGAGGTCCGCCTGCAAGCGGAGCAGGTAGCGGTGTGCGTTAACGTCAATGTCAATACTCCGGCTCGCTCTTTAGGAATGGCATTATCAGAATTTAAACTATAGAAAATCACATTCTTACATTAATCATATTACAGATTCATTTTGATGAAATTGTGTATGGAAATAGTTTTTTTTTAAATGGCGGCAATCATTCCAATTTTAACCCTGCGCCAGGTCTTTTAGCGCTACCTTGTTTTTCAACTACCTATGTTCTAATCTGCGTTCGAGTTAGAAGTGGATAAGAGACAGAAATGGTCATGCGCAGTGGCGTAGCTAGACCTGAAGGAGTCTTGAATCAAATTGATTGGGATCCCTTTTCTAACCGACTTCTGCAAAATCCACACAAAACTGACACTCATATAATTAATTACGGGCCTCTCTTTAGTAAGAATTTGATGTTGTGGACTACAGTACGATTTTTTTTTGAATTTGGGGCCCTTGTAGTCCGGGGGCCATTTACATTAATAAGACAGCCATATTAATCATAGGTAACCCCTACCCCTACATAATATTTTTTTAGAATGCAGTATGCGCTTCATTAATTATTTAGAAAGATTATGATGAAGACATGATCCTGTGTTATCATATCTTTCCATTATTAACTACCAAAGAGATTAGTGAAAAACATGGTAGCTTCCTACTACCATATTAAATATATTATAGGTAACGTCTAGAAGGGTAGGTTAGGGTTAAATTATAGGCTAGACCTTGGAGGATTGGAAACATAGAATACTTTTTCTGTCATGAGTGCGTTTTCTTCGGATAATTTCCTATCTTTACGCTGGTGAAGATACTTGCAGAAGTTATTCCGTTACGTTTTATGCGTTCCCGCGTTCTCGCTTACTGTATGACCGCGGCCAAACACATAAAATTTGATAAGCCCAAATGAATGAAAAACAAGGTGTAAACAACACAAAAACGTTTCCCTAATCCCTTTTCAATGGAATTCACCTTAATTTTTCCAAATACCTACAATGTAATTTTTAATTTCCGTCAAATTTTTTTCTGGCCTTCCGGTATCAAACAAGAACATGAAACTAAAAATCAACTCTCGGCTCTTCCTTACACCTCTTCGAGTTATACAAGCTTAAATGTACCAACCTACTAATAAATAAGTGAACAGCATTTTTTCTATTCTGTATGACCCCATGTTGCGGCTGGCTTCCAATTTAGCTGGATGCGGCTGTATACCAGTTTTACATGGAGCGGTTACTTATCTGACCTCCATACCCAGTATCTGAGTAACTGCTGCTCACTCGCCTACGGAAGGTTTTTATTATTGATCTCAGATGCTTACTAGCTTGTTTATACTTATTTTAATGACATGAATACGTTGTAAATCTCTCCAAGTTTTAGCTACGCTAAACAATCAAGGAATGGCGAATTGGCCATCCACTTAATAAAATCTTAAATCCATTTAATACTAAGTGTATTAAATGGATTTAATTGGCTACGCACAGTGAAAATGGCGTGGTCTGTTGGCACGCAATTTTTTTATTCCTTTCATAACAAAGGCTAGTTGTAAGAAGGATTTTTGAAAAAGTATGCCTTAAGTGGCACTACCAGGGTTGCGGAATGTGTTCGAAAGTCACCGCGGCCCTGGAGCTAAAAGGACGTTAGGAGGAACATGGATGGGCTTTCGTCAGTAAGAGTCTGACACTCCCTTCCGCTCCGCTCAGAGCGGAAGGAATCATTTATGATTTCTTTCTTTACAAAGGCCAGTGTGTGACTTAAAGCGTTCATACATACACTTTCAATTTGAAGTGGTTCCGACCTGCATTCGTTTCAAATCCGAGATGTCTAACAGAAGTAGCCATTGTTCTACTTAAAGCAGTTCCGTCTTTACCATAAGGACACAAGTTCCCACGGCCCCGCTTGATTAGGGGCCCCCAAATTATATGATTGGTTCTTCTCCTTAGGAAACGACCAATTTGAACCGTGCACTAGCTTTTGACGAACTTCTGTCAAACCTATCCCAGGTGGAACCTGAACATTTTCGAACTCGCTCGCAAGAGGAAATATTCGAAAATTTTGGAGCTCACTGCGCTCGTTATATAAAGAAAGTGTTTCTGCATACAACAAAGTAACTTCATGTTTCTTTGAATGGTTAAAAGAAAATTTAACCTGTCCTAGACTGGCTGCAAAATTTTCCGAACACGCTTCAGACGCGAGTAAACATTTTCGAGCTGGCTTCGCTCGTAAGATGAAACATTCACATTTCAAGTTTTCCTGCGTAATTAAAGAAATTGTTTGTTTTTTTGGCAAATAGAAAATCTACCTATCCGAGATTGGGTACAAAATATTCCGAACTCACTTTGCTCGCGCTTGGATCCATATTTTCAAAAATGTTTGCTTCGAAAGCATAAAAAAAAGTTACACAAATAAAAAAGTGACAGCACAGTTAAAATTTTCGAGCTCGCTTCGCTCGAATCTGTCGACATTTCCATTTCGGAAAGAACAACAATTCGTATTCGGATCGAATGTACCGCTCTTTAACTAAAACCGGATCCTATAATGCCACACTACTTACTCATCATCTACGTAGCCTTTTCCCAACTATGTTGAGGTCGGCTTTCAGTCAAACCGGGTTCAGCTGAATAACGGTATTTTACGTGGACGACTACCTGTCCGACCTCCACAACCCAGTAACTGGGTAACACGGTACTTCTTGGCAAGACTGGTGTCAGATTTCCTGGCTTTTGACCATCCTTAACGACTGCCAAAGATCTATAAATGACAGCCGGCGGGACCAAATGGCTTAACGTGTATTCCGAAGCACGGAGGAGTCTCGGTATGTTATGCTGGTCACCTCATCCACAGGCCGACCTCGGCCAGCGTTGCTTACCTTAAAAAACGATCCACTCAAAAGAGCGTACTATTGGGTTATCTGTTTTTTTCCTCAATGATGACTTATTATTATGTCTTGACGTGCGGTTGTTCCAAATACAGGTGCATTCCGGCATTCTTCTAACGATTGATGACGTAGTAAGGGTAAAGTCCTTATTTAGTCGAAATTCCACTGCATCATCTGTCAACGAGACATGCCGGATACGCCATCGGTAGGTCATCCTAGCATAGGGAGGTAGGTACTCATACCTAGGTACGCATTAAACGTTTTAGAAATACTTTCATTGTGTACAGCTAATGACAGTACAGGATCCAGGATTGTGGTTTGGAGTAGTAAATTCTTCAATGAAATCGCTAAGTTGTAAACTTCCAAAGATATCCCGGTATTTTGTGGATACGCTCAAGCCCCTTAGAGCCCCTGGATCCGCCAGTGGCTACTGAGTAGAATTTAGTGCCGGGTGCTGTGTTTCCTGATAGCTGTGACCAGTGGTATTTGAGTCAAGGGTGAATAGGTCACTTTACTTCTTCTTCTTCTTTCTTTCTAGTGAGCTCCTTCGTCGACCACATCATCTCTAGCCATGGTGGTCAAACGCTAGCCTATAAAAAACCTGTGGTCTCAGCAATTTTTCTACCGATAGTCGAGTCAGCTTAATAGCCATCGAGCTTCGACCAACTCTTTAGAAGCAGTCGTTGGGCGGATGGATCAGGAGCTTGATTCTGAAAGCGGTACTTTACTTCTGGACATGCCCCGCATTGTTGGGAGGTTTCTCTCACTGGAACCCTGACTGGCGGAAGCTTGGATCCTGTTCCCGATACCGGTGAGATAACATAAATTTAAACGATTTTTATAATTTTATTGGAAATTTTTTTTAAATGTAATATGATGTATGTATTTAAATAAATAAACGCAAAACCTGAAAAAATAAAAGATAAAAAGATAATTTATTTGTCAAACATGCGTTTACATAAACTGACTAATCAGACAAGCAAGGTATTAATTACTACGTTGTGAGCGTCCATGTTTTGCCAATAACGGCGTACAAATTTTAGAGGTATAAAAATTACATTTAATTACAAAACACAAGAAATAGATAATAAATGTCAAGCTGNATAATTGATGTCAAGCTATTATAGTACGTATAAGTATATTATAGTCAAAAATAAATTAAATTATGTCCAGTATATTCATTTTTATGCTGTCAAATAGTATCACTTAAAGTCAATTGATTTAAAATTCACATTATTAAATTGTTATTCAACCATATATATTAGAAGTCGGAATAGAAAAGTCCTTTCATTCAAAAAATCTAAAACATTGTAGTACACTTTATTAACTAAAAAAATCTCATTTTATTTTTGAAAAGTGACAAGGGTAGTTCTCTCCAACTTTTAGGCAATTTATTAAATATCGTTGGAGCCATGCAGAAAACACTTTTGCGCATGAGGGATGTTCTCGCAGTATGAGAGCATATCCTACTGTTGTCGCGCCTGTTACGTGGGACTACTTCGTTTAATCGTGTAAATCGGTCTGGATTTGTTTTGACAAATACAGCTACCTCTAAAATGTACAGGCATGGCAAAGTAAGCATTTTGTATTTTTTAAAGTAAGGCACGCAACTATCAGTAGGTTTTATTTTAAATATTGAACGAACGCATCTCTTTTGAGCCTTGAACACCCTGTCTTTATCTGTAGACTTACTGATTTTCTTGCAAAAGATTTCGATATGGGTTTTCCAATTCAGTTTTTCATCAATGTGGAGCCCTAAAAATTTAGTTGTATCGACCTATTCTATAGGCTGGTCATCGTAGCGTATATTTAAATTACTCTTACAATTGATCCGTTGATTAAAATCTATTAATTTAGTTTTAGTTAGGTTAATTTTTAAGTTATTATCATCCAGCCAATTTACCATTAAATTTATAGAGTCATTTATGTCACTTTCATAAGTATCAACACTTTTACAAGGTATCGTTATGGTGCTATCATCGGCAAATAGTGTCAGAGGTTGAGGAATGCCTTTCGGTAGATCATTTATGTATAATATAAATAAAGGAGGCCCCAAAACACTCCCCTGTAGCACACCAAACGAAACTATACGTTCTGAGGACTGATATACAACTTCATGTTTACTTTTCATATTGATTTGGTTTACATGTATTATTTGAGTTCAGTGAGTTCTGTTAAGTAAGTTAGATTTTATTAGATTGTTGACATTTCCTCTGATTCCATATGCTTCAAGTTTATTTAAGAGTGTACCATACTGAGTAAACTTTCCACGGACCCTTCCAATATGACATATTTTTTCAATCATAAATAAAACATTCTTGGCCTTATGTATTCCATACCTATGCATTTCTTATTAACATTTAACTAGACAGTACATAGAAGGATACGGAAACGATGATTCAACATCACAATCATCATCACAGACCACCTATTCATAGATTTAGCTAGGTACAGGGTGAATTTTTCGAGTACCTAGGCGTGGATGACCAAATCTGAAACTATATGGAATAGCGAATAGAACTCAAAGGAGTTTTGAAGAAAATTAAAACTACATCATTCGATTTTTGAAAACTCAATGTTTTCTTATAATAATAAATAATCCACAAACCGACTACGGCGCGCGGCGTCTAGAAAATTACCTACTTTCTCAGTCAGAAACCCCTCTGTACGGTACCTAATGAGTATTTCAACCGACCTTAAAAAAGAGGTTATCAATTCGTTACGTTGGTATGTATGTACGAAATATTATTGGAACTGCAATTTGGGCTCTTTATCTATTTAGGCTTCCAAACAAATAGGTATCTACACAATTTAAAAGGTTTAGATTTACGTATTTAAATGTTTATCCACGCAGTTGCCTAACTATTCTGTTTTATTGGCTTACATTTGGTTCAACTTAGAGAGCAAGTTTAGGGTGTAAGTTTCATCAAAATCGGTTCAGTAGTTTTCAAGATATGGACTTTTAGAGTCTTGATAAGAGTTTAAAAATTCAGTTCAAGCCTGAACAAAATTGGCAACATGACCGTATCCTTTTCCGTATGCTATCTACGCTGAAACCCAGTTAACTTATCATGAATTTGTTAACAGTTTCCTGTAAGGATATGCCCCTAAGGTGCTCTACCTACTAGTTACTATCAGGTTTCGGTTTTAAAGACCATTACCGTAAAGCATGACATGAATTAATTAATAGATAGTGCAACATTATGTTCAAACAGCTAAAAATAAAACGAAGTTTAAAGTACCTAGATTATCAGTAATTTCATCCAAAAGTGACGGGTGAGACTGGTAAGATATTAAAAAAGGTAAGACTGGTAGATATCTTATATCATCTTTGGGACGGATCTGCCAGATATCAGCTTGATGCCCTTGAGTCAATTGGCAAACGAGCCAAGAGGATCATCGGCAATTATAGGCTCGTCGAGTCGAAGCTTCAAAGTCTTGAGCATCGACACCGAGTTGCTAGCCTATCGGTTTTCTATCGGTTGCATTTGTGGAGTGTGCGACGCCAAGCCCGTTTCATCATCGGACCATAAGACTTACGGCGATGCGCCACCGGTTCATGTGGATATCCCACCCACACGCACAAAACGTTTTGGGAACACAATCATTGTGCGCACAACTAAGGAGTGGAATTCCCTGCCAGAGTCTGTGTTTCCTGATAGCTACAACCTGGGAGTCTTTTAGTCAGGAGTGAATAGGATACTCTTAGGCAAGCGTGCTCCATCTTCGACGCTATCACCGCTTACCATCAGATGAGATAGGTAGTGGCCAAACGCGTGCCTATCAATATAAGTTATAAGTTATTAAGAAGAGGTAAGACTGGCAGATATTAAGAAAGTCCTTATTAAGTCGTACAACAAGGATCTTCAAAGGTCAAAAGGTATCAAAAGTCAGAGTCAATCTCCCTATCCTTTTCCAAATTATGTTGGGGTCCGCTTCCAGTCCAATTGGACTGCCTATCTAACCTCCACAACCCAGTAACAGGGTGACACGTCGATCATGTCTGATGAAAAGCGATGGATGAGGTCTATGATGGTGCGAGCGTGCCAAGCAGCTGTTAGCATTACTGAGTCACGAGCGAAGTCAGAGTTATAAGTAAAAATATATACGACTTTTAATCGATTGCATCTGGGAACAGCCTTTTGTTGGATAGATATTCAATGAACTACGTCATAAAAAAGATAAGAAAAGTTAAATAAAATAATGGTAAGGGACCCCTATAGTAATTAATTAGGTTAATTATTTATTTATTTGTAGGTCATTAACGAATAAAACATTAATCTTATTTTATCAAAATCAAGGATTGAATTATATGACGTATATTTTTATTGCTATTTTACTTATCATTATATACTTAAATTATTACTTTTGAATAAAAGGTACAGACGCTAGCACATTAAGCTACAACAATCTATCACATTAATTTAAAGATTTTCAAATTTATCACTATAGCATTAGGTTCAAGGTTGATTGGGAAAATTTGACGGTTTCGGGAAGCTTAATGTGCTGGCGTCTATACATAACGGATACTTCTTATTTTAAAAGTCTACATGTAAACTTTTAGGTCCATTTTAACCTGTCACTGGCGTCTGTACACAGAATCGACCGGCAGGATCATAGAACTGGATGCACTCTGCAAGGTTATTGAGAATGTCAAGACACGACGATTACAAGCAGGGTTGCCAACCGAAACGAATTACAAAGTACGGAACGAACTTTGAATTGAAACGTCAGTCAGACTGTCAGTGTCAAATACCGCAAGTGTTGTTTACGTTACGATTTCTAATTACTCATTTAAACGATAATTTCTCAAATACCTTGACACACTAACGTGTAATTATATCAAGGAATCAGTTCCTAATATACACTGAAACAAACTCATAAAATGGAGAACCTGAAAAATATTTGGAAACCGGAATGTAAGTTATTTATGATAACTTTTCAATATTTTTTTTCTGTACGAATATTTCATGCAATTATTTGTATTTTTTTAGTATATCGAATACAAATGGAGGCTCCGAAGCCAAAGCGTGTGGTGTGTGATAACTTAGAGGATAGGCCGGAGTTCTATGGGAGGGAATATCATGGAGTCATGAGTCACAAAGAAGCAACTTTAGTTCTGGAGAACGAAGTCAACGGCGCCTTTTTGATAAGAAAAGGAAGTCAGGGCAACGATTTTTACACATTAACTTTAAAGTAAGTAATTCCTACACGCAAATCTGACTCTTAGAGAGCCTCAATGGGGTACTGTTTTCCTAGATACAGCATTGTGCAGATGAGAAAGTAAATCGCTCTATTTAAAATACAAGTATTCAGATACATCTGGTCAGACTAGAAGACAAGACCAACTTTGTTGAGCAAAAGGCTTGGAAGCTTGGAATAAGTTCTAACACTTAAAAATTATTATTTACTAGCTGCCCCCTGCAGTGTTACCCGCGGTTTAAAAGTATGTGTTAATTCAGGGTGTCCGCTTCCTGCATACGAAATTTTATCAAAATTAGTCCAGCTGTTTGCACGTGAAGAAGTAACAAAGATACACACACACTAACAAACTTTCGCCTTAATAACATTAGTGTGATTTTTACAACACCCTAAGGACTGAAGATCACCAGCAGTTCCCCGTTGATGACTTATTTAATGTCATTTTTAATATTTTGTTTGTTCCCTTATCTTAATCCGGATTAAATAACATTTTAGAATGATTTGAGCCAAAGTGAGAATATATGAGTCAAAGGGAAAATCCACAAAATAAAATGTATCGTTATTTCATTTAGGTACAGGAAAATAAATTACATGTTTTTAATGTAATGTGTTTTTCACCAAGGAATAAAAACGATAAATTAATTTACCTTAAAACATTTCAGATTTGATGATAAAATTCATCATTACAAACTATATTATGATGGAACACATTACATTGGTGCTAAACGGTATGACACTATCTATGACCTGGTCGCCGACGGTCTTATCACATGCCATATGGAACTCAAAGCTCACCATATTGTTGAGATGATCAACTCTAGAGCAAGCTACCCAGAGAGTCCGTATGTTACGCTGAACAAACGCAAACTTAATACACTGTCAAGAATGCAACAGTAAGTTTAGTACTTCATTTATATTTCATACTATGTTTGCCTGTCTGTGGTGACCATTCAGTACCGAGACCCATTCATGCCTCTGTAATAATGTAATTTTCTAGTTCTATCATAAAATCTTTAATCATTTAATTTAAAAATTCAAGTTCTTCAAACTTAACAGACAGATGTGTTACTGAGGATTTTTTTGCGCCACTTCTACTTACGGTTTGAATTTATTTATTCTTCCCAGCTAAAACACTAGGAAGTGATGACGGGCTGGGCGATTTGGGGGACTGTTTTCTTACAAATTTTGACGAAAAGTGCTGATTTTCAGCCTAGTTTGAATAAATTACCTAATTAGATTTTTAAATGATAAGCCGAATTTTATGATTATTATCTCAATAACAAATTAATTATTAATCCTGAATAAATATGTTATGGATGTAGATAACAGAATAGAATATTATCATGTCAAAGGCCCTACAAAAACACATACAATCAATTTTCGTAATATATTTTATTAAAATAATGTCTATGGCATTAAATTCTTCTCTTTGGCATAAGAAAACCCTGTTACTGTTTAAGTTGGATAAGATATTTATATTTTTTAATTCCAGAGCCTCAAACAATGCGAGCCCCATAATAAAAAAGACTGAAAACGAAAATGTAACCGAAGTAGATGGCATGAAGAAGCCTCCGTTTGATCTCACACCATCCATAGAAGACAATCCGTTAGTCATGAAGTACTCCAAGTCACACAGCTTCAAAGTACACACGTTTAAGGGTTTGAACTGGTGTGAGCTTTGTGCGAACTTCCTGTGGGGATTCACTGCACAAGGTGTTAAATGTGAAGGTAAAACACGTTTTTGGTTTTTGTTGTGTTTTGGTTGCCCTCAACATTATATCTACATAATATTTGTAGCAGTTTTTGTTTGCCCTTAGTGAATGTTGAAAATTCAATACAAGTCAAAAGCAAACTGTGTTTGTGCATGAAACTTGTGCACTTTTATATCTTCTGCGTACTTGGCTAATATCCGTTGAGATTGGCCATCGTGACTGGCCGGAAGAAGGGTTATGAACATACACCAGGGATCAGACGGCTTAGTGCGAGTTTTTTATACGCATTCGGTCGCGTTAACCTAAACGTTTGCTTATGTCAAATTGTATGAAAAAAAAAAGGTTTTCCGTTATTGTCACCAGACCGCGCTTATTCACTTTTAATACAATTTGAATTACGTTAACACGATCGAAAATGTTAAAAAGCTCACACTAAGGGTCAATTTATACTAGCGCAGGGTCGAAACGATCTGTAACTTAACCACGGAGCAAATACAGAGAGGCGACGGCCTAAACAACTGTGCACTGTGATTTTCAACTAGGTCCTGACGTCATCACGTGGGCGTGGCCTTAGTCAGTGTATTGTTGGCGTTCGTCCTGTGCACTTCGTAAACGTTCCCTTTTAACAGCATTACATTCGCGTTAAAAGAAAAAAAAATAAGAAGTGTTATGTTTTATCTTGTAAAAACTATTCGGATAGACGTTCTGATGCTATGGACGGCATCACATTTCATTTGTAAGTTATTTTATGCGTAATTTATTAAAATAGTTCTAGAAAAATCTCTTAGCTTCGGTGTTTTCAAATATAATTCTACCCGACATTAGATGGCGACACTTTGTGTCATGGGAACTAAGAATATTTAGGTATGTAGAGCTCAGTATTTATATATTTTATTAATCATATGTACTGAAATTTCTTCAACTTTCATTCCTAAAGATCCTTTAATCGCCAAAATATTGTTTTTGTAGTTTTTATATCATTTTGTAAACAGGCCGCCATCTATCGTCAATTATGAACATTAATCATGAACATGTCAAAAATACAGGGCCGGAATTAGAATCCAATCCGAATGTCTCGCGGCTGTCTCACACGTGGAAGGTACTTAAGTAAAACATTTTAAATACGCTAGACATAAAAATACAATCTCTTAAAACTAAATATTTTAACTACAATAATTTATTTAAAGTACTTTCCCTCAGTGAGACAACTGGTATGGTAGTTGTTGTTTACTTAATTAAAGGTGAGGCTAAATGAACGTAATTTTATGAGTTGTGAGTCGCGTAAAATGAGTCGGCGGAATTCCGCTTCATACTAAAGTCCAACTCACTTTGCGTCGCCGTATAGCACAAACACCCCGGGCTACTCTCTAAGCCCGAAGTTCGTAGTTTCGGGCTTAGTTGCGAGCGTATTCTACTCCATATCACCTACGGACTTATGACTTATGTAATCCCTAATAAACAACTAATTTTCTTTCGTCATTTATCAAAAAATTTTTTATTCAAACATGTTTTTTTTTTTCATAAAAGTATCAATAGGCATTTCAATAAAAAATATGTATCAAGATGGTTCGCAAAATGAATTNGGATTTATTGAAAATGCTTCATTGATTTATAAAGCCAACTCAACAGCTGGCGATTACCATTCTAATATGAGCTACGATAATTATGTTAAATGGCTAAACGAAAAACTTTTACCCAATTTATCCCCACGCTCTGTCATTGTCTTAGACAATGCTTCATATCACAACACACGGACTGAAAAACTACCGACGTCGGCTACAAAGAAAGCAGACATGCAGCAATGGCTCAGGGATAAGGGTATAGCATTTGAGCAATCTCTCCTTAAATTGGAATTGTACGATATTATAAAAAAACACAAAGATGAACACATAACGTATAAAATTGATGATTTTATTAAGAGCAAGGGTTTTGATGTCATACGTCTTCCCCCCTATCACCCAGAATTAAATGCTATTGAAAATATTTGGGGTATTGTAAAAAATTATATCGCATCAAAGAATATCGAACAAAACATGACGAACATGGAAAGACTGATCTTTGAAAGCTTGGATAGAGTAACCAGTGAAACATGGCAAAAAACCTGTGCTCATGTTGAAAAAATTGAAAAAGAATACTTAAAATACGTCGACCTGGATTTTGAGTTCATAATTAACTTAGGGAACGATTCTGACGAAAGCGAATCAGAAATTGAATTTGATAGTGATTAAGTGCTGATTTTTTTGTTTCTTCTCTGTAATAAATAAAAATATTATTTACTTTCAACTGTTGTTTCTTTTCTCTGCAACTTATCATTCTAATAGCTAAATATTATTTACTTAAATTGTCTATATAATTTATTAAATAAATATATAATGCGTGTCAGATTTCTTTCCTAACGCTACCTACGTTTACACACACTAGCGCGCCTATCACTACACGTCACTACTACAACCAGAGCCAAACGGACTTCGTGAAATAGAATATCTGTACAACTAATCAGTATTTTATACTGTATTCAATTGCGGTGTTAACGTTTATCCGATGACACATACAACAATTCTAATTATAATGCTTAACAATTAAACAGGAAAATACAAGGTTACCTACTCAATAAAAAATGTTATTTCAATTGACAAATATTCTGTTATGGTTTTCCTACAAGGAAATTATTACCAAAGTCTTTGGTTATATATCCTTGTAGGAAAACCATAACTGGGCATAGATCTAATAATCCAATTACAGTAAGGTTATTGATAGAATGCTACCGTATGACATTAATGGACACTTCAATATTTATTTATTTACAATAATACTAAAAATTTATCAGAAGGACCAGTATCAATCAGTCCTTTGGCTTTTTTCCCTATTTGGTGACCCCAAATAGGGAAAAAAGCCAGAGGGCTGATTGAATCAATCAATATATATGTCATCGGAAAACTGCAGACTCCGCAAGATATCATGAAAAATATTTTTGTATAAGTACAATTAATCCCATCAAAATTCAATAGTAGGTATAAGTATCCAATATAAGTATCCCTTTCTTGTTAAGAAAACATAGTTTACAATTTCACGCGATATTTTAAGTTAATAATGTAGCTTTATAATGGCGATATAATTTCTAAAATCGGCAGAGCAGTTTTTGAGGGTAACAAACAAATCAATCTTTCCTCTTTATAAAATTAGTTTAAATTATTAGCTGTAAAAAAAACAATAAAAATATTTTTCAAAACTAAACACAGCATACAAGTAGATAAATAAGTTATTCATCCACATTGGTATAAGAACAAAGTGGCATTATTAAAAAAAAAAAAACTGTTATAACTTCCAGATTGCGGATTCATAGCCCATTCGAAATGCTCAGAGCGCGTTCCGAACCACTGTGTCCCCGACTTGAAAAAACTTCGCGGTGTGTTCGGTATAGACCTGACCACGTTACTGAACGCACACTCGAGCACCTTGCCGTTTGTGGTCAAGAAATGTGTGAACGAGATAGAAGATCGGGGCATGGACTCTGAAGGAATATACAGAGTGTCTGGATTCGCTGACGAGATTGAGGCTTTGAAAATGGCTTTTGATAAAGGTAAGCATCTTGTATTGATTGAAATAAAGTTGAAAATAAATAAACTTTCGCTAGTCCTAGATCGCGTCAAAGCGGACTGGGTTGCGAACCTGGTTATGTATTTTCGTTTTTTTTTTTAATACAACTATTAATACTAAATGTTTTATGTTGTTGTTGATATTAGCTTCTACCTGCGGTATCGCCTGCAAAAGTCAGGGTTTTTTTATAAAGGCAAATTTTGTTTTCAATTGTTTCTGTAGCGAATATAAGAGGGTCTATTCTACCTACTTATTTTTAACCTTTTGAACGCCAGAACATAAACGCATCGGCGTGCCCCCGACGCCACGCCACAAATTTACCGTACTTTTTGTCACGTATTTGTGACGTTTGGCGTACAGGGCACGCGCTTGCTTGTCACCTATACGTGACAGTGGCGTTGAAACGGTCAAGCAACGTTCGCTTTGGCATCTCAGTCGCAATCTGTCAAAAACCCTCATTTTTCTTAAATTTTTCACAGATTGCGTCAGAGCTAAGAAAGCGAAGGTTGCTTGAAAATGAGTAGAATTGGGCCTCTGATACAGAACATTATCCTGCTATATGACCTGACACTTCTGAAGCACCATGTTTAGCACATGAAAAGAATAATCAGCGAAATTAGATAGTTATGTATCGTATGTATGCAGAGCTGGGCAAAATACATGCTTTGCTTTAATTAAAATACAAAATACTATCTCACATGTATTTAAAATACGAAATTCAAAATACTTTAAAGTTGTGTATTTAAAATATAAAATACAAAATTTTAATTATTTTTATTTAAAATACAAAATACTAATTACAAAAAAATTGTCAGGTGTTAGGTTAGGCTAGCCTTTTTTGCAGCTTTTTCCTATTTTGAAGAAATACTTACTACAAAATACCTCAGCGTCATGTATTTCAAATACCAATTGCAAATTACATTTTTAAGAAGTAATTGAAATACAAATACCCAATACGTATTTTAATTACAAGTAATTATAATAATAATAATAATATCTTGGGACAACTCATACACGGTCATCCGATCCCAAACTAGGCAGAGCCTGTGCTATGGCAACCAGACAACTGATAAACATACTTATATATTTCTAAAAACATACATATTGTAGATAAATTACACCCAGACACAGAACAAATGATCATGCTCATCACACAAAGATTTGTCCTGGGTGTGAATCGAACCCACGACCTCCGGTTTGGCAAATACTGCTCAACCCTGTATGTATGTTCGTTCGCTTACCCAATTATAAAACCGTTTCCACATTTCAGACGGCGAAGCAGCAGACCTAAGTGTTTACAGTAACATCAACGTGGTCGCGGGCACTCTCAAACTGTACCTTCGACTTCTGCCGGTACCCCTCATCACGTATGAGGTACATCCCAAGCTAGTACAAGCTATACGTGAGTAAACAATGTTCTACTCGCAATATCTTTGTCATCTGCCAGGCTTGCGGAATTTTTTCGAAGGAGTTACCGCGACCCTGGAACGCAAAGGGCTTTAGAAGGTACACGGATGGGTTTTAGTCAGTAAGAGTCTGACACGCCCTTCCGCTCCGCCCAGAGCGGAAGAAGTCATTTGATAATTTCCCACCCATTAAAAAAAAAAAATATCTTTGTCATGTAGGACTGATACTCGATTATCAACTCTATTCTAGTGCAAGTAAAGCTTACTTTTCTTTAGAATTACAGGCAGGCTGTTGAAAGACATAAAAATGTTTCAAGTGATGCCGCAAAATGAACTGTATATGTTGGTTTTAAAGTCGTTATTACAAAATAAAAACTGTCTGAAAACTAAATCGTAGAAGCAGTTTAGATGTTCACTCAGGAGTGTATTTTGCTATGACAAAGGAAATTGATACAATACAACTAAACCCTAATCTCATCAAAATTAGAGTGAACAGGCTTCTTCTGGGTAGGCTCGCTCCATCGTAGACTTTGTCTCTGTCATCTATGACCTAGACTAGAGTCAAAAGCAAACCCATCTACACTAATATTATGAAGAGGAAAATTTTTGTATTTTTGTGTGTGTGTATGTTTGTAATGAATAAACTCAAAAACTACCTACTGTGCCGATTTCAAAAATTCTTTCACCATTGGAAAGGTACATTTATCCCCGTATTCCCACGGGGACGGGAACTACGCGGGTGTAATCTCAAATAAAACAAGTACGAGTCGGACTCTCACACGGAGGGTTCCGTACCGTAAACCGAAATAACACGTTTATTGTATGGGAGTGTAATTTTTAATTGAATTTAATTTTTATTATTTGTTGTTATAGCGGCAACAGAAATACATCATTCGTAAAAATTCAACTGTCTAGCTATCACGGTTCATGATCATGAAATACAGCCTGTTGACAGACAGACGGACAGTGGAGTCTTAGTAATAGGTTCCCGTTTTTACCCTTTGGGTACGTACTTCACGATGTCTTCCGCGTCAGAGGTGTACTGGAGACGGGAAATAGACAAAGATAAACAAACAAAAAACGTGTGTGTCAGCTTCGACGCACAAGTGGAGTTCACTCCTTAAGAACTATTATTTTGTAGATTATATAAAAAGAGGGCAAATGAAAGCATCTTATATAAGCTGAGCATACGAATGTAACGCCTCACTTTTATGTTAACGCTCGATTTTACTCTTCAGAAAATTTTCATACCGCGGGCTAAATATGAAAAATATAAACTCCGCAAGTTTTTCGTTTGGCTCCGTAGTAGCCTTGCCGCAGCGCCGTTTCTTACAGCTATAAGTTGATATTAGCCTTGCCGCAGCACCGTTTCTTACAGCTATAAGTTGATATTAATTATTGTAATTTCAGAGATGAAGACGCAAGCGCAACAAATAGCATCACTTCGAGAATGTCTGGACTGTCTGCCGCCGGCACACTTCAACTGTCTACAGTACATGGTGCAGCATTTACACAGGTAACATGCTCGCTTATTCATAACTATCCCACAAGAACCGAAAAATGCATTCCTGGGATAAGGGCGCTTTTCCTCCGACCGATCGGTCAAATGAGCAAGAAATTCTTCAAAAAAGTAGTTTCTTGAGTACCTAAGTTTAAATATAGGTATCTCTCCTATGACCGACGTTTTCACCCCAGGGTTTTGGAATAGGCTTTTTAATGTTAGTTTATCGCTAAATCAGAAGTTACAGGGATAGGCACCTTTCATTCACCATTTTCATTTCATTAAACCACTAAGAAAGTGGTGACGGGCGGGCGTTTTGGGGGACTGTCTTTATGTAGAACTTTGACGTTCAAAAAGTGCTGGCACTCAGCCTAATTTGAATATATGACTTTTGATTTGATTTTGATTCTTAAGATCATAAGCACATATCAACTCGGTAAGGGATCGTCACCGTATCGGCTTTTTCGCCGTATTGCCCTGAGGCGAAGTGATTACGTTACGTTTCCGATTAGTGTGCGTTGCAGTAGGAAGTTTCATACAAAGAATACTGCACGGCTCGAGTTGATACGGTGACGATCCCTTTCCGAGTTGATATGTGTGCAAGGGTACAATTTATACGCTGCAAAACAGTCTTCACCGATGTTGGGATAAGTCAGCGAGGCGAAAGTGGGAATGGGTGGGCCATATTTACTGGATGCACTATGACAGCTTAGCCAGAATCGTCACGCGGTGGGTGCCTGGTGACGTCGTAACCGAGGCAGGTCTAAAAACCGCTGGTGTGACAATTTGGACTTAATCCTGTGCTGGAGATAAAATGATGTGCTGAAAAAGTGTAAGTTAGCTGAAGTGTCGGGCCTTTGCCCAACTGTGGGACAACATAGGCTTAATTTTATAAAAATGGATTGTTTCCACTACAGATGTGCAAAGATGGTCGCATTGCACCACCACTCAGCTACTCTCCGTTTTAAAGTTTTTTGTGGAAAACCACTCTAAAGTTGATTCTGAACTGATATATTGTTTCGGAGATTAACGCAGTAAGATTGTAAAATATTGCGTGAAATTGTAAACTAATTTTCTAAATACGACACACGGATAGATTGAAAACTATTGAATTTGGATGGGATTTATTGTAAATAAAACGATCGATTTTTCATAATATATCGAGATATTATAATCTAATCAAGATTTATTATAATCTTACGGAGTCTGCAATTTTCCGGTGACATATCCAAACTGAGTCACTTAACCCTTTATTATACTATTATTCAAGTAGACATTTCAAACGCGTAGACCTATACTTTTTAGAGTTATTTCAAGAAACTCACAAAAATATGAGTTACCTACACTGTAAGCATTATTCAACTGATTCATTCTTCGGTTCTCAGAGTATCACAACAAGCGGATCTTAACAAGATGAGCGCCCACAACCTGAGCACAGTTTTCGCGCCGACCCTGGTGGCCACGCCCCCAGCCATCACAGACCTCGCCTTCGAGATCCGCGCCTTACAAGTACTCATAGAATACTGCCCTCAAATATACTATGGCAGTAAGTGAATGGGACTGAACAATAATCCAGTTCTATGAGTTAGGACCACTCGGCTCGGAATCGCTGAGATTAAAGATCCTAATACTAATAATCAACAAAAAAGTTCGTTTTATTAAAAATACAAAACAAATTCCGAGGGTTGTATTCGAACTGTCTCACAGATATATGTACCAATTTGTGTAGTAAACAAAGTTCTACATTGTATTAGTATTTTAACCTTTTGAGCATAAACGCATCGGCGTGCCCAAGACGCCAAGCCACAAATTCGCCGTATTTTTGTCACATATTTGTGATTGTGTTGTTTAGCGTACGGTGTAAGCTTATGCTGACACTTCACTTGGTCTATTTGCACAAATATTCGCCTTACTTCTTTGTTAAAAAATGAACTTTATTTCAATCACTTTAGGGTATATTTTTTATTGTCCAAATAACGTAAATACGCCAAGTGAAGTGCCTCCTTATGTTTGTCATATATACGTGACATTGGCGTTAAAAAGTTTAAAGTGTCTCGGTGTGTGCTGGCCCTTAGGCGTCGTGCTATTCACAAAACACTCATTGTGCGAATACGCAATAATTTTGTTACTCGGTAGTCGCCAGGGTGTACTGAAGCTCTGTGGCCCAACTAGAGTCCTTATTTCGTAGCCAAATCGACGATTTTTTTATTTCATGAAGTTGCCTGCCGTATTGTTCAACGCCACAAAACAAACATATTTAGCATATTAATAATCTGGCATCTTAATTTTACTACCATACCATGTATCATCGCACGTCGACTACGAACTTCAACTTGAATAGGACGACGCTTAAGGGCCAGCACACATCGAGACACTTTTTAACCTTATGAATGCCAATGTCACATATAAGTGACAAACATAAGCTTACCCTGTACGCATATAACGTCACAAATATGTAACAAAAAATACGGCTAATTTGGAGCTTGCCGTCGGGGGCACATTGTTAAAGTAAACTACACGTTAAAGAAACTCAATGAAAAAGAGATCATGAGAATGAATAGATTTTTAAGTTTGTATTATTTTTGCTTTTGCTTATCGTAACTCAACAAGACATTAGTATATTTTTTATTTGTGTGAACCTCGCGTTTTGAGCCGCAAAAGGTTTAAGCACTTTCCTTATAGATAATGAACTTATAAAACGTATTGCTACAGTAGTAGACTGATTTTATTTAGTAATATTTACAATGTATTTTGTTTATTTTTTTTCGTTGTTTTTAATAATATGCGTCATCTTTCTTTGTTTGTGTGCTAAGTCAAGGAAATTAATTGTTCACCATTTTTGAAATTATAAGTCCCAATAAATTGAAGGTGCACTAAGGTTGAAAATATCAAGACTTGAATAGTATTTAATATAGTAAAATATACCTTATCGTCGCACTACGTGCAAGTGACATTCAACCTTATGCCGACCGCACTTTGGACGCGTTTTCGTACGAATTTGACTCTTGCGAACACGTACGCCCGAACGATTCCGATACCATGGGTATACGTCCGGAAACAGTCCGAATATGTTGGAATTTTTGTACGAATGCGTTCTTCACGAAAGCGATATCATCGGGGTACTGCCAACTTGACGGAGAAAACGAATTCACAATGCGGCAAACCGTGAGATAATAAAAATGTAATTTCTTTGACTACCTCATCTGCCTATTTCATTGTTCTCATATTTTTATCATGTTTGATGCGGAGGATGTGTTCAATAGAAAACCATTATTCTATAAATTACTATTATCATTAAATGCAAGCATTTACTTAGAATTAAGTTTTAGCTGGCACTTGCTGTATTTGTCAAAATATTCGCGTCACTTGTGCAATACAAAATTAACCTTATTTGCAAATAAATAAGGTGCATTTTGTATTACACAAGTGATACAAATATTTTGACAAATACGCCAAATGACATGCTAGCAATATAAAATAAGGCACAAAATGTGCATTTAAAAACTCATTCGAAATAATCTCACAAATTAGTTTGTAAGTTAGTTTTACGTGCAATAATATTATTAATCTGTACAGAAATGTGATATTGGACCATCTATCTTTCTAAAAGAATATTTTCTTTCCTACCATTCCAGGTTGTGTACTTTTAATTTTATTTTTTTTAACCAAATTATATGTTTTAAGAAATCATGGAATTATTGCAGAGGTTCTTAGTACTTCCTTATATTTTTATTTATACCTATATTATTTTACCCGACCGCGCGATTGCAAAGATAGGGTTAAATTTTTATTAATAAACCGCATAAACAAAGTGTGGCTAAATAATTGCAATGGCTGACATTAACAGCCCTATTTATAATAAAGGTTTAGGTTGAAAATTGAGCAACATGGCACAGATTGTAAAATAAAAAATTAAAAAAATCTATCAATTAGTTTTCATTAAAAATGACCAAAATTCCAAGAAATCTCGTAGGTTTACGCCAATGTTCTAAGGACCTCATATTTATATAAACTTTTATACTTTTGTATGTAAACTTATAAATTCGCTTTTTACATAAATAAAAGAGATTTGATAGAGATTCTGTTTTTATTTCCTTAAGTTAATTATCACACTTTTCTCCTTTTCTTCTTAGGCTTGTCACTATCATTGCTGTCGGTGTCATTCTGCTGGAATTTCTTCAGGTCCGCACAAAAAAGTACCTGTAATAAGATATTTATTAAAGCATTTGTATTTTATTGTTTCATAAATGGCCTGGACATAATTAATCTTTCAAAACAATTTACTTTGCCTACAATTATGTGTCTCACTTTTAACTTTATCTTAGTACTACTAGGTCGATATTTGATTGGCATTGACAGTGCAATATATTACGGGAACTTAGAGCAACCCGATAAGGAATAGTTAGGTTCGAAGAGGATGACGAGGGCAAAACGAGTGAACGAAACTACCTCATCCCATTCGTTTTAGGTTCCTTCAAACCCAGCAGACAAACATAGAGGCACGACGGCGGGGCTCCGTCATATTACAGTGGATCTTAACATATAATAATATAGTCCTCCTGACCGATTTCGGCCATGGCGGCCAATCTAAACCAAGACTAGCCATCGGCGCGGGACATATTATAGTGAACAAGTGTGTGCGCAAACACAGTACACTCCCTCTTCTATTACTCACATATTCGAATGGAACGGCATCCCGACACGACCGGAGAGATCTGCGCAGGACCAACGGTTTAACGTGCTTTCCTAGGCACGGGGGTATATACCAATGTAACAGTACGTTCCCAGTTACAATATGATACCTGCTCCACAGCCACTAGGGCGCGCAAACTAATCTGTTAGCATTTGGAAACATTGTTGGACCGGCTGAAGATTGTAAGAACGCAATATTTTCTACTCTATTTATTTAGCATTGTATTATTTCATGCATTAACGGCACATGTGTGAGAACTGTGGTACGTGCACCTTAAACTTAAATTATAACTATCACTTTTGGGTGTCTCGACTTGAATGTACCGTGTGCGGTTGGGAGTGTCATGCTCACTCAAAAGTTTGGTTGATGGTGGTGCATGCGATGGATCGTTTGGCTCGCTTCAAAATGGTTGAGCCGAATGGTGCTAGCGCATGCGTCATGTTCGTGAACAGGCGCTGTCAGCTTGGACTGGTCATTTCTCGGCAGCCACGGTTTATTTTAATTGTTCTTTTCACTCCGGACTCTTTTATCCTGCACGTCTTTTACATCGTTCTCACTTATATGCATAATTTAAACAGGAATGATGTAACCATAACTTTGTAAAAAATATTATTTTTAAAAGAGTGTCCAGGGAGTTTCTTGCACATTCTTAGGGATAGGGATCTACGCTTTGGAATGTGCAAAGAGCTTCATCTTTTGACCGACCGACCTTGACAATCCAAAAGTGCCTGTAAATGGTCTAATTAAAATAAATGCTTTGAGTCTTTGATCATATCTAAAAACTTACAGTATGAGCCCACCCAGCCAAATCACCATACAGCATTCTGAAATGGTCCCCAATTTCTGTGTACATCTTCTCTGTGACGCTCTTCTTGCCTCTCAAGTGCGGTAGGTAGTTCTGTGCAGCAATCTGATACACATGGGTGTCCACTGGTAGGGCTTCCAGGTGGTTGAGGGACATCAGGCAAATACAGTCGGCTACCTAGAGGAACATAAAGCGGACATTGAAGAGCAAAAAATATGTTGTGATGTATCAATATAAGATTTGATTTGGTTATGGTTGAAGTGGGTATTTCATGAAAAGGCCAAACGTTATGGGAAATGGTCAAACACTTTATAGAATACGACATAAATATTAAGGTCTTGTCACATAAATATTTGTCGTAGCCACTTAGAAGAGATGCAAGTTATGAATTTAATAATTTTGTTATAGTATCACGGTTTAAAAACAACGAAATATGGTATCTCACATTTGTCTAAATTCTCTCTGTTTGTGGATCCAAGCCGGCGTTGGTGCTGCCTACCTACCCTTTCCCGTTATCTCCCACTTTTCTCCGCAAAAACTATTTTATTATGATTTAACTCATATTTTTCATAAATCGAGTCTTTTGATTGAAAACTAAAAAGCTTAAGACAAATTAGAGTGATAAAAAAATCAGCCCGTTAGTAAACAGGGTGGAATGAAGAATAACAGAGCATAATCGCATCGCATGCCCCCGTCGCCAAGCCACAAATTCACTGTATTTTTTGTCACATATTTGTGATGATTGGCCTACAAAGTGAGCTTTCGTTTGTCACATAATACGTAACAATGGCATTCAAAAGGTTAAGAATCTACTTGATTCTGAACCCTGGAATAGTCTAGCAATTACAATACCTGTTTGCAACTTAAGCCATGAAAAATAAAGTAGGTACTTAGTTACCTTAGGTCCAATGCCATGTAGTTTCATCAGCTCTTGCTTGGCATCTTTGTACTTCATGTCCTGCAAACTGTTGAACCATTCCACTCCCCCCCACTCCACTATTTGAGCCGCTGACTTCTGTATGAATTTAGCTCTGTATCCGAAACCTAAGTTTCTGAGTTCTGTTTCGACCTAGAATGAACAGAAAAGTTTAAATATGATTAATGATATTTATTCCTGAAAGTTGGCTTTGTATGTATGTAAATCGGGCTGGTTTCCGCAACGTCACAACTAAGCGCATATTCTGCGTGGAAAGTTGGCTTTGAAATATTTTAAAACTAGGCTGCAGTGGCACAAGGAGTGTGATGATCTGATCTGAACTTCTTATGATCACAGTTTGAAAGTTTGTGAGCAAGTAAGATAACATGTAGTAGATAATACTTAGCAACCTAACAACAGTCTTGCACCTGAGGCAAAGTAATAAAAACGAATTTCTTAGAACCTTCAGTACATATCATGCATTTGATGCGAACAGATGAAGTAAATACGTGCTAGATAATAAAGTCTACTTTCAAAACTGGTGAAAAATCACTATCTCTCTCCTTAGTCGTCCTTACTTGGGTGCTCTGCTTTTGTTTCATAATTATTATTGTATATGTGTATTTATCTATTATTGTATATATAAATAGTACACCTAAGACTACCTACAGCACTGTCTTTCCTTCTCTCTTTAAAATCCATCCAAAGGTTATCTTTAAAAGATTGCTTTTAGTGATAAGGCTGCCTGCCCATTGTGTCACCCTATGTTATGTTTTTCTTTGTCTATCTTTTCTGTTACTTATATGGTGTACATAATAAAGAGTATTCTATTCTATTCTAAAGCAACAAAATAACAATCCAAAGAATGTACACAGCACAACAGCAGTTCTTATTCAGTTAGGCAACACAGAAAGTATTATTTACAGCTTAATAATGATCTGCCAGGGTTGCGGAATTTGTTCGAAAGAGTCACCGCGGCCCTGGAACGCAAAGGGCTTTGGAAGGAACACGGATGGGTTTTAGTCAGTAAAAGTCTGACACGCCCTTCCACTCAACCCAGAGCGGAAGAATTCATTTGATGATTTCCCATCCTTAAAAAAAAAAAAAAAAAAAAAAAAAAAAAAAAAAAAAAAAAAAAAAAAAAAAAAAAAAAAAAAAAAAAAAAAAAAAAAAAAAAAAAAAAAAAAAAAAAAAAAAAAAAAAAAAAAAAAAAAAAAAAAAAAAAAAAAAAAAAAAAAAAAAAAAAAAAAAAAAAAAAAAAAAAAAAAAAAAAAAAAAAAAAAAAAAAAAAAAAAAAAAAAAAAAAAAAAAAAAAAAAAAAAAAAAAAAAAAAAAAAAAAAAAAAAAAAAAAAAAAAAAAAAAAAAAAAAAAAAAAAAAAAAAAAAAAAAAAAAAAAAAAAAAAAAAAAAAAAAAAAAAAAAAAAAAAAAAAAAAAAAAAAAAAAAAAAAAAAAAAAAAAAAAAAAAAAAAAAAAAAAAAAAAAAAAAAAAAAAAAAAAAAAAAAAAAAAAAAAAAAAAAAAAAAAAAAAAAAAAAAAAAAAAAAAAAAAAAAAAAAAAAAAAAAAAAAAAAAAAAAAAAAAAAAATAATGATGTATTGTTGTCATTATTGAGAGTGGGTGTGATGCTACATAGAGAGTATCATTGTATGGACAACAAGGTAAACCAACCAAAGACAAGTAATTTTGAAGTTTAAGGGAGTTTTTTGTTAAATTGAGAGGCATTATATGGAGTTTACACTGTGCTTAGATTTCATATAAGTTTATTTAGCAGTTCTTACCCCCAATGCAGATAATTTCTCAACTTCTGGGAATGTATAGTATGTGTCTCCTTCATATTCACATATTTTTTCCCCATAATGAGTACATAGTTTTTCTACCATAGTAGATATTCTGCAATACAAACACAGTTCAAAGTTATAGTAAGTTATTGAAAATAATTACGTGGTAAGTTATAAAAAAAAATATTTTGAAGATGAACTCAAAGCATTCATTTTAATTTAAATCATTCACAGTCACTTTTGAATAAAATTTTATTGTCATCTCTTTGACTGACGGCAGTCACAGAGGTGAAGTAATGACAGTCAGCTGTTTGTTTTACATTATTAGAATAAAAAGTTCATGGCTAATTTTATTGATGTTGCTAAGTTGAGTGACTATTTACCTTGAAATGTGATTATTTTGGCTGCAAATAAATGAGAATAAATTCTCCACAGGTTCCTGACGTAGCATTCTGATGCCATAAAACTGTTGGCAGGCCTTCTCAAACAGTTTATCTTTTTCTGACCATTCCTTGTAATACTGACCTAGGTTTGTATCTAGTCTGAGGTAATATTCAAGTAACTTTTTAAAATCTACATCTTTGTTTTTATTTGATAAATTGGGCTGTTTGTGTAAGGAGCCTATGACTTGGTATTGCAGATAATCATCATTTTCACGTAATTTCCAAACGGTTTTAGAGAAAACACCGATCCATTCGTTGTTTTCTTTATTGTATGTCCACCTGAAGAAGAATAAATGTTTATTTTCAATTTGTGACATACCCAGCTTCACACAGGTACAAGTTATATTGCTCTTTCTATTAGTAAGAACCATATCAAAATCCGTTGCGTAGTTTAGAAGAATTAAGGGGAGAAACAGAACGTATTCTGCTGAAATAAGATGTAATAATGAGTATGTGTTTATTCAGTATCTACATAAAGGAATCCTCATTTTCAATAAGATTCATCATTATTTTAATTCACAACAAAGTCGAATCATAATAATTATATAGCTATATTTACTAACAAGCGCAATGGAGTTGAGGGGAAGCTTCTCCGTTTTAACGGTGCATAATCAAGGAATTATTTAAAAATAACATGCACAATACGCACCTAAAACTTTGACCACCAGATAACGTTCCCATCAATTGAAGCTCCCGAAAGTTACACAATAATTTATTCCAGACCATTTTTACTTGATGCTTTCGTTTTTCTTACAATTTCATTGATACAATAACAAATAACAATAACAGCATTTTTCATAAACCATTCAATCTAAGCTCTTCAGGAGCTAGGGCGCGAAATTTGACATCCATTTGACAATGACACTGACGGACTGGTAGTGTTTTAGTGTTGCCAGATGTGGTATTTGTGGCAAGTTTAGTGCCCAAAAATGTTGTCTAAAGTTCTTCTTCCGCTTCTTTCATGTTTTCTTTTTTTTGACAAAATCTGAACCCTTCAACCGTCAAGTTATTGAATACAACGGGGAAGATTTTGTAACAACAAGGCGCTACACGTATGATCCCCTGTTTAGAAGCGATACATGAGAAACATTTTCTTACTGACGTGCGACGATTTGACCGCGACCCATTGTATTCACTTTTTACCTATGCAATCCATTGTAGCTGGATACTAGCTTAAAGAATAATAATGATTCAAAACAGAGGCTCGTCGCTTCTTTCCCGTCTATCAGGCGGAATGTGCATTATTCTAGCGATCCATGCCCTAGAAGCCAGAAGTGTCACGGATACCAACAGTCGCATACTCTCAAACAGTGCCGCGGTTCTCCTATTCCTAGGGAAGCCACAATGCGTTAGAACGCATCACGGTGATCAACCGCAACATTGTGACGCTGCAGTGGATAAAAGGATACAGCGGATCACTAGGAATATATGCGGCCTATGAGCTGGCCAGGAGGGGATTTGGCTCTTATTCACCAAGCTGCGCAGAACGCTGTTGAGCATCAGCACAAGGCTGCAGGCAGTCCGAGGAGGCTGTGCCATCCCTGAACAGGAAACTAACCAGGCGACTTTTGCGACTGGACCGAGGCAGCATGCGAATAGTGGCGGGGACCATCATCGGGCACAACTCATTGAACAAACACTTCCACACGATAGGTATAAGTGTATAACGGACAGTCCTCTATGCAGAGCATGTACCTATGGAGGAAGAGGAAACGATAGCGCACGTGCTCCTTGAGTGCACAGGCGTCTTCAAGATACGGAGGCAAACAATAGGAAAACCAAATTGTCTCTCTTATAGATATCCTGAATACACTAGGAGGTTGGCTGGTTAGAATGACGGCCGCCATGGCTCACGTACAATGGTCCAACATCAGGATTAAGTGCGGAAACCAAACCCTGTTAGATAGCTCTACTTAGGTGCATCCTGCAGTGGTAAAAAGGCAGACCTTGTCGAGAGGTCGTAAACAAAATTACTTCAGTATTTTATATTTATTGGTTCTTTTACTTTACTACTGCTAATAATTATTGTGATTTTAAATCTAATGCTAATCATTATAATAAACTCACAATCATAAATCTGTTAACCTTTTATCGATTATTGAAAGATCATAGGTATCGATTGCGACACCTGGCGGGAAAAAATGCCAAAAATCTTCCCCATTAAAGTCGAACTATAACTAGGTACCCCATTCCGAAAGAAAGCAGTGTGGTTGCGGTTTTGCAAGGACCTACATTCGTATGGGAGTTTTCTTGCTCGAATTTTGCATAAAAAGACATAGTTACTGTTATAATTTATTTATTGGCGAGTCAGATTTATTTTCTTATATAAGTACTTACTACAATATTTTAGTGGTCCCTTTCTTAATTTCTTCTGTATACAATAAAGCTACTTCTTCTCCGATTGGATTTATAAAACAATATCGACGTATAGGTAAACCTACAACTTGGAGACGACGATACGACAATAGGTAAATTAAATCACTCGAAATACTTATATGTAATTATGGACAACTTTAACGATGGGAAAAAATATGCTGTTAGATTTTGTAGTTATGCAAACAGCTAATAATTTGGTATGCAGTTGGTTTTTTCGTGATTAATTCAGGGTAAGCATTGTCATTGATTGTATAGTTCGCAATTACCCGAATGGTCTTCTCGTATGTATTTGAATTATGGTTGCGTAGGTATTTCTGATATTAGACCAATAGTTTATTTAAACTTACTTAATAATTAAATAAAAAATGCACATTTTGACTGTCATTTATTACTTTTACAGACGCCAGCCAGCACATCAAGCTACAACAATCTGTCAAATTTCTATAATAGATTTTCAACTTTATCGCTAAGATAAAGGTTCAAGGTTGATTGGGAAAAATTGACAGTTTAGGGTAGCTTGATGTGCTGGCGTCTGTACCTAACTAACATTTATGTACGAAACTAGATAATTATTTTAATCATAAGATAATAATTATTTATAAAATAGCTTTGTGGGGTTTTATATAAGTAAGCTAATTACTAGATATGAGCTCGTCCTATCTTATTTTGGACGGTAAATGTCGGACGGTGTATACCTACCTAAGTAGTTTAATGTATAGAAAAATAATATAAAAATACGGACTAGTGTATAAAAGCTGTAGGTAATTATAGGTAGCTACGGGCTGATTTTTAAACAACATCCAAAGTTTTCCAGGCACTGGGTAATACACGATTTATGCAAAAAAACCAATAGTAAAGGAAAAGAATCACCTCTTCAACAAGGTTTTCAACTTAGAATAATTATTCTAATGTTTTGTAAGAGTTGATTTTTGTCCGTGATACAAAAAAATATATCAGGTTGTACCATCAGATAAAGCTCCATTTTGCAGTGTCTATTAGATTTAGTTTAAGTTTTTATTGTGAAGCACAAACATTTTCATGGGTAGGTATTTCCTTAAAGCAGAAACAACTGAGTGCTTTTGAAGTTTTTACGAAAAAGCTCGCCGTGTGGCGGTGTGTAGGTTTATACACACTCAGCAGTCACGTAATCGACACGTTGCCGACGTCGTTTTTTTGTTTTTACTGTTGATAGGCACTCGTTTGACCACTATCTCAGTTTTGTTTGAGTGGTATAAAATCAGTCCTACCCTACACGTCAGTCACGTCACGACGGCGCCGCGCCTCAATAAAATTGACTTAGGTACTATAGGTAGGTCCAATCAGTGTCTGATCGGTGACATGGTGTGTGTACCTTTAATTGTACGACAGAAATGTTGCCATTTAATACAAATATAATAATGAACAAAAACAACTGCTTATTGCCGCAGGACTTCCACAGTCAAAAGAACTCGTACCAGTTCCAAATTCAACTCTATGGCTGCACCCTTGCAATGTAACAGCAACAAGTAGGTCAATATGTCCAAAAAAAAGTAAGTATTAGCTCTGCGCCATTATATTATTAATCCAAGGCAAGAACTGCGCTGTGTCGGTAAACACGACGTATTCGTTGAGGTTGCAGACGGCGTCTCCATTATCGGCGCGCAAGGACACGGACACGACGCCCCGAACCCGCCACTTGCCGCCGTTAAACAGGTACATACCGCCTCCGGAGTCCCCTACGCATGGTCCCGAGCCTTTTCGGTCACCTGCAAAAGGGAAATGCAATCTATATACTATTATAAATGCGAAAGTTTGATTGGGTGTTTGTTAATCAATAACGCCAGAAAGGATTTGGATGAAATTTGGCACAAAGATATATTATAGACACACTAGTCTAGAATTATAGGCGTAGCTTCTCGCAGTTTTTTAAGTAGTTTTTTTTTCATATTCTCGTTGCAAACCTTCTCAGAATGATACTCACATAGGTAATAGGGGTGTATAGGTAAAAGATAATTGGTCCGCCATGTTTGAGAGTCCACCATATTGGATAAGAATGATGTCAATGTAGCTAACATTGCATTGTCATCCAAACCACATAGACTGAGATCCCAGAGCTGCTAGACCTCCCTTATTTTCTCACTAACAAAATATGTGGGATAGAGTAGTGTTACATATGCTTACCTGCGAGCTTGGACCGACGGCCATTTAAAAAAAAGAAAATTAGACAGGTCTGGTAGGTCTGGGATTTTATTCCAAAAGGTTTGCAAGTGTGGTTCATACCAACATGCTAACTAGCTAACAAGGCAACCTAATATTAGCTTTTAAAAATGCTGCGGATGCACAAAATAACAATAAAAGCGATTGATATACGAGGAATACAATTATCACATACCTGCACATAAAGTGTTGTCGTAGGTAAGATCGTGGAACAGGGACTTGCTGGCTCTGCAGTCATTGGTGCTGACTATAGGAATGTTCACCTTATGGGGCTCGCCTTGCCTTCCTATGCCCCCCACGCCTTGATCGCCCCAACCGGCCACCTGCGGAAAGAATACACTGTTATTCTTTTTCTTTTCGAGTCGATGGTGACCTTTAAACTTTAGAACGCCATTGTCACGTATACATGACAAGCAAGCGCGTGCCCTGCACGCCAAACGTCACAAATATGTGACAAAAAGTACGGTGAATTTGTGGCTTGGCATCGTGGGCACGCCGATGCGTTTATGCTCTGGCGGTTAAAAGGTTAAATAGTTTGTATCCAATAGGTGGCCACGTTTAGAGCAGAATCAGAGGCATTTATTAGGTCCCTAATAGTGCATATGTAAGGGCACTGGCGCACTCCAACAAGTGGGCCACGTTTTGGACGAGTTTCCGCCCTCACGTTTAGTGTCAAACAAGTTAGTAAAAGCCACATTTTGCCCAGTTGTATTTGCAGAGGTTAGGTTAGGTGCACAACCTATTTTTTCGGATGGGAAATTATCAAATGACTTCTCACGCTCTCACTGATTTAAACCCACCCTTCCTTAAAATGCCCTTCACGTTCCAGGGCAATGGAGAGAGACTCATTCGAACAATTCCGCAACCCTTGCGGGTACAGGCCCTAGTGGTCCCCGTCAAAAATGCTGACATCTCTTTGAGGCGCGCGCCTGGTCACTACTGAGCCAGGCGTTCTTGTGTGATCTTAGTTTGAATGTTTCATTGGGAAAATCTTAGATTGAATTATGTATGTACTTACAGTACCCATTTTTCCCACGATTACCGAGAGTTCGGTGTTGCCACTCCACAGACAAGCTGGACGGATGTAGTGGTTGAACTTGACGCGTTTGTTCAGTGTGAGCATCAGGATGTCGTCTGAAACAAGTAAGTGAACAAAGTTAAAGTGACATTTTTTCAGTCTTTATTATTTATTTAAGAAATGTCACGTAGTCGATCCTAAACATTTTGGTACTTCGACTTACCTATCCTACATATATAAGCAAATATTTATTTACGTATTGTTCGCGACGAGTGTCACAAACAGTTTTGAATTATATTAAACATAGAAAACTAGGTTTTGTAACTGAAAACTCAAAACTAAGCGTTATACGAAATATAAACATGTCTACAGCAAATTAAGACATATAGCCACAATTTAAAAATAACTAAAAATTTAGATTTTTCCCCTTTCGGGTTTAAGAGCCTATAGTGTTGTCACCCTTAGCGGGGGGATTTAAATAATAATAATAATAATAAATTGATTATTCCTAAACAGCATTATAGTACATAGTAGTTTACAGGGTTGACCAATTGTTATGTGTACTAAAACTACAATTGAAATGGTGGTGAGGTGCTGCATTCCCAGCTAGGTTACAGAATAACCTGTATAAGGGAGATGAGATGGAGAGGGAGATTTGACAGTTGTATGTCTGGATTATGGATTTACAGTATGACCGCCCCCGAGGCTCAGAATTTCGGGTAATCAACTCCGAATACCTAGTAAATAGATTCACACACATAGATAAATTCACTAGTTAGAGAACCAACCCCTCTGTGGACAGGGGTGAAGAGGTTGTTTTCATCCCAATACACGGGAAATCTCAAGGGCTTTACGGGGAGATGCATCAACTCCTATCTTGACTTAAAATATTTTTAGATATAGCCAAAAATGTGTAATAGTACTAACAGTAAAAAAACAAACTTAAAACAGTTAGCGATTTGAGGGCCTCATTACGGTAAAGTAGTGTTGTACGATAGTAATCATTTTAAAATATATAATGTTTAGTCATTGGCAAGAAATCATTAGAGTCTATTACTAAATATAGTGAAAATAGTCGCGGAAAAAGTTCCCTAAATCGCTAGGTGCAGTGTTCATAATATTTTCTTATATTATTAACACTAACTACTTCATTTATCCCTGGTAAGCAAACATCCCTAACACCAATCTATCCCGAAGACAGCAAGCGAAGATAATAAGGAAGAACGGTTCACGAGAAGTATAAGAAGCCCGTCTGGACGCTGTCGGGTTGGACACAGTCTCCATCGAAGCAATTCCAGAAGGATAGACCTACCCCAAACACACCCATCTCCCCCGTCCGGGACAGGTATTACATATTTTCGTATTAAACCTATATCTATATGACGACGCATGGACTAGCGTCATGTATGGAATTACTACCGAACAAGACCGGCAGCAGTCGATCTAGCGAAGCGTTCGTTGGTTGGTGACGCGGCCATGTTGAAACAGACATTCTGGTTGTCAACGGCGACCTCCACAAATCTGGGGGGCTACTCTCTTAGCCCGAACTCCGTAGTTTCGGGCTTAGTTGCGGGCGTATTCTACTCCGTATCACCTACGGACTTACGATTAGTTCCGAAACCGAACTAAGAGTAGATGACAACACGATTTGACAGTAACTGTCAAATCGTGTTGTCATTAATTCTTAGTGATTAGGCCCGCAACTACTTCGGGCTTAGACGAATCGCTAATATTCGGTGTAATCGTTAAATATTTCATGATTAGTTCGATAATAATTGTTACTCATAATCCTAAGAAGGTGCTAATGTTTTAATTATTTGTAGGGTTATTATAAGAAACTGATTGAGTGACATCTTACAAGATCTTGATTTCAAACTACGCCCATATATACCCATGCCATCGCTATGGCCGATCCTGAAGATACTCCTGATATCCCGTTATATAGATTGGAAAATGTGAATTAAGACTTATGAAATATCTTCTCAGGGTGGTGGTTTGCTTGATCAGGATAATAGAATTCATGGATTGTGTGCTTGCTGTTGAAGATCCTTAGGTCTAGAAGGTAAAGATTTTTGTAGGCCGATGGAGATAAGCCATGGCTACCATTAATAATAATAATAGTCCTCCATCTTGAGCGATTTCGGCTATAGCAGCCAATCTCAACGGATCCCAGCCATCGGCGCGGAAATCTCGCTAAGTACTCCCTCCATCACTCCCATAGTCTAATGGGGCGGCAATCGGGCACGACCGGGGATAAATGTGGCGCATGACCAATGACTTAACGTGCTTTACCAGGCACGGGGGTGTCACTTCAGCAACTTTCAAACTCCGGGCTATTACAGAGACCCAATTACACTTTTTGCTCGACTTAGGAATCGACGCCAGGACCCCAACTCAGCAGGTGCGCTAGACTTACGGAGCAGTTAATCCACCAATATACTCACTTTGAAGCGTGTTAGGATTATATTCCTCGTGTATTGTCGCAGCCAGGAGACTTCTGGTGACGGTCATGTCGTCACTCCAGTCATTAAGGTTGTGTACCCCCACTTTTACCACTACGTCTTTGATGGAAGTCAGGGTGCCACGCAGCTTTATGCAATGGGCAGCTGAAAATACAACACATACACTTAAAAGAAATAAAACGGGTATATTTGTGCTGAGCTTGAATAAAAGAAAAATAAGCAATCAAACTTTTCCCAACCATTTTCGGGGCGTCTTCCAGTAAACTGGATGCAGCAGAGTAGGTACAGGGGCCCTTCTATGAAGTCTTAAAACGATCATGATTCCGCTCTAAGAGGGAGACGGAGCTATACTTAGCGAATAGCACTATCCTGTTTACACCATCGGAATTGGATGGTATTAGCACGTCATAGTAGGGCTGCAGGACCCGGCACGTACCTAAGTTGGCAAAGATTTTCGTAGTGGGGGAAGTTCGCTCATGTAAAAATGTGTGAATTGTGCATGCGCGAACTTCCCCCAATTACGTGCCGGTAACTATACCAGTATTTTACATGGAGCAACTACTAATCTGAACTCCACCACCCAGTAACTGGGTATCGCGATACTCCTTGGCAAGACTGGTGTCAAATTTCTTGGCTTTACGAAAATTACTGTAAATATCTACATACAAATGATAGTTTGTTTGAACTTGAAAAGTCACACTATGGTACAACTTGGTTTATATGATCTCACTTCTTTTATAAACAGATCCGCTATAGAAAACTTGGCGTTCTTTCAAGGCTTTTGGGGATTTAAACTCACCGGAAACAATATGACGATCCGACAACAGTGTGCCTCCACAAATGAACCGAAGAGTAGCCTGTTCTGTCTTATAAATAGCCACAAGCCACGGCAACTCTCCGCGGTCGTACGCATTGCCATTGTAGATCAAGGGTAGGTGGTTATTGCCGCCTGCAACTGTGCCACACTCAATCGATTCCTCTTCTGCAGTATTCGAATGACGGTTTGGACTGGAAAGAAATAGGACGATGTTTAAATATCTTGTTGGTGGTGACTGTAGGAGTGGGATCTGCAATGATGAATAGTAAAAATAGCTTCAATATTGATTATTTTAAAATTATGAAAACATATATTTGAAACCTTCACAATAAGCCCTTTCATTTCATCACACGGTACGATTTTTGTAATTTGTCCCCCACCAAATTTATTTATAAATTTTTTGGGTAGCAGAGGTTCATACAACTGGATCGGTCCAGTACATTCGGAGCAAATTGTCTGTGACAGACGGACGGACACACAGATAGACGGACAGACGAGTTATCTTATGAGGGTTCTGTTTTTTCATTCGGACGTTCGGCACTTTAAAAATAGTAGTCTGCCGGTGTTAGAAAGGGCCAACTTACTAATTTGACTTACAGATATAGGAACCTCCTAACTTTGTGAGCGCTATCGAGGAGTACTTAAATCTGTATCAGACCCTTGATCCAGACGCGCAACGATAGCTTTGACAGATATAAGTTCTGGGTTTTTGCCATCACGCCAGTGACAGAAATGATAGTAGGAACAATGACGTCGATTTCACATTCCACGCGTTAATAACTTCGTGTGCTAAGTCGAGATACTTGATTTGTTTCTTTTTCTTAGTTTTCACACGATTTGACGATGAGTCGGTGCTTGAATGTAATGAGCTTTTAAATGAGCTACAGTAAAGATGGTAAACGAATTGTATTCATGATTGTAGAACTCATTTTGAAGGTTTGTTCGCTGTTAGGTTGGCTCCTAGTTTTCAATGCTCCTAGTTTCCTAGAACTCATAATTTTTTTGTTTACGTTCATGTTATCAAATATGATGGACACCCCAAAACGTTTCGGTAATAATTTCATTGTGCGTACAGCTAAGGACTGGAATTCTCTGCCAGTCTGTGTTTCTTGTTAGCTATGTCACCGCCAACTAGCTTAATTAGCCGTTTCATTAAAAACCTAGCTCTTTCATTTAACTACGCCGTTTAATCAGCGACATGGGCAAGTCATAAAACGATATTGAACCAAAGATCTCTAAGGTCGCTGAAAAAACGGCGCAGTTAATTGAAAAGGCTAAGCAACCAATTAAATGGCTGATTATGCTATTTGGCTGCGACAGCTGGCTACATCTGGGGGGTCTTTAAGCCAAGAGTGATTAAGATTTAGTAGGCATGCTACACCGCCAGCCACAAAATTGCTTTCAATCAGGTCAGAATGTCGTCAAACGCGTGCTTACCAATAGTATAAAAAAATGTCCAAATTCGAAGTCTTTACCTAGAAGTGACGGCAGTCTGCTGTTCAGGGAAGTAGTAATCATTCGGTCTCGTCACTGGAGCAGATTCAAACACGGGCCTGTTCGTCTTGGGTTCAGAATAGACCGGAGGTCTCGGAGGTCTACGACTAGTGACCTCGAAGGGAGGCTCGACATACTCGTAAGTTGGTCTGGAATGGATGATTTGTGATGTCGGCGGTTGGTACTGCTGCGGCTGCTGGTACTGTTGTGTTGGTGGTTGGTACTGCTGTGTTGATTGCGTGTTGTTCACTACGTAGTGCGGTGAGTTGTCTGGAAAATTGTTAAATTATTTAGCAGGGTTACGGAATTTGTTCAAGGGTTGCGGAAGTTTTCGCGGCCCTGGAATGCAAAGGGCATTAGGAGGAACACGGATGGGTTTTACTCAGTAATTTCTGACAGTCCCTTCCGCTCCGCCCAGAGCGAAAGGAGTCATTTGATGATTTCCCATAAAAAAAGAAAAAGGGGTCTTACCAGTACTCCAAGTAGGCTCAATATTATTGAAGGTATAAATATGAGCAGTGGCATCGTCGTCACCGTACTGGATGTGGTCCAACGTGGTCTGTGGTGGCTGCTGTGGTCGTGATGACGGCCTGATATGTGGCTGGTGTTGAATGTTGTTGTATACCGGGACCCCGCCTGCTCCTCCTTGTAGGAACGAAGTGTGCTGTAGACTAAGTGTCGTGACATATGTGTTGGGCCTGGGTGTGTCTGGAAAAATAAGTGAGTTTTGATTAATGATATATTATTTTGTTATGTCCTGTACATGGTGAACATCATCAATTAATAAATTAATAATTGGAAGTTTAAGGAGCTCGTGGCTAAATAATAACAGCCGCAAGCAACGCTTTGCAAAAGCGTTGCTTAACCTTGATCGACCCATGTCGATCGGTTGGTCTGTGGATGTGTGACCATCGTAATATACCGAGTTTCCTCCGTGCCTCGGAAAGCACGTTAAGCCGTTGGTCCCGGCTGTCATTTGTAAAACTTTGGCAGTCGTTACGGATTGTTAGAAGCCAGTAAATCTGACTAGAAGAACTACCGTATTACCCAGTTAATGTGGAGGTCTGGTAGGCAGCCGCTCCGCGTAAAACATTGGTATTCAGCTGAATGAAGCCGACCCCGATATAGTTGCGAAAAAGGCTAGGCAGATGATAAATTGGAAGTTCAACCTAGGTACTTAATCAAAATGATATAAATATAAACAGTGGAAAAACCCATTGTGTTAGTTACATTAAGATCCTCAAGGAAAAAGTTGGCAAAATTGTCTTAGAACTGATTGCAATACTAACCTCAGTGGGTGTACTTTTAGGTTAGTAACCATTTAAAGCATAGGTTCCTAACCTTCATTTGGACTACCGCCCCTTTCCAAAAAAAAAACCAACATCCCCCTTTACATTAATTATACCAATTTTGATTTGTCCGTCTTTTATCTATTAATAATCACAAATTAAAAAATAATTCTCTCTCTCTCTCTCTGTAATCGTGCTACTCGTGCTGAGGTCGTGGTGCGCGGGCTGAGGGTCGTGATTATAAACTATAAAAAACATGATATAATAAAAAAAAAATTGACAAAGACCATAGATTTTCTCTCATTAGTCTTTGGACCCGCTACCACGACAAGCTCTAGCGCCCACTAGGGGGCGGTAACGCCCCCGTTGGGAACCTATGATTTAAAGTTTTAACAAATCCAAAATCAGTCCAAAATCGCACTGGTACTCGACCCAGTGTAAAAGAAAGTGAAAAACCTTTAATAAAAGGAAACATTATGCATTTTTTTCAAAATCTTCTTTTATAATTTTATTCGTTCGGCCTGCCTGACGATATGGGTTTTCATTTAAATTCAAGCCAACAGTTGACGCCACTTGGCGAACGTCCTCTTCTTAAAAACGTAATTTATGACGTAAGCATGACGTAGTCGACAGTTTTACCTTCTGAACGCCAACGTCACAAATATGTGATAGAAAGTACGGTGAATTTGTGGCTTGGCATCGGGGGCACGCTGGTGCGTTTATGCTCTGGCGTTCAAAAGGTTAACTATGTCGACAAAACATAAGCGTTTTGAGGGGACAGCGCCGGGACCTGACGCTACAGTGCTGCTACCTGGTGCATGCCATTTCAGAAAACAATCATTACGAACACAAAAAAATCGGTTAAGCCATTTTTGAGTTGTAACGAGACAAGCGAACAGCAATTGATTTTATATTAGGTACGTATAAGAAGAAGATATGTTTACCTCCAGGCCCATAGCAGATGGTGTCACCGTTGACCGTAAGCGCCGTCAGTTTGGGCAGCGGTGACGTCACGGGGAAGTGGACCACGTACGTCACGGCCTGGCCCTGGTTGTATCGCTGCAGCAGGTGATTACTGTCCTGCGCGTCTAAGCGGCCTACATAATTCTGGAAAGTAAAATAAAGGAAATATTATGAATTATCCTGGATAAGGACACGTTAAGCCGTTGGTCCCGGCTACCTTTTGTACTGTGTGTCAAGTTGCATCTAAATCCCTTCAGCAGTTAAGGCGTGAAGAGGTAACAAACAAACAAAGGCACTTTTGCATTTATAATATTACTATAGTAGGCGCCAGATAAATGTGGAATAAAGTATATTGACCTTTCCCTAATAACTGTTCATAGGTACCTGAACAATTAAATATGAATCGTTTTTCATTATTAGACAATGTTAAGGATCACGAGAGATGATGATTCGGGACAGCTTTGTGTCATTAATTCCGTTTTTCAAATTAAAAATGTCAATAATTGTAGGTGGGTCAATGAACGTTATTCCACGATTATCTGGCGCCTACTATAGAACTTCGCCCGCGACTTCGTCCGCGTGGGTTTAGTAATATATGTACACTATGTAAGTACTCCATGAACACCAACGCCCCCTCTACTCCATTTTAAGGGTAGTTTTGGCGATTTCGCGACTTCGCGGTTGGTCCCGAAGTAAAAGTTGTTCATAATTATGAGTACAATGACTCCTTAAGAGGTATTGCGTTTAATCTGTTACACGTTGTATAGATAATAATATAAAAAAAAACTTAGTATTAGTCATCTTTTTATATCTTAATTAGAAACATCTTGCGAGACCTGCAGCTGGCAAGGGTACGGCCCTTGACAGCTGCAGTTCTCGCAAGATGTTTCGCAAGATAACTTTTTTTTGTGCCACCGGAAGAGTCGATAACCTCTTTTTGTTTCTGGTACCGGTAGTTGGGTATGGTCATGGTACTACCATTTAGGATGTAGGTTATACCTATAGTATATAGAAAGGTAATTTAATTATTCTTTTTATCACGGTTCATTGGCCAGACTTCTTAATCATTTGAATCGGTGATTTCTAAAACCCCACATGTAACACACCAAATGTTTCAGGAGACAATAAAAACTGCATATTAATTAGTGCATGACTTACGGTATCGATTTTCTTGTAAATTCATCAGATTTGAAATAAGATGAATAATTGCTACAAATCGAAATAAAAAGTTTTAATGTCGTTCGTTTGTTTTTTGCTAAAAACTTGTTGTGTGCCTTTATGTCTGTGACAAATTAATGTATTTTATTTATGTTTTTTGCTTTAAATATACACGCTGAAATTTTAATGGTTTTTCCCGCGACAACACGACTAACCATCAATATAACTATCGAAACAAAGCTAAACTTAAAAAACAAAAAATGTTTCATTTTTCAAATTATTAAAAAAAAATATCATAAACCCGAAAGCGTGAGTTGCAATAGTAACTCACTAGACGTGGCGTAGGTACTACTGGCAGAGCGGCGGCGTGTCGATATTGTGAAAAGCGATTCATAAATGCTCAGAGCAAAATAAGCTCCAGCGCGTAGTAATTTTTTTTTGTTTATCCAATTGTTATTCTGCCATTTCTTGATTTTAAATTGATTATTTTTCATAAATCGATTGTATTACCAAGACAAACTCATTTCGCTGCGGGAAAACAACCATTAAAATTTTAGCTTGTATGTAGGTATTATTTGATAGTAACTCAAGTAAACGGCTAATGAGCCGTTTCCTGTTTATCCGAGAATAGTTTACAAAAGGTACCCTTAATGTTGGTAAGAGGGGCATCCCACCGTTTATGCCTACCGTAATCTCAACACAGTCATGCAATATGACTCAATAACCACAACATAAGACGCAGGGATACATCATCGTCTATATGTCACAGGAAAATTGAAAAGTTTCCTAAATGTATCTGCAAGTATATAGATACGATACTTATAACAAAAATATTTTTTTTTTGTCTAGCTGTCTATCTGTCTGTTTGTTACGGCTAATCTCCGAAACGGCTGGATTGATTTTGGCGGAACTGACAGATAGCTAATATTATAAAAAGATTGGGGTTCCATGCAAAAAAATAAAACCTATGAAATTGTTAGCAGACGCGGACGAAGTCGCGGGCAATAGTTAGTTATGTTATAAACATTGGCATAAAGTGCATAATACAGTTATGTTGCGATTAAATGCGAATAACCATTAACATAACCATATCGTAAACCCGTAGGTACACTTGTGTCATTAAGTTGTGAATAAACGTCGCCTCCGGTGAGATCTTGAATCATAAACAACTTGACCACAATATATCCCGTTTTGAACGGGATTGTACCTTTTTTTGCTTCTGCGTTCCGGTGTCACAGAGAAAACAATTGGGACCCCACTATTTCATTTTAACTTTCAGAAAGGTCAGCACTGACAAAAAATGATAGCGGAATTTGTGTAGATACCTTTCCTAAATAATATAATAATATCTTAATAATATCTTGGGACAACTCACACACGGTCATCCGATCCCAAACTAGGCAGAGCCTGTGCTTTGGCAACCAGACAACTGATAAACATACTTATATAATTCTAAATACA
Organism: Mamestra configurata; assembly: GCA_002192655.3. Lineage (NCBI taxonomy): Eukaryota > Metazoa > Arthropoda > Insecta > Lepidoptera > Noctuidae > Mamestra > Mamestra configurata. Next base: position 89,040 of record NDFZ01004973.1, on the reverse strand, counting down.
TACATATTATAGACAAATTACTCCCAGACACAGAACAAATGATCATGCTCATCACATAAAGATTTGTTCTAGGTGGGAATCGAACCCACGACCTCCGGTTTAGCAGTCAGGGTCACTAACCACTCGATCAACAGGTCAAATTTCTATAATAGATTTTCAACTTTATCGCTAAAGCATTAGGTTCAAGGTCGATTGGGAAAATTTGACAGTTTTGGGTAGCTTGATGTGCTGGCGTCTGTACCTACACAATATGTTAAATAAAAAATTATCGTGGCAACCAGAATAAAACAAAAAGTAATGTCGATACAGTCTTCGAGTCAGTGAAAATATTGTTTTTGATTAACGTGCCCATTTTTTATGGTCAAAATGGGACCAAAATGACATCAAGTAGACTGTATCGATATTATCTACTTCTTGTTTTATTGCCTGGCATTCTGATGCGAACTGCGCAGCCATAGACGTGCTACCTACGTAGTAATAAATAAAATATTCGACCACAGAGCACAGAGAGATGTCAGTATAGTTAACGCTAAGACCATTGTTCGAAAGCCCCGATCGAAAAAAACCCGATCAGTATCCGTGACCAACGACTATCCAAAGAGTAATACAATATAGTGACGTGAACGCTCTTTAGCGGCTCCGCGCAAAATGACGTCTGAATCACGGATTTGGATCGGAGGTAGTGCGTAAGCAATATCCGAGATTGGGCCGAGTTTTCTCAGACAGTATTTTGTCGGATTCGGATCGGATGTAGTGCGCAACCGCTCTAAGGGACTTGATATACAAAGCGGACAAGGCGCGCAGCCAGGGCGCTGTGAAGATAAAATGTATGGCGTCAAAGAAACGTTAGTACCTATACATAGTGTCGCGGGCGCGCGGACAGACGTCATTCATTTTCATCACAGCGTCCTGTCCACCTTGTATATCAAGTCCCTAAGAGTCTGATACTCCTTCCCGCTCCGCCCAGAGCGGGACTAGTCATTTGATGATTTCCCAAAGCTAAATAATTTTATCCTAAGTTCTCCTTGCTCCTATCATGATTCGTTTCATCAAGTAAATGGTCGCTCACATCAAATCATGTAAACGAATCTCTCAGCTGCGCACCAACAGAACGCAAGGACGTGATTTGTATGTAAGATCATAATATTTTCTCAGTCTACAAACATGTAATGTGGACCTTATATATTATAAATATCATCCATTCACTTATAAAATTACAAATAAGGCAGTGTCTAAACTGTGGCCATTTTTACGTGTAGAGATGGATTCGCACGGAAAAAGGGAATTTCTAATCAACTTGTTTATAAGGTAAGTAATAAAAACAAAATATTTAATGTGTCAATAATCCATACACATCTAGCGTTTATATATGTATTTTGATTTTGCCTTTAATACAACCGCATATTATTAACGGAACACTAATTTATGAGCTTAAAAACCCGTTTAGGAAGACGAATTTAACCAGATTTCGGTATCAGCAGGTTTTCAAGTTTTGAGACGTACGGAAATCTCTGACATTTGCAGCAAATTGTTCATGAACACGATGCAAACAAAGGTGTGAGTTGACGTTGAATCGTGCAAACTCGGTTCCAGTCGGTCGGTGACGTTGCATCGCGTATTATTAGGCTTAAATTATCATCAGCTACGTTTAATGTCTGAACCAGGAGTGCATCGTTTCAAGAATTGCGTTTTATTATAATTATTTTTATATGAATGCTTATTTTAAAATTAGAAAATCATATTTATTACTTTTCACTTCTGTTGTATGGACATTAGCACACACCCTCTTTTTTTCATATCCTAGGTATAGGTTCCGATGATATTTATGCAGTACAGTTAAATTATAGCATAGAAACCAGTCGTTTCTTCAAAATTAGTCCATTAAATTTTTCGCTGTGAGCATGGGATTGTCCTTGCGCATATTAAGGCTTTAGTAGACAAATGCGCCGAAACAATATGACAATTTGTTTTCATGTATTTTTTCACCCTGAAATCTGCAACCATATGAGAACATTTTTTTATGAAAAGACATAATTTAGATGCACAACATAATGACGGGGCATTATAGTGAATGGTATCTAAGTATATATATAAAAATGAATCCGTATTTCCCTTGGTCATGGCATCACGCGTGAACGGCTGGCCCAATTTTACTAATTATTTTTTGTTGTGTTTGTTATTGTCAGGAGAAGGTTCTTATGAAAAAAATAATAAAAAGAAATACATCCGGGCGAAGCCGGGGCGGGCCACTAGTTAAATATACAAACTGGTTCATCTAAGTTTTCAAATTCTTCGACATTGCTCCTAAAATTGTTGTTTGTAGTTCTGTGCCATTAGAGTTGAATATGTATCCGAATTACAAATTCAATTCCGGGTGTTGTGTGACGTCGCTTCTCATCAACTATTAATTAATCATTTTAAAGGAAATATGTTTATATATATTTAACTATACGTAGGTACCTACTTCACGATTTTTATTTAATAGGTATTTAAAAGGCAGGTAGGTGTGGCTATATTTAATGTTACCTTACCTGCTAATCTATTCTGTGTCCATGATGAAAAATGCTAGTATGATAAAAGTTTATTTTTCAAAAACGTCTCATGATGATTTTAAGTTGCTGAATAGGGAATATGCATAAAAATATTAATTTATTAAACAGTTTGTCTAGAAAAACTCAAAAATATAATACTAACAGTGAAATTAAATCAAAATTATCCGTAAAATAAAAAAAGTGTAGACGTCAAATACCTACAATTATTTGACATCATAGTTGGTATCGGACTTCTCTTTCTAATTGTCATCTTCGAAGCTTTATAATTTCATCGCTGACAAAGGTATATTAAAAATTAATATATAATATAATATATATTTTGGGACAACTCACACACGGTCATCCGATCCCAAACTAGGCAGAGCCTGTGCTATGGTAACCAGAAAACTGATAAACATACTTATATATTTCTAAATACATACATATTATAGACAAATTACACCCAGACACAGAACAAATGATCATGCTCATCACACAAAAAATTGTCCTGGGTGGGAATCGAACCCACGACCTCCGGTTTAGCAGTCAGGGTCACTAACCACTCGACCAACAGGCCAGTCAATTATTTCATAATTGTTTACTAGAGCTAATAAGTAGCTTATTTTGTGAATAAAAAAATTGCATGCGTATTTCCTATTGGGTGGATTGCAATTCAATGATTTGTTTAATAATGACAACCTTCGTTAATTATTTGTTTATTAATAGCAACGGACCTGGGGGGCTACTCTCTAAACCCGCGGGCGTATTCTACTTAGGGATTGCAATTGCTGGATCCAGCATACAGCAATCCAGCTGGATCCAGCGCCTTTTTAAACATGCTGGATCCAGCATACATCTTGATCCAGCGATGCGGATCCGCAAACGTATCAATTTCTATTGTTTAGTTTTGAGTTGCCGCCATTTTCGAATCGGCGCGGCAACGTTGCCGTTCTGTCACCATAGCACGTGTCGCATGAAAGGCAACGCCGGCCGCCCCCTTTCCCCCTTACCAACTGTACCGCTTATGTTTGTTTATTTTATAAATCAAAGACAGTTGATGAGTTGAATAACTGCTCTCGTCTCGATAGAAAGTGTCTTTGTGTCACTAAAGTGCATATGAAGTGCGTGTTGGTTGTTGTTTGAGAGACTGAATGGTAAGAGCTAGAGCTTGAGATAGAACTTAAAAGAGAGAAGGAGAACTTTAATAAACAAAAGCCAAGTGGTCAATTAGATTACGAAAAGATCCTGAAAAAAGAAATGAGCGTTTATGAGAGCGAAGGAGTGCGAGGTGAACATTTATCAATGGTTTATGAGTATTTAATGACCTTAAAACCGACCAGTGTAGAGGCCGAAAGGGCATTCTCAGCAGCCGGCTACATATGCAGTTCTGTGCGAAGCAGGTTGGGAGATAAGACTATAGATAAAATTTGTTTTCTAAGGTCTTACTTTCAGAGAATTCAAAAAAAGAAGTAGTCTCTTATCGTCAGACTTTAAACTGCTTAATTATTAAGGATTAACGAGCGGAGAGAAGATTATTTCAAAGCTTTTTTTGTTTGATACAAAAATACTATTGAAAATTAAAATAGTGTTATTGTTACGGTCCTTTTTTAAAAGAATGTTAATTAAGTTAATTTTAAAAGAATTTGTGAGACTGATTGCTACTGATTAGCCGTCCTATCATTAAACATAAGCGTAATTAATAAGATAGTGCTTACTTAGAAACATTATCTTAAATGTTATATGAATATAAGGTTATATGTTTGTTATTTAATTTTATGTTGATTATTTTGATCTCAAATTATTAAAAAACCAAAGCAAATTAATATAAGATATCACCAAATGAGTGGAAGATTTCAAAGATTATCGTAAGAAGTACAAATTAATAAAAAAAGTCTTAAAAATGTCGTCTTTTTATTTTCGTTCCACGTTTTGCTGGATCCGCGCTGGATCCAGCTGGATTCAGGTCAATCCAGCAAACATTCCGCTGGATTGAAAACGCCGCTGGATTGCAATCCCTAATTCTACTCCGTATCACCTACGGACTTACGATTAGTTCCGAACCCAAACTAAGAATGAATGACAACACGATTTGACAGTAACTGTCAAATCGTGTTGTCATTAATTCTTAGTGGTTAGGTGATACGGACTAGAATATAAGCAACTAAGCTCGAAACTACGGACTCTGGGCTTAGAGAATAGCCCCCCAGGACATAGTACCTATATGAAAACTAATTAAAGTAAAAGGCTTAAGTATTTAGGCCTTCTGACGGTCAGTTTTATTATATTTATGTTGCAAAAGGATATCTCAACGATGAAATTCATGAAATGATGTTAGTACCTTTCGGTTCAATTGTAAAAACAATATAGGCCTTCTGACGGTCAGTTTTATTATATTTATGTTGCAAAAGGATATCTCAACGATGAAATTCATGAAATGATGTTAGTACCTTTCGGTTCAATTATAAAATCTTAAAAAAAGTATCAGTTCCTAGGTACAATTTATACAGGCGGTAGGTAAATACGATATTTTATGAAAAATTCAACTAAATTTAATCAGCTGTTCAGTGGCGTTAGTACGAGTTATTGTATGTATTAGATTATGAATAAGTCACTTCTGATGACAATAACAGAAAACATATTTTTTCATACTTTTGATATGAGCTATCGTTTACGTTTGAAAACTCTTACCAGGCCCTCTGCACATTTTTTGTTCGCATAACTAATAAGAGATCGGAATAGGTAAAGCATATTTACCAATAGTTCGCGGAAGTACGTAACATAGAGTAGATAACACCTCTTCTAAAACGTGACAATTAAAACCGAGATTATAAAAAAATATATATTCAGATTACAATATAATCAGGTAAATAACAGATCTTTAATAAATTTTGTATGTAAAACAAAGCTCTTCAATTTAACAGTTTAAGTACGGAACTCTAAAAACTAAGATTCCTTTATATGATAATTTCGTTCAAATGTATTCAAAGCGCAATAAGTGATTTGCAATTTCATAAATCCCGGGTTTTATTCGTCATGTTAACGATTCCTGGATTTCAGAGGAGGTATTCTCAACTCTATATAACTTACTTCCTTGAACTTTAGGTACAAATACTCTACCTATTCCGATCTCTGCTAATATCATATGACATGTAAGATGATATTAAACCTGGACCGCGTATTGGCTTAAAAGATGGGCTTGAAGATTCTTATAAAATTAATTAATAATTAAGTTGAAATTTTTACTAAACCCGTCAGAGTATACCTACAGAACCAGATTGTAGCGCGGAATTTATTACCATACACAAGATTAATCTGTTAATAGGGCTAGCACACTTCTTAAACTCAGATCGCTTGCAGCTCAAAAATAAACTTTTTCTCTTCTCTTTACTTACTCGACGGAAAAATTATGTTAATGTCTGTATTAAGAAAATATTTCGTGGCAAACATCACTTAAGCCATTCTTCTTGAGACAGACCCGACGGCTAATTCTACTAATTTTAAGCAACAAAAACAGCTTAAAATTAGTGGAATTGGCACTCAGAGCGCAAATGATTTTAAATAAGAATTGCTTTTGAAATAAGTAGCGTGTAGGTACGAAGACACAGTTAGGTGAAAAGAAAGCTATTTAACACCTGCATACTATCTATCCTAACGTTTGGATGTTCCCGTATAGCAAACAAAGCACAAGTCCGATCCTGCATGGAGTATTGCAGCCACCTTTGGGATGGCTCAGCTAAATACCAACTTGCCGCGCTTGACTCGGTGGAACACAGAGCTAAAAGGCTCATTGGCGACGTAAGACTGGTGGATGCCAAGCTTCACAGCTTGGCTCATCGCCGCAAGGTTGCCTGCTTGTCGGTCTTCTACAGATTGTACTTCGGGGAGAGTGTCCAGGAACTCCACGATCTCATCCCACCGGCCCCCTTCTACCATCGGACATCTAGACGCACTGCAAGTTACCATCCCTACCTTGTTGCTATTCCACCAATTCGCACTAAAACTTTCCAAACGTCTTTTATATTGCGCACAGCAAAGGAGTGGAACTCTCTGCCTGCGTCTGTGTTTCCGAACGCATACAACCCTAATCTCTTCAAAATTAGAGTGAACAGGCTTCTTCTGGGTAAGCTCGCTCCATCGTCGACTTTGTCTCTGNACCCACGACCTCCGGTTTAGCAGTCAGGGTCACTAACCACTCGACCAACAGGCCAGGCCAATAATGAGTTAAATATGTAATAACTGTCCTAAAGCACCCCTTTACTTGGGGCGATAACGTAACTTTCGTAGTACACATAGTTTGACGTTGTAGTATAAGATATTCATTTTGTCTAAATCTTGAAAAACATAATTTTTTTGAGATGTCAAAGTTTTAAATGCTTATGCCTAATCTCTTCAAAATTAGAGTGAACAGGCTTCTTCTGGGTAAGCTCGCTCCATCGTCGACTTTGTCTCTGTCATCTATGACCTAGACTAGAGTCAAGAGCATACCCATATTAAAATAAAAAAAAAAAAAAACAAACACAAACAAATTCTTAAGTTTTATCATATTAGTATTGTAGTACTTAATATCTTAATATCTTGGGACAACTCACACACGGTCATCCGATCCCAAACTAGGCAGAGCCTGTGCTATGGCAACCAGACAACTGATAAACATACTTATATATTTCTAAATACATACATATTATAGACAAATTACACCCAGACACAGAACAAATGATCATGCTCATCACACAAAGATTTGTCCTGGGTGGGAATCGAACCCACGACCTCCGGTTTAGCAGTCAGGTCACTAACCACGCGACCAACAGGCCAGTCGTAGTGTAGATAGAGAACGCTCAGTCCATACTCTTTGTCTAAACTTACGTCGTAAGTTTATAACTTTATAACTTTGGAAATTCAAGCCCAACGTAATCGATGTCTCAACTCTTATTGCGTATTAAATATAGAATCAAAGCCAAATCGTGCTAGGAAAAAAATAAAAAGTTGAAGTTTCCTCATAGTCATCAACTTTGTCAAAAAAATTTGACTGGCCTGTTGGTCGAATGGTTAGTGACCCTGACTGCTAAACCGGAGGTTGTGGGTTCGATTCCCACCCAGGACAAATCTTTGTGTGATGAGCATGATCACTTGTTCTGTGTCTGGGTGTAATTTGTCTATAATATGTATGTATTTAGAAATATATAGGTATGTTGTTCTGTTGTCTGGTTGCCATAGCACAGGCTCTGCCTAGTTTGGGATCGGATGACCGTGTGTGAGTTGTCCCAAGATATTATTATTATTGAATAAATATGACGTTCTTTTTCCTTTCGTGTTGATTGGTTCTTGACTCCTCAAATTTTGTTCGTCTAGTATGTTTGACACCAGGTCCTAGAAGGTGCAGGAGGTTAGGTAAAGGGCGGGCCGGGGATTACGGAAGTCGCATTCGTTCCTGCGATCCCCGGCGTAGGTGGGAGATGGAACACCGGGGTGGTTTTAGTCAGTAAGAGTCTGACAGACCCCTCCGCCCGCCCCAGGGCACATAAAGGGGTCACTCACTGTTACGTCGTTTTTAAATAAGGATTGTATCACTTGATTTGAAAAACGAGTGATTAATACAATTATAGAAGTTGAATTTTTAAAGGTTTACCACGCAAAACATACTTAATATGCAAGGTAGTTTGGGTTTTTATGGCATGAGATTGTGGGTTTTTTTCTTAGATAACGACTAGGCGTCGCGTCGTTCTAATATAATGCGATCTTGACGTGAATACGCGATCAGGTTTTCCGAATAAATGAACGCGATGATCACTTTCTGGCCTGGCTTTCATTAAAGTAAAAAATCCATTAATAAAAAGTCGCTCTACGAGTCTCAATCACGATATAACAAAGATGGACCCAATTCACAGATGTTATAAAGGACCAATACCGTATAATATCCATACTTAATATTATAAACGCGAAAGTTATCCGTTTACCCCTTCACGTCTCATCGACTTTACTACGGCTCTGGGTAAAACTTAGAGTACGAGCAGATCATCATCACGGATTTCCTTTGGGACTTTTTTTTAACAGTAGGTTATAAATTAGTTATTCAAGTTATTATGTCATGCTCATCTATTTTTAAACGACTTCATAAAAGGAGGAGTCGTTTTGGAGGTTAGTGTTATAAATGTAGAAACGAAAGTAGAAACAAATACTATTTTTAGTTGGTATTTCTGCTCGTTGATCTCCAAAATTACTCGTCCTTTTTGTAGTATATTTTATTTGGAAGAGTATTTTTAATGGTCTGGAAGTAAAAGGTCCATTCTCCATAATTAATAATCAAAACAAACTAAGTACTTTTTTTCTTATTTCATTTTTTGTGTAACTTACTTAAGTACCTAGTAGCTTTTGTTATATAATTGTCCATTTCCGCCTCCTGGACTGAAAGAGACTAGATCTACTACACAGGGAATCCTAGTGTGGGGTCTAGGGTTTAAATTTATTTTGAAATTTGTATTTTTTGGAATAATAAAATTTATTATTATTACATTAGGTTGCAAAATATGGTTGTATTTAGACAGCCCTATAGATACAAGTTTCCTTTAAAGGGCATGAAGCTGTAAGTCCATAATTTATGTACCTGCAGTTGTACAGTCAATCTTTGAAGTTTAACGGTGACAAAAACAGGTTCCAGCGACCGTTTTTACTTTTTACGCTGCAATGACTAAAGAAAGCAATGAGGAAAATTATGCATTTATGCTAAAACTCGGTATTAGGAGCTCGTGGCTAAACAATAACAGCCGCACGGGTCAAACATCGAGGTTAAGCAACGCTTGCCGAGGTCGGTCTATGGATGGGTAACATCTTAACATACCGAGACTTCTCCGTGCCTCGGAAAGCACGTAAAACCGTTGGTCCCGACTGTCATTTGTAGATCTTTGACTGTCGTTACGGGTAGTGAGAAGCCAGAAAATCTGACACTAGTCTTGTCAAGGGGTCTCGTATACCCAGATACTAGGTTATGGAGGTCGGATAATCAGTCCACGTAAAATACTGGTTTTCAGCTGTATCTGGTTGGACTGGAAGCCAATACCAACATAGTTGGCAAAAGGCTTGGCAGATTTGATAATGGCTGTGGTAGGCGCCAAATAAACTTACAATAAAGTACAGACGCCAGCACATCAAGCTATCCGAAACTGTCAAATTTTCCCAATCAACCTTGAACCTCATGCCCGAGCGATAAGGTGAAAATCTATTAAAGAAATTTGATAGATTGTTGTAACTTGATGTGTTGGCATCCCGTCGTAGATACCCGAACAATAAATAATGAACCGTTTTTTCCTTATTAGAGAACGTAAAGGATCACGATAGAAGTCGATTCAGGACAGCTTTATGCCTTCACTTCTGTTTTTGAAATTGAGAAAATCAATAACTGTATGTGGGTCAATGACCGCTATTGCTCTTTTATCTGGTGTCTACCGTAATGCGCGGGAAGGAAGGTTAGGTAGAATCGACCGCTTTATCATGAACGAAACGAACTGTCTTTTTGCTATATGGCGTTCCAATACGAGAATAAAAATATATATCTTTCTAGCTCGTTTAAGGTGGATCCACACATATCCGTTCTGTGTCCGGGCCGTGGTCCGTCCGGACTCAAAAAAAAAAAGTGTGTTCATTTTATATGAACTCGTTTATACATGTCTGTGCCCGGGACGGTCGTGCCCGGGACGTTTTAGACCACGTTGTGACGGACCACGGCCACGGTTTTAGTTGAACAAATTGAATGAATTTTCAACAGCCAATCGTACGACTTGGCACACAGACAGAAACCAGGGGTAAAGATGACACCAGAAGAATAAAATAAAACCGGCTTTATCAAATAATTGTAACAAGCCATTTAAAATAATACGTTTTGGCAATAAATCTTGTTTTAAACGAAACAAACAAAAAACGGCTTCATCAAAGGTGACCTTTCGGTTTTGGTCTGTTCGGTAATGTACCTGTGGAATTGATATTTTAGGGTGTCGCTTGCGCAGGTATAGGAGACGTATGCTCTATACAGGGTTACTTTGGAGATAGTGCGCATTTTTGTATATAACAAGAACATTAAATATAAATAGACTCGTATTTTTGTTTAACCTTGTTTCGAACAAGAAGTCATAGTCAATCTTTTCTATACGATATAATTGTCGTCACTGTTAAAGTAACTACAATAAAAAAAAAGTTAATATTGTTCTCATGAAATATGTACTATTAACGATACTGATTATATACTGATATTGATTATACGGCACGGAAGATAAATACGCACTGTTTCCGAAGTAACCTTGTATATTTTGAGTTAAAAATAATTACGTTTAATAAAAGTCTTTACGTTATTAATGCTGAGTCTCTAATCCAGTGGTTTTTAACTGGTAGTCCGCGGACCTCTGGTGGTCCCTGGCAGCACCTGAAGTGGTCCGCATCCACCCTATAATGCGATATTTTCGCACAGATTAATCAATTAAAACTTAAAATACAGGGGTCCGAAAAGAGGAAGCCATAGAAATGCATCCAATACGAACTTGAAAGATGTATGTGAGACAGGAAATTAATAAGAAAGAGTTTTTTAGAGACAAAAGACAATGTTTTTTTTCAAAGATTCAAGAAAGTGCTACACATTATCTAACCTTGCCTTCATCGATATATACGAACGTAATTCGGATACAGAAGCTAGTACAAAGTATGCAGTCACATTTTTATTACCCTAAAAAGTTGGTGGTATTTCCTTATCTATACTAATATTATAACGAGGATTTTTTTTTATTTTTGTGTGTGTGTATGTTTGTAATGAATAAAGTCAAAAAAGTCTGTGCCGATTTCAAAAATTCTTTCACCATTCGAAAGCTACATTATCAGCAAGTAACATAGGCTATATTTTATCCCCGTACTCCCACGGGAACGGGAACTACGCCGGTGAAACCGCGTGACATCCGCTAGTTAATTTATAAACTGTAAGCCCTACAAAATCGTAGTTATGGTCTCGATTTGTACTTGTAGAATTTTACACTGTAGCACTTAAACACGTTTCTAAATAGTGTCTTCTTAATTTATTTTTAAAACAATTTTTATTCATTTCACCTTTTTGTTGCCAGTAGTGTGAGTGACACCTAAGTGCAGTTTTTTGTGTCCAATTATTTGCGGCTTTTTTGTCGGGTATAATGATTTCCTCGTGGTATAACGATTTAATATTAAGCGACTGTCTATCAACCTCCCCAACCCAGAAACTGAGTAATACGATACCTTGACAAGACTGGTGTCAGATTTTCTAGCTTCTGATTACCCGTAACGACTGTCAAATATGCTCAAAAGACAGCCGAGACCAAAGGCTTTACTTGCTTTAGGAGGCAAGAAGGAAACTCGGTATGTAATAGATGGTCACCCATCCACAGACTGACCTCGGCTAGCGTAACTTAAATACATATAAGGCTAAGCCAGCTAAGCTAAGTATGCTTTTAGATTACACAGTTGTAATCTAAAAGCATACTTAGCTTAAAAGTACAACGACATAACAGTTTTCTATCCTATTATAGTATGGACTTTTCTGTATTGACACTTATAAGTAGACTGTGCCAAGATAACATTGTCTTCTGTTTTGGAGCGTTACCAAATATGCTGAACGTTGTGCCCCCACTTAGGTACAGTCAACAAAGCTACTTGGTATACAGGCAAGAATAATATTTTTTCCATTGTACTGCCAATATTTATTTTTAATGTGTGCATTATAACTTTTACATACTTACAAGTGTGGTGTACAATAACTGTCTACTCAACACACTCACAACATAGTAGTTGCAAGTTAGCTGCCTGTTCAAAGAGATGACAGCATAGAAGACGGGGCCCGCTGGGGCCAGAGCCTGCCAGGGTTGCAGAATTTGTTCGAAAGAGTCACCGCGGCTCTGGAACGCAAAGGGCTGTAGAAGGAACACGGATGGGTTTTAGTCAGTAAGAGTCTGACACGCCCTTCCGCTCCATCCAGAGCGAAAGAAGTCATTTGATGATTATCCTTAAAAAAAAAAAGTTAGCTGCCCGTATACCAAATAGCTTTGTTGACTGTACATACGATGGATAGCCTATACAAGCTAGAAAACAATCAAATCTGTGTTTGAATTAAAATAAATGCCACTAACTCCAGCAGACTGCTTGAAAAGTTATTTTGTTTCGAACTTCTTCTTTTCAAGGTTTTTTTTAATCAATTTTTACTATTCTTTCTTTACTGTGTATTAGATACCGAATATAAACCTTAAATACTACCCCAATTGTGAAACACCCTGTATGGTATATAGGTAGATTACCACAAGATTTTTTACCGTATGTTTTGTAACCTATTTGTTATTTTGTACCTTCCTTACAAAATCGACGGTCTTAGAAAGAAGAAATAAAGGCAAATTTATTGAGCACAGGTACATGACACACGCACGGTAAAAATAACAAGAAAAAGGTAGTTATGCCAGAAACTAAGTGAGTGTCTCACGGCTGCACTAAAAAGGTCTTACAATAAAATGATTGGCAGTAATGTCAGTGCGTCATATGCCGTTAGTTTAAAAACCATTTTTCAAACAGTACTGACGTCATTTAAAAATATGGGGAAACACACTTCTTAATCTGGGCAACTAAAAGGAAAATGTCAATTTTGTAAAAAAACTTTCTTTTCTGAGTATTCTCCAAAAAGCAGCCCACACCGAGGATAACAAAAATCATTGAAAACACAGCGATTTTATTAGCAGGGGCAAATATAAAAAATGGAATTAAGGATTTTTAGTAGCCGGAGTTCGTAGCAAACAAAAGACATCAACGCGCTGGAACTGTTAAATAATTAAAATATACATAGCGAATGTTTGAGTTTGACTTACTGTAAGGAAAAGATACGCAATGGCTTGATGCTTGTAATTTATTGCAAAACAGGAAACAATTTATCGATTAACTTAACAAAACGAAGTTTTGCCTTCATATGTTAAAGTTTTTGATTTTCGTTCATAGTTTATTTAAATCTATAATCTATACTTCAATGCTTATACTTACGCTATGCGTTACTTAATATTTTAAAGAGGAAAGATTTGTACTTTTGTATGTAACGAATAAACTTAAAAACTACTGGATCGATTTGAAAAATTCTTTCAGCAATGGATAGCTACATTATCAGCGAGTAACATAGGCTATATTTTATCCCCGTACTCGCACGGGAACGGGAACTAGGCGGGTGAAACCGCGTGACGTCCGCTAGTAAGATATATTTTTTACAAGGTCTAACTAAGAGGTAAGTTTGGGTACCTTTATTATTTGTATGTTTTTTTAATAGTTTTTTTTTAAACAACCAAGTTCTCACAAATATGTATGCATGTTCAAATCAAACATAAAGCTAAATAGAGTTGAATAGACGTCATATTTAATGTCGGGCTCTTATCTTCGCCTTAAATTTACTTAAAGATGTATCAGATCATTATTCATGAGTTTTCATTAATTGATAAATGCTATTTATTTAGGAAATAAGTTTAAAATAACACGTCAATCTGTTATTGTCGTTTTTAACTACGTGGAATGAGGCCGGTTTGCTTCGATATTTGCACTTACGTATTAAATATTTCATATATAAGATACATATTAGCAATAAGAAAGTGAAAAATAAGCTAGATAGCTAATTCTTTACAAGAATATATTTGTTTTTAATTATTCTGGTAAAGAAAATGTTAAAATATTAATGAATAATACAAGGAAACTGCATTAGAAAAAAGTGGCTTTCATGAATAAATTCCATTCATTACGCACGCCTGTTCAAATAGTAAGCGCTTACTCATTTATTTGTGGAACTTATTTAGTTTGCACCAAAAATAAACTGACGGAGATCTGCATTTACTTGGTCCTTTGTGATGTTTCTTGTGAATACAAATTTATTTTATCGATTTTGATTTAAATGTGTGTTGATGGGTTTGTTACACGATCAATCACAGCGGTTCACATGAGATTTAGCGTCTTGGTTAATTTTTGTGTGTTGCCTCATTAGTTTAAGCTCACACCGGTCTCGGTGTGAGCTTACCCTGAAAAGTTGAAAAGTTCTATATTGATTGAGTCTTCAATCAATATAGAACTTTTCACACCACCTGCTTGAGAACGTCAAATTTAGGTCTCGCAAACCTAACCTAAAAGAAGTCATTATTCCCCGGCGCCGGACCGGGGGTATACCCCTGCTACTGCTGGCTATAGCCGGGCAATAATACTGTACTGAATTCCTGCGTATCGTGGCGCCACGCCTAACAATTTTATTATGATTCAACCCTGCCGGAGTCTGTGTTTTCTGATACCTACAACTTGGAGGTCTTTACGTCAAGAGTGAAAAGGTTACTTCTAGGTTAGGTTAGCAAGTGTGCTCCATCGTTAACCACATCATCACTTTCAATCAAATCGGGTTGCGGTCAACGCCAGCCTATTAATAATATAATATATTTTTTTAAACTGCTCTCTTCAAGTTGTTTGAGATTGCCCATAACTCGGACCACAATACTGTGTAGTGTCGTGATGTGAAAACTTGTAGTGATGTGACGTAAGCCTAAACAGATTCGAATGATTGGTTTACCATGTCATACCTCGATACAGTGATGTGAATCTAATTTTATGTAGTGTTTTCAATGACATTGACATTTAGGGATTCCGGATGATTTGCTGTTTTCCTTCTCAAAATTGAACCTAAAAAAATCTTACGATTACAAATAACCACTTAAAATATTACTTTGTTATTTCAAACAATCTTTACTTAGGTCCTATTATTATAAGAGTATGTTTTTCATTTCTTGGTGATTTGTTTTTTTTTATTGGAGTTGGCAGGTAATTTTTTTGTGGTGTTTTTGTTTTAAAATATTAACCTATCGCGTGTTACAACAATATAAGTAGGTACGGTACGCAACAAAAACCGATAAACATTTCGTATTTTTAAATCATAATACTAATTACTGAACACAACAGCTAATTAATTTAAATAGGAACAGAAGTAAAATTTAAAGAATATTAACTGTTAGTGTTATATGAAATGGTAAATAGCAGATTATCGAATCACTTTGTGTCAATTTAAATCTATATACTAATGCTGTACTAATAAAGTTGAAGAGTTTGTTCGTTTGTTTGAACGCGCTAATCTCTGGAACTACCAGTCGTATTTGGAATATTCTTTTTGTATATGATAGCCACATTAATGAGGAATGCTATAGGCTAAACGGGAACGGGAAAATTTTTGGATATGCGCGTACGAAGTCGCGGGCAAAACCTAATGAAGAATAGAAGTGACAAACAATTTTTGTCGTAGACCGTACGTACCTGTACGTATGTATGTTGCGGTTCGAAGAAGGCCACTAAGCCGCGACGAGGAAAACCATTGTTTATAACAAATATTCAAACAAATCTGATCTGTATAATGTTTTTATATACGTATACACGTTGTTTCTCACTTTTTTAAGACATTCGGTAGACATCAATTTATTATGCAATGACAGGAGCCGGTTTTTTTTTTTAAATTATCTTTGTGGTTCGTACTCGCATGGGCCTGTAGATGATGAGCGATGGGTGACTCACCGTCCGATTATGTTAACATCTCACCGTATAAAGTTAGGTGAAGTGAGCTGTCAGTCCATACAAACAAGATGGAATGACGGAGCGAGCGTGAGGTGTACCCTCACGCTCACTCCAGGTAAGTATTCACGGTGAGACGTTTACAGAATCGAGCAGCAGGCCCGGGTCGATGGCGCTTTGTGTTCCACGCGCGCCTCAAATAGATGTCAGTATAATGGACGGGGCCTCCTTGGGCTTGTGTCTGCCAGGGTAGTGAAATTGTTCGAAACTATTACCCAGGTCCAGGAACGCAAAGGGCATTCGGAACACGAGTGGGTTTTAGTCAGTAAGAGTCTGACACTCCCTTCTGCTCCGCCCAGAGCAGGAGTCATTTATAATAAATAATAATAATAATAATCTTTATTCATTCAACCGTTAGTACAAAACATATTATACACATATAACATCCGTTGACTTAGATACTAAAAAATACAGTATATCTCTGGACCCCACACTAGGATACCCTGTGTCGTGAGGTCCAGTCCCTTCCGTAAGTTTCGAAAAAAAATTATATATAAACCAATGCATTTACTGTGTAGGTATATTTTGCTATAATATATGATATGCTAAATGAAAAAGAAATAGAAGATAGTGCTTGTATGTGTGTGTGTGTGTGTGTGTGTGTGTGTGATTTGATGATAACCCATCCAAAAAAGAGGGCGCGTAGCATGTTACGTCACTAACTTCTGACGTTTTATTTGAGAAAGTTTTACGCACTGGGTGGCTCAAATGTTATGACGGGGTTTAAAAAATAATATGACGGTGACTTTTACATTTTTTTTACAAAACAAAAAAATAATTTTCGAGATGCTACTCATGATGCATCTCCAAAATGCTGATTTCATGATGTTTTTGATGAGTTGCATTTTACTTGAAAGTATTCAATCAATGTTACAAAATGGTCCGCTCGTTCGCTTGATTCAACAGTGTCAGAGTATTTCACATCGGGGTTATTTAAGGACAATGTTTACAATATCGCCCGGGGCTATCATGCAGCTGGAGGCGAACTTCTAAACTGAAATGCGGTGGCCGGTGGCTAACTGTTCAGGTTCTGAGAAAAAAAAGGCCTGCAAATTGGCTATGTCTCGTTCCTACTGACATATAAGTTTGGCAATTCTTCGGGCTATGTCGACAACCT
This sequence comes from Mamestra configurata, assembly GCA_002192655.3. Classification (NCBI taxonomy): domain Eukaryota; kingdom Metazoa; phylum Arthropoda; class Insecta; order Lepidoptera; family Noctuidae; genus Mamestra; species Mamestra configurata. The sequence goes on along the minus strand of NDFZ01004973.1, from coordinate 71,775 downwards.
AAGATTTCCTGCACTCTTCATTCATTAGTATAACTCATTTAAAATAAGTATGTTAGCAGACAAATATTAAGATTAATATTTAAGTTCTAACAAAATAAAGATAAAAGGAAAGATTTCAAATTACCCAGATAGATGTACGTCCTGCTTGAGGCGACAGGACTTCCATTCAGCATTATGCTATGCCATGGGTATACCCACAGCACAACGCTAATTTTCAATGAAAGTGAGACTTTCAGTCACCTGCCTAGCCTTTTCCCAACTATATTGGGGTCGGCTTCCAGTCAAACCGGATTCAGCTGAATACCGGTATTTTACGCGGAGCGGCTGCCTACCTGACTTCCACAACCCATTAACTGGGTAACACAGTAGTTGTTGGCAAGACTGGAGTCAGAATCACTGGCTTCTGACAATCTGTAACTACTGCCAAATTTCTACAAATGACAGCAGGGACTAATGGCTTAACGTGCTTTACGAGGCACGGAGAAAACTCGGTATGTTAAGATGGTCACCCATCCACATACCAACCTTGGCAAGCGTGGCTTTACCTTGAAGAACAACCCGAGCAGCTGTTATTATTTAGCCACGAGCTTCTCTCGATAATGAAATTTCAGTGTTGAGTTCTAATATCAATCGACTGATCGAGTTGCAAAAGTTTGTCTTTATTTAAGAAAGAGTTATAAAATAACATTACCATCTCTGGGGTATTTGGCTAAACAAAGATTCTACTTCTTTTCGCGTAGATGTATGGTACATTCACATAGCCATAATCTTTTCGCGTAGATGTAGTACATTCAAATAGCATAATCTTTTCGCGTAGATGTAGTACATTCACATAGCATAATCTTTTCACGTACATGTAGTACATTCACATAGCATAATCTTTTCACGTACATGTAGTACATTCACATAGCATAATCTTTTCACGTACATGTAGTACATTCACATAGCATAATCTTTTCGCGTAGATGTAGTACATTCACATAGCATAATCTTTTCACGTACATGTAGTACATTCACATAGCATAATCTTTTCGCGTAGATGTAGTACATTCACATAGCATAATCTTTTCACGTACATGTAGTACATTCACATAGCATAATCTTTTCGCGTAGATGTAGTACATCCACATAGCATAATCTTTTCACGTAGATGAAGTACATTCACATAGCTATAATCTTTTTGGAAGATGTAGTACATTCACATACATAGCTATAATCTTTTCACGTAGATGTAGTACATTCACATAGCTATAATCTTTTTGGAAGATGTAGTACATTCACATACATAGCTATAATCTTTTCACGTAGATGTAGTACATTCACATAGCTATAATCTTTTTGGAAGATGTAGTACATTCACATACATAGCTATAATCTTTTCACGTAGATGTAGTACATTCACATAGGTAGCTATAATTTTTTCGCGTAGATGTAGTACATTCACATAACTATAATCTTTTCACGTAGATGTATAGTACATTAACATAGCTATAAAATCTTTTCACGTAGATGTATAGTACATTAACATAGCTATAAAATCTTTTCACGTAGATGTATAGTACATTAACATAGCTATAAAATCTTTTCACGTAGATGTATAGTACATTAACATAGCTATAAAATCTTTTCACGTAGATGTATAGTACATTAACATAGCTATAAAATCTTTTCACGTAGATGTATAGTACATTAACATAGCTATAAAATCTTTTCACGTAGATGTATAGTACATTAACATAGCTATAAAATCTTTTCACGTAGATGTATAGTACATTAACATAGCTATAAAATCTTTTCACGTAGATGTATAGTACATTAACATAGCTATAAAATCTTTTCACGTAGATGTATAGTACATTAACATAGCTATAAAATCTTTTCACGTAGATGTATAGTACATTAACATAGCTATAAAATCTTTTCACGTAGATGTATAGTACATTAACATAGCTATAAAATCTTTTCACGTAGATGTATAGTACATTAACATAGCTATAAAATCTTTTCACGTAGATGTATAGTACATTAACATAGCTATAAAATCTTTTCACGTAGATGTATAGTACATTAACATAGCTATAAAATCTTTTCACGTAGATGTATAGTACATTAACATAGCTATAAAATCTTTTCACGTAGATGTATAGTACATTAACATAGCTATAAAATCTTTTCACGTAGATGTATAGTACATTAACATAGCTATAAAATCTTTTCGCGTAGATGTAGTACATTCACATAGCTATAACCTTTTCGCGTACATGTAGTACATTAACATAGCTATAAAATCTTTTCGCGTAGATGTAGTACATTCACATAGCTATAATCTTTTTGGAAGATGTAGTACATTCACATACATAGCTATAATCTTTTCACGTACATGTAGTACATTTACATCTATAATCTTTTTGGAAGATGTAGTACATTCACATAGGTAGCTATAATTTTTTCACGTAGATGTAGTACATTCACATAGCTATAATTTTTTCGCGTAGATGTAGTACATTCACATAACTATAGTCTTTTCACGTAGATGTAGTACATTCACGTAGCTATAAAATCTTTTCGCGTCCATGTATGGTAAATTCACATAGCTATACTGTTTCGACCCACTAAGTCAGCCACCTTTATAGCGGTGTCAGAGACTTTTTTCACATCTTTCTGGGTGCCCGCGAACGGACATTTACCTTGACAGTAATACAAATAAAAGATGTATTTCTTCGAGGTCCCTTTTACATTCATATCACTTTTATTGATACTCTTCAACCTTAGATAATCGCTGTAGGTAAAATGAATCATTATTCAACACCATAAACAGACGTTTATTTGGTCATCAAACGACTAAAAACCTACGTTTTGCCGGATTTCGACAGCATATTTTGTTTATGACGTGCATAAAAGAGATAACAGCCACTTATTCATAAGTCTCTTAGTCACATTGGCTGATAAATGAGGATTAGGAAGCCCAGGTAACATACGTATGTCGCAGGATAACTGTGAACATTTATTTTTGCGAAAAACTTGATATTTTAATGAAGAGAAAAAGGAAGACTGCATTTTGTAAGAAAGTTTGAGTTTAGTTTAGGTTTTTCTCTGTCTGGCTTCTGCTTTGACGCCAAGGAATCAGCCGCTCATCATCCTGGAATGCAAGGCCATGGCTTCTCAACGTGAACAAATCCTCGGAACGGTGAGCTCGCTCCACAAAGCCTGTGTTTGCTGTGCTGTGTGTGTGTGTGTGTGTGCGTGCGCTGTGTGTGTGTGTGTGTGCTGTGTGTGTGCTGTGTGTGTGTGTGTGTGGGTGTGTGCTCTCAGGAAACTTTTGTGCCTCTGGGCGTAGCGAGGCTAGCTAACTTAGCCAGGACATCTACGCACAACGAGCCGAACGTGAGCCTAAGAGCGGAATATGGAGTCCCTACTTTACTCTCTACTGTAGGTTTTTATTTTGCAAAACACCTTTTCTTGGGTACCTAATTTACGAACAAGTACGATGTGTGAACGCTGACATAAACATAATCTATGCGCTGATTGGTTAACAGTTATGCGAGTTCTATTTTTATTTCAGTTCAATCACACATAAAAATTACGAATTGACTGTTATAATAAGCCACTCAAAATTAAGTTTTCTTACGTCTTCTCTCTCTCTTATTAGTTCATATTATTAAAAATATTTCTTCGTTTGTAATAATCCATTATTTTGCATATCCTAGTATTTACGCGACGAAACGGTTTTTCCTTTTTATAATTTTTTACTTAATATTATCAGAGGCCCATTGTACGAGTAGCAGAGGTTAAATAATGTTCCCAGAAAACATAAAACCTAAGCAGCTAATTCGAAGTGATTTATCTTCAAAGTTTCTGTGAAAAACATACCTATTATCGACTGTGTATGTTATTCATACGGTTTTAATGGCGGGATCCAAAAATAACCATTGTTACTTTTGAATAATGCCAAGCGATAATGAAGTTATTAAGTGTTAGTTAAGAACATCTGACAGTTCTTTTGTTGAGACCCTTATAATAAATTCTTCCTTTTAAATATTCCAAATAATCTGACGAGTCTTTTCTTTGATAACTTTATCCGAAAGCGATTGACTAAAATGTTTTTACAGGCTTCTTATTTACTTCGTTCATATGTGTGTCCGGTTACAAATATATAACTAATCTATGTATACTAATATTATAAAGCTGAAGTTGAGTTTGTTTACAGTAATGAGAGAGCTGGCTGTAAATTAGCGTAGACCTATACCGCACACTGCTCAACATTTGCTGAGCCCGCTGAAAACCGTTATTTTATAAGAAATTTTTGTTCACCCAATGTTTCTTTCTTCTTCTTTTCTTAATATCTTTAATTGTTTAACATTGTGAAATAGCAAAATAATAATACACAAACAGCTTTTTAAGAAAACTAGTGGGGCTAGTTTAAAACGTAACAAACGAGGTTGATACAGGACAAGAAAATGTGTATCTCGACCCGAGATGACTTTTCAAACTAAAAAAATCAATTATAAAACCGGCGGCATAGACCACTTTATTTTATTATGTAAACTTGTTTAAATGCCTGCAGATGTTTGGCATATTTTACCTAATGAAATAAAAAAAACATGCGTGGTAGTCTTTGGGGACTGCCGAAGTGAAAACTAAGCGAAAGTTAAAGCGTTCGGTGACGATGACGCGAGTTCCATGATTTTTGTTCACCCAAAAAGTTCACATATATACACAGTATACATAAAGCTCATGGTAAGCGTTCGGTGACGATGACGCGAGTTCCATGATTTTTGCTCACCCAAAAAGGACACATATATACCTACACAGTATACATAAAGCTCATGGAAAGCGTTCGGTGACGATGACTCGAGTTCCATGATTTTTGTTCACCCAAAAAGTGCTCAACGCGCCTAAAGAAATTTTCACTTCAAAAATATTTCTTTGATTACCCGTCGTCCCTGTACCTATTAAGTATCTGATTGTGATGAGTCAAGTGGTCATACCTCAAGGTTGATAATTATCAAACGTTACGAATAATAATAAAGCCTAGAAAGGGCCTAAGGGGGAATAAGGGGCTAGAGAAAAGTAATCTAATTTTCATTATTATTTATTTGTTACTGATACTTTTACGTGCCTCGGAAAGCACGCTAAGCAGTTAGTCCCGGCAGTCATTTGTAGATCTTTGACAGTCGTTACAGATTATCCGAAGCCAGAAAATCGGACACCAGTGTTGCCAAGGGCTACTGTGTTACCCAGTTACTGGTTTCGGAGGTCAGGTGGCCAGTGTTTTTGTGGTGTGAATTTAACGTAAAATACAAAGCAACCAAAGATACGCAGACAAGACTATCACTTAAGTACATCCTCATTCGCGCTCATAAAATTAATTTGCATAAAATAATCGTAGAATAGTAAATTATTAATTTCTCTTTATTATTCAAGCAGGAATGTGATTTTATTATGTGATATTAGTTTCATTTACTTAATACTGTTCTATTAATGTTGACGTAAATCCTACCATGTTGAAAAAACGGTCAAGTGCTCGTCGAACAAGTGCACAAAGGTCTTTGTTTGTGTGCTTGTTCGACGAGCACTTGGCCTGTTTTTCGTAGGAGCTATGTTTATCTTTAACAAGCTTCTCAGCGACCTTTTAGGTTTTCCTGTAATCTGTATTCTTTACATAATTTAAGGCTCAATAGTTCTGTTGTAGAGATTCGAATGTTCGATTTTCATGAAGTTTCTTAAAAAAAAACTTCAAGAATAACAAGAATTATAATGATTTAATAGTAAAAAAATAGATATCCAAAACCGGTTACATACTTTGAAAAACTGCTTTTTTATAATTTGTTGTTCTTATAAGTGACCCCGTGCTCAAAATTTTTCGTTGCTTTTGGCTGTGACAGACAGACAGACAGAAGAGTGATCTATAAGGGAACGTACACGGCGAAGACTGTGTTGCAAATTCGAAACTTTTACTTGGGATACTTGACATTGACGCTTCTGTGACCTTCCTACACGCTACCCTTAAATGGTTCCGTTTTTTCATACGGAAGTTTGGAACCCTAAAATTCAAAACCAGATGCTTGCTGTGCTAACCTAATTAATGCTAAAGAATGTTATAGTCAACATATGGCAAGAGGATCCGTGTTACACATTAACTGGGATCAGATAAGAATTGCTAAATCTTTGTATTCTGCTTCATCCATTTAGACAAGATGAACCCGAAAATAGTCGGGAAAAGATTAAGCTGTGAAATGTTAGAAATTCACACTGTACCTTTGGGAAAGCAGAAGGCAGTGTCAGACTCTTACTGACTAAAACCCATCCATGTTCCTCCTAATGCCCTTTGCGTTCCAGAGCCGCGGTGACTCTTTCTAACAAAGTCTGCAACCCTGGCAGGCTTTGGATTTATCGGGGCCCGTCTACTATGCTGACATCTCTCTGAGGCGCGTGTGGAACACAACGCGCCGTCGACCCGGGACTGTTTCTGAGCCCGCGCCTACGATGGCCGGGAATCACCCTGCGACTCCCAACGCCCGGGAACATTGTCTACCTTTTAATTTCATCCAAAGTTTGTCTCTAAAAGACAGCTTTTAGCAATAAGGCCGCCAATGTCACCTTATGCAATGTTTTCTTAATCTATTTTTGGTGCAATGTATATGGGGTCCTTAAATAAAAAAATAAAAAAGCCCTTTATTCCATGCATTTACAAAATAATTTTACAATATTGAATTTCAAATCACATGCTTGATTATTATAATATTTTCCTTTGAAATATTACAGAAAATAGATTAAAAGAAAAAAATAACCAATCGGTTTTATGTAGGTACCTATGTAATAGAAAAAATTAAAAAATCAAATATAACATAATATTGGTAAATTATTATTATTTTTAGGATATTCAAGTTATTTATTTTTTATTTGTTTACACCACCTTCAACACCCCTTCCCTCTTAGGTGAAGACCTCCTCCAAAGATTTCCATTTGATGTCCATATTAAAGGGTATATTTCTCTTCTATTATAATGTGTCATTATCATCTTGCTAGGTCTTTTTCCCTTTTATTTGGGGTCGGCCTTACTTGTCCGTTTTTTTTATTGTTCGCGATTGAGTACAAGGTCCGGTGTGCAAGTTTGATTCTTTCAGGTCGCGATGAACTGTCATAAGCCAGGTTTTACACAGCCAGGTGTCCACTACTTACCATTAACCACTTCAAGTGTTTTTCGGTATTAAAATACTTATATAATTTTCGAAATGTGGCTCGTCTGACCCACATGATTAAAAAAAATCGTGAATTTTGGATCGTGATTTTGTGTGGGTATAATTAAGATATATCTGCGCATTCATTAAAATAATAAATTTTCATCTGCAATTTTTCAACATTATTATTATTTCTTCTTTTTTGTCGAATCGAAATCGAAATTGGATGACAAAATGTTTTGCATAATTATCATGACGTGTTCTTTGTAGTGTCAGTTTGCCAGTTTTTTTGACGCGTCTTTGCTTACATGCTTAATCTGATATTAACATTGAAGAATAGCTGGTTCGACAGGCTTGTCCTGTCCAACTAAGTTCAAAATACAAAAAACTCAACGAAAATGTTTTTTTCCGAATTTTCTTATTTGTCTGGGAAGTAGTTCTAAAATTTTAGAAAAAATATTTACATTTTAAAAAAACGTCGCCCCGTACTAGGAATTTCTCCTGTATCGTGGGTGCGTTTACAAACTCACATACACAAACAGACCGGAACAACTAACTCCTAACCCAAAGGTCATACAAATATTTGTTCCGTGCGGAGATCGAACCCGCGACACGCAGCGCAGCAGCGCTCAACCACTGCACCAGCCGTGTCGTCGAATTCTCTCGAAATTTATTTAAGCCTGAAAACCTTTGGCATTCAGGAAAGATTTACTCCAAATTATCAATTCAGAAAAGTCATTCTATAAAATTATAAATGGGATTTGCATCAGCATTTGTTAAGGATCTAGCTCGTGGCTTGATAATAATAGCCGTACAGGTCAGTCTCGGTTAAGCAATGCTAGCTGAGGTTCGTCCGTGGATGGGTTACCATTCGTAATATATCGAGTTGCATCCGTGGCTCGGAAAGCTCGTTAACCTGTTGGTCTCGGCTGTCATTTGAATACCTGTAACAGTCGTTACGGATAGTTTACTCATCAGCTCGAGATGTTCCTCAAAACAGAGTTTTGGCCAAAAGGTGTCGTGTATCGACGTTTCCGCGGCCAGCTGCGCGACACCAGTCAGCGAAACACGACGCTGTCATTTCGTGTGCAGTAGTTTATAGTTTTCAATTTATTGTATTACTAAATAGCTGTTGCCCGCGACTTCGACTACTATCCAGGATGAAAAGTATGCCTAAGCCTATGTCCTTCTCCAGGACATGGTCTACCCATGTGTCCAATTTCATCTAAATCGGTCCAGCCGTTTGCGCGTGTAGAAGTAACAAACATACACACACACACTCACAAACTTTCGCCTTTATAATATTAGTGTGAAGTTTTAATTTATTTATAGTTATTGTTTTATGTCTATATATTTTATTTACTAGATCCCACGACACAGGGAATCCTAGTGTGGGGTCTAAGATTTAAATTTAGTTTGTATCTGTATTTTTTTTTTTGGCATATTTTTTTTTCATGGGCCCTAGATGCCTGAAACATATATGCCTAGATCACAGAAAACAGACACCAGTCTTGCCAAGAGGTACCTTGTAATCCACTTTCTCGGTTGTGGAGATCAGATTAGCGGTCGCACCAAGTAAAATATGGTTTTCAACTGCATCCGATTGGACTGGAAGCCGGTCCCAAAATAGTTGGAAAAAGGCTAGGCAGACCGAAACAGGGTGTTCCAGAAATGCGTGGTTATATTTAAGGGCGATGTTGGGTAGCAAACTTTACAAACATTGAGGAAAAACCAGCAAAACAAAAATACTTTAAAAATATATTTACAACGTGTAACAGAATAAACGCAATACCTCTTAAGGGGTTATTGTACTGATCAATATGAACAACTTTTATTATGGGACCAACCACGAAATCGCGAAAAACTCTCCCTTCCTCTTCCTTCCTTTCTGAATAAATAAGTAGATATATATATAATAAATAAGTATATATATATAATAAGGAAGAGAAGGGATTGAAAATTTTTGTAAAAACAACTATAACAAACTTAATAAAATTATAGCAGTGGTTATTTTGATTTAGTTTATTTTTTTAAACAAATGGAATACCTATAAAAATCACAAAGCGAGATCACGAGTTCTTACTATATTTTGTATGCGGGCATTTTTAGCAATCTCAGGAATTTCGAACGATTCCGGGATCCGGGATTCTGAAAAGCATGTCCTTATTATACTTTCGAGGGAATAAAAGTGAAGTTTAGGTATATTAGCGCCCGATTATCTGATCACTGATTATTATATAATACTGGCACTGTACTCCCTTATACAGGTTATTCTTTAACCTAGCTGGGAATGCAGCACCTCACCACCATTTCAATTGTAGTTTTAGTACACTTAACAATTTGTCAACCCTGTAATCTGCTATGTACTACAATGCTGTTATTATGAATAAACAATTTATTATTTATTATTATAATAAGTTTCAAACAAATCAGTTTAAAAAAAATGACTTTTCAAACAGTTTGTTTGAAAAGTCATTTTTTCGGAACACGGTTTCGGAACCTGTTAGTCGTTGTTTGTAGTCGAATTTTGGGAAAAAGCTACGTTTTTTTTTTGTTTTACTATTTTTTCCTTAATGTATATCAGCTACCCAATATAACCCATAAATATGACCTCGTACTTCTGGAACACCCTGTATTTTCGACATGATTTTTTGTAGGATCTTTATATTTTCAACAAGAATATTTAAACTTTCCAAACCTACTCTAAATGTTAATGAGTGGTTCCGTTAATTTGATCGAGACTGTAAACTGGATTCTTTTAATTTTATGTTAAGCGTGTCGTTTCATTAATTTAATATTTTTTTAAACGTAGGATTTAAATAGGTGCTTGCTCCTTTACATTATTTTTTATTATTGATATACTGCCTTTGACCACACTATCACCCGATGATGAGTAATGATAAGGTTGGTGCAGCAATAGTTGGGTACTGCGCGGGCTCCTATTTCTGTCAGAAGGCTTTAAAGGAAACTTCTTTTTCTTCTCGCGGATTGCGACCACATACGAGGCGTCTCCAAGCCGTGCGGTCTTCTGCAGTGTGGACCTCTCTATTCCTATATGCTGCTTCCAACAGCCTTCTTTATTACGTCGGTCCATCTTATCGGTGTTCGAGCTTGAGCGCGTTTTCCTTCGACCCGGCCCAATATCATGAGCTTTTCCAGACTTAAAAAACCAAGGAACCTTACATGAGTCTCGAATAGAAGAAGAAGAACAAGAATATGAATCAAACCTCATCTATCCATGAACTTATTATAGATATATATTATAGACTATCAAATTTGATACGTAAAAAGTATTCAAAAGGTTCAGTTGACCATTTATCGAGAGTTTAAAATCTCTCAAGTTATTTTATAATCTTACGGAGTTTGCCATTTTCCGGTGACATACATAGTACGTACCTACAGAGTTTATGTAAAACTGGAACGATGTAGCTTTCAATAGGTGAAAGATTTCTTCTAATAGGTTGTGTCTGTGGTTTTGAAGATTTCCGTCCACAAACATAAAAACTCTTTATAACATCAGCATAGATATAACCTTATATAATTAATGGTCATAATAAAATTTTATTAGCATTCATTTAGTTTGACATTTATTTGAACCAACTATGTAGATATTTTACAAAACGCGCGTCATCTCTAGCAAACTCGTTTAAAATTGTGCCTTTTGCTTCTGTCTAATATTTTGGTAGATAATAATTGTTTTTTTTATAATATATTTCCGCTGGTGTGTATCTCACCTGCTTGTCGTTTGAAGTTACATTGACATTAGCTTCCAATGAAAGTGGGAAGAAACGATAGAACGATCCTTACCTACATTATTTTTGCTTAACCTTTTGAACGCCAGAGCATAAACGCATCGGCGTGCCCCCGACGTCAAGTCACAAATTCGCTGTACTTTTTGTCGCATATTTGTAACGTTTGGCGTACAGGGCACGCGCTTGCTTGTCATGTATACGTGACATTGGCGTTCAAAAGGTTCATTTACGATCATACAGTCAGCTGTGTCCGCCTCTACCACCAGTGTGGACACCTCGACGTGACCACGACCGCTCTGCCAAGAGCGAAACGACAGATAAGAGGAGATTAAGTTAAGACAAAGTGAGTACTCCGCATCTGATCTACTAATATCTGAGGAACGTCGCCAATAAGATAGGTGTTTACTTCCATTAGGCGTCCCTTCCGCATTTTGACTCATGTCTGCCTTATCATGTCTACCTTTTGCTGAATCTCCGTTTATAGAACCGATATTAATAAACCTGGATCATAAACTCGAGATACCTCGGTTCAAAATATTAGAAAAGATATTTTGGAAAAAAAAATTAAAGAGACATTGACAGCAATTTCATGTTTTGTATAGAAAATGCAAAATCACTCTCCGTTTCACTCAAAACTCTTTATAAGTAGAATTTAATAAAATTCTGAACTTGAAATTCTTGCTCGAGTTTCGTAGCACTCGTAGCAAGGAGCTAGAATTTCGTAGCCGAGTAGGTACTAAGCAATAGGTACCTAAGTACTAAATGTGAAATCGGTCAAACCATCAAACTGATATAAACATTGGAATTCTGGGCTCAGTCATTCACACACATATGTTAACATTTCCCTGCGACATGTATACGTCACCGGAAAATTGCAAAAGCCGTAAGATTGTAAAAAATCCCGTGAAATTGTTAACGTTTTTTTCTTAATAAGACACGGATATATTGGAAACTATTGAATTTCGATGGGATTTATTGTATACAAAATGGTTTTTTTGATAATATAACGAAAAATTATATTCTAATAATAATAAATCTTTATTACAATCTTACGGAGTCTGCAATTTTCCAGTGACGTGTAGATGTCGCAGGGAAATGTTAACATATGTGATTTGATTAAAACCCTAAGTAGGATGATTAATTCCCGGCAGACGTTTAAATAACAACTCTGTGGAGTCATTTCATTAAAGGAAGTTACTGATTTGATCAAATCCCCTAACTTTCTAAGTGCAAATATATTGGAATTGTCATTCTTATTAAAAAAATAAAATAAAACAAATCAAATATTTTATACAGTCAATGATTTAAAATGAATTTTTACACTATACTAAGACTTAATAATGATATTATAAAGAGGAAAAATTTGTATTTGTGTGTGTGTGTATGTTTGTAATGAATAAACTCAAAAACGACTGGATCGATTTGAAAAATTCTTTCAGCAATGGATAGCTACATTATCAGCGAGTAACATAGGCTATATTTTATCCCCGTACTCGCACGGGAACCGCGTGAGTTTCATATAAAAAAAAGTATTTATTTGGAAAACAAACCTGGTGTTAAGAATTTAGGTTCCTAACTAGTTATTCGCTGTTACGTTTGACCAGTTACGTCAAATTCACCTTTAATAAATTTGAGGACAGAGTGACAGACATACCTTATTGTAGTATTAGGTTTCTGTTGGAGGTACGGTTCATCAAGTTATGTTAATTCTGTGTCGGTGTAGTCGCTTTGAGAAATATAATACTAAACGGAGTGAATGTTAGTAGTTGTTGCGTGGACAGCGCGTGCAGCAACGACAGTGTGTTTACTTTTTAAAATAATATTCTAACATATTTTCCTGTTCACGTTTGTTACTGTCTGTTGGTTATTTATTTACACAAGTAAATATCAGTATTTAAAACTTCGTCAATCTGACAGATAATTTGTGACAATACAAAAAAATACCAAGCAACTTATGAATTTTCCAGACAAAAATATAAAATGTGGTTTTCCTCTTACTTAACGTCTTAATTTGAGAACGCAATATTGTTTTTATTTCTATCATGTATTTAAAAGACGTCACGAATTTAATATTTAATTTTTCGGTGTAATATTTAAAAAAATACTAAAGAATGACTACTTACATTAAATAGTTGAGCTGCGACTGTAAAATTAATTCTTATTACTAAAGAAGACACTGGCACCACCGGCCGTAAGGTAATCTTGCCATAAACTTGGTGCCCATCATCCTCAAAGTCAAAGACTCCTGGGCAAGGAGTAGTCGAGTACTGGCCACACACAAAACTTACACTAAAAACTAAAACACACAAACACACTGATTTCACATCCATTTTGAATTTCGATTTCTCGTTCGCATTTTGCGAAGTAATTTTTGTTCTTAGTGACGTGTTTCCATGCCTCCGTTTCGCGAAGGACTGGCTTTATTATCAAGATGTATGGGCAACGGATATTTCGCATAGTTCTTGTGGTCCGTCGACTTTTGAACTTTTTATTTTATTGTGGTGTGTCAGTGGTGGAGACAGATTGTTGTTGGTACGCGTTCTGAGTGCGGTGTTAAAAGAGAAAGTGGGGATGGGACGTTAATACATGATACCTATAATATTATACCGTGACTTGTGTACTTTTTTATAGATTTTCAACTTTATCGCTAAATTATTAGGTTCAAGGTTGATTGGGAAAATTTGATAGTTTCGGGTAGCTTGATGTACTGGCGTCTGTACTTTATTGGAGTTAATTAGTTTACTGCGTTTGTTTTAGGTAGTTACATAGACTGTCTCGGACAGTCTCGGTCAGGAGCTCGTGGCTAAAGAATAGCACGGGTCGATCAAGGTTAAGCAGCGCTTGCCAAGGTTGGTCTGTGGATGGGTGACCATCTTAACTTATCGAGTTTCCTCCGTGCCTCGGAAAGCACGTTAAGCCGTTGGTCCCGGCTGTCATTAGTAGATCTTTGGCAGTCGATACGGATTGTCAGAAGCCAATAAATCTGACACCAGTCTTCCCAAGGAGTACCGTGTTACCGGGTTGTGGAGGTCTGATAGGCAGCCGCTCCACGTAAAATACTGATATTCAGAGCTGAATCCGGTTTGACTGGAAGCCGACCCCAATATAGTTGGGAAAAAAGGCTAGGCAGATGATTATGATAGACAGTCTGTGTTTTAGATAGTTTTAATCATAGGTATTTAAAGAGAGTTTTTTTTTGAGTTTATATAGATATGCAAATGATAATTTCTGAAACCTCATACTAAACTCAAACTTCTAGATGTTTTATAAAACGTAAGTCCCGTCAAAGGGGGCAGTTTGTTCGTAAGTTCGAAGAAAAATTTCAACCCGTCACAAATTACATAAATACAATTAACGTGATGCGATTGGTCGTTCAACACTAATTCAACCGTCAGTGGAGACTGGTCATCCCTGAGTTGCCACTGGCTCATTTTAATATTTGATACTGTAAATTGTTTTTCTTTCTTTACATTGTTATCATATATAGAAGCAACAAGGCTAACGTAACCAGGATTTTTTGTAAACAAAAAATGATAGAGTAGTAAGAGTATCCGTGCAGTTTCTTCTCCATAAAGATCTACGCTTTGGAACGTGTAAATAATTTCATGTTTTTGACGGACTAACTTTGACAATTCAAAATTATCTGTTAATGATTTATTTGAAATAAATGCTTTGACAACCAATCACAGCTCGATAACGCGCGTTTGACTTCCATGGGTGGGAATCGAACCCACGACCTCCGGTTTAGCAGTCAGGGTCACTAACCACTCGACCAACAGGCCGGTCAAAATGACTAAATAATGTACAGAATGTATAGATGACGTTTTTGTGATGGGTCTTTTAACCCCGGTACCTGCAATCAAAGTAATTAACACATCAATTTGTTTAACCCTTAACATTTTAAATGAACAAAGGGCTTTGGGGTACTGATGGCCCTGTGGTTACGGGCCCGACTCACGAGATGAAGGTCGTAAGTTCAAACATGGGCAGGCGCTAGTCTTTGTGTTAAATCATTAAATGATATTTATTTTGTAATTAGGTTAAACATAACCAACCATTACCACCATACCATCATTACCATTTTACACGTCAATCTTTTTTGGTCATTTGAAACTAGATGAGACCGGTGTTTCCTAGCTGACTACCCTGAGAAGAAACACCGGAACAAACTCAGAGGTCAAAGTCTCTTTCAATGTCCATACAATCGTACTGGTCAAATCATATGAGAACCGTTTAGGTTAATGTATGAAGTGGTCCTTTAAGGAAAGTACCACACAGATTTGAGTGGTCCTGTCCAGAGGTTGCAAGCATTTGTGTATCGTGTAGCTCAAATTTAGATCTTTTATATAATAAACTAGTGGACGTCACGCCGTTTCATCCGCGTAGTTCCCGTTCCTGTGGGAGTACGGCGATAAAATATCTATGCCTATGATACTCGCTGATAATGTAGCTATGAAAGTTTTTGAGTTTCGAAATCGGCACAGTAGTTTTTGGGTTTATTCTTTACAAACATACACACACACACACACAAAAATACAATTTTTTCCACTTTATAATATTATATATTATTGTGTAGATTATAATACATACAATAATAACGTTTATTTTGACCAACAAGGGATCATAGCACACACATTACACATAATCATAATGAACCGGGCGCGCGAACTAACTTGATGCGCGAGGCGCCGCTCACGAGCGCGCTCCGCATTCTCAACCTCATTGCTGATGACATAGAATTTGCTATGGTTGAAACAGTGGAACCAATAAATTTAAGTGTGTTACAATATCGCATTGAGTCTAGCCTGTAAGGATATTTTTATGTTTAGAGTGAGTAAATAAATAAATAAATAAAAATAACAAAAACACATACACTTAAAATACCTCAAATGCTCATTTAGTCTTAGCTTTGTCTTAGTCTTGTTGCTATTCCACCAATTCGCACTAAACGTTTCCAAACGTCTTTTATACTGCGCACAGCAAAGGAGTGGAACTCTCAGCCTGCGTCTGTGTTTCCGAACGCATACAACCCTAATCTCTTCAAAATTAGAGTGAACAGGCTTCTTCTGGGTAAGCTCGCTCCATCGTCGACTTTGTCTNCCCTACCTTGTTGCTATTCCACCAATTCGCACTAAACGTTTCCAAACGTCTTTTATAATGCGCACAGCAAAGGAGTGGAACTCTTTGCCTGCGTCTGTGTTTCCGAACGCATACAACCCTAATCTCTTCAAAATTAGAGTGAACAGGCTTCTTCTGGGTAAGCTCGCTCCATCGTCGACTTTGTCTCTATCATCTATGACCTAGACTAGAGTCAAGAACAAACCCATATTAAATAAAAAGTCAGTTTACGAGCTCAACGATTTTGTCAACGATAATATGTTATTTATTCCAAACAAAAACGGTAAAGGAAAACATCCTTAATGATGTGTATTGTCAGATACACCAACCCGCTCTGTCAACTGCGAGGTGGATTATCGCCCAGGTCCTCTCACAGAGAAGGAGGCCTGTGTAAAGTGATTCCAATTCTGATAAAATTCCTCCTCGGAAGAAATGTTACCATTTTGCTGTTTTCTACTGTTTTTTTTTAAGTCTGATATGCTGCTTTTTGTTTGGGTAAGGTTGGCAACACTGCCTGTGTTTCGGGAGTGGGAACATTAGTCTGCTTATGATGCTTATTGGGTATTTTCTTAGATAGAAAAATATTAATTCTAAATTCCGTCTGCTCGATTTTCAAAAAATATTGAACACGTATATTTTGCCTTTTCGAATCGATAAAAAGATAAAGCAGATTAAAATTCAAGAGGGCGGGTTGGTATCGTTAGTAAAAGTGTACTAAAATGTTACGTTACGCGAGTTTTCAACGCGTTGTAGCGTCTTAATTTTTTTGTTTACGTGAAAAGAGAAAAATTTTTGATTGCTTTTACCACGCATTACACTTTGATAAAAAAAAAACTCTCAAAAGAAATTAGATATTAATTGAGTACTTTCCTGAAAACCCCTAATTAGTCCGTCAAACAGATTTCCAAAAAATATTAGGTATGCATACCTAATTTTTTTTTTTTATCAAAGTGTAATGCGTGGTAAAAGCAATCAAAATTAGGTACTCGTTATGGTTCATTAAGGTTTGTTGACATATCTTTACTTGTTTTCAAGTAAAACGTTAACATGATTTGTCTCAAGATGGTGCGGTTATTCAACATTTAAAGCTTGACTTATAAAATTAACATATTCGTTATACTGTTTGTATGAGACGTGCTTAGCATGAAAAGTCTAACTAAGAATATATAAAAGTATTTATATTAGGTAGGCTGCCATCACCGACGCCGGGCAAAAACTTTAAAAACCTCGTAAATTTGGGTGAGATTGAGTTACACCAGTGGACGCAGCCAAAAAAATTGCACCACCCTTTTAAATAAAAACATCGTTTACATTTTGATTTTTTTATCATTTAGCTTCTTTGCGTTATAAACTTCAACGTAAAAATTTAATTATCAACTCAAATTAAATTATATGTCAACTCTTTCTCAGGTATAATCTGGTAACAAAAATAACTAGGACTCAGACGCGGAATCAGGACTTCGCTCAGGGACTCCTCCCTAATTTTTTATCTGTGCGGGGACGAATTTCACAACGTGTTAGACGCTATCGCAGTTGTTCAACGGTGTTTTCAAAAACATAACCTAAACAGTTGTCATTAACAGCGAGCGAAGCGAACGCGAAAATTTTAGGAGCGCGTAGGGTACCTTAGGTTTTTGACCATTTGCATAGAAACAAGACTTCGTTAATCGGCTCATGTGGAAAGGCTATAACAATCAAGTGAATTCGAAATCGTTACGAGCGGAGCGAGCTCGCCAAATTGAGCACCCGACTCGGATCAGATTAGAAACTTCTCTTTCCCACTCATATCTAGTCGCTAAAAGTATCTTTGTTAACTTATACTTAAAAAACCGAGAAACTATGATGTAAGAGCGAGCGGAGCGAGCTCGATAATTTTGACACCCAGCCTTGGGTAGGTTCGATTTTTTATAATAGTTACACCTATTTCTTGTAGTTATAAAGTAGCAGGCTCGATAAC
This sequence comes from Mamestra configurata, assembly GCA_002192655.3. Taxonomy (NCBI): domain Eukaryota; kingdom Metazoa; phylum Arthropoda; class Insecta; order Lepidoptera; family Noctuidae; genus Mamestra; species Mamestra configurata. The sequence continues at coordinate 53,767 of NDFZ01004973.1, read as the reverse complement.
TAGGTACTAGTGCTACCTTAATTTTATTATGATCATAAACACTAAATAAATAACCAAATGATTTTATGAGACTGAGCGCAGGAATTCCAAGTTGAAGTTTCCAACAATATTATGAATAAGGCAAAATGACAAACGATTTAAAATGTCAAAAAGAGAAGAAAATAGGAGTAAAATATAGGTACAGACGCCGCACATCAAGCTACAACAATCTGTCAAATTTCTTAAATAAATTTTAAACTTTATCGCTACAGCATTAGGTTCAAGGTTGATTGGGAACATTTGACAGTTTCGGGTGGCTTGATGTGCTGGCGTCTGTACAAAGCGTGCGATGTCAAAGGAGCAAAATGTCCAATTCGCTAATACCCAAAATAGCAAAATGTCCAATTAGACGCTAATGTGCTAATAACAGTGGCTAATGATGACGAAAATTACCAATTTAACTAAACATCAATGATATCAGTGTTTTCGCGAGTAATATAAACGTCAGGAATTTTGACCGGTCTTTATATTCGTATCAACGTCATTTCGTTTTCCAATTGGATATTCTTCTATTAATTGGGAAAATTGGAACACGTTTTGGAAATACCAGTTTAGGCGGCAGGCGGTCATAATGTGGCGTAACAAGTCTCGTGATCACAACGTGATCGAAGATGATTTTTGAAATAATCGTTTTTTATACATATACAACGTGTAACAGAATAAACGCAATACCTCTTAAGTGGTCGAATATAAAACCGTTCACTCACAGCCTTTTCAAAGTTTTGACACGACTTGTTGACACTTCCCGTGACCCAAGTGCTGGCTTTTACTTTGTCCAGAGACTAAGCATTGCCATTCAACGTGGCAATGCCGCCAGTCTCTTGGGCACATTACCAGCTGACAGCGTGCAGGATGTTTTTTTTTTTGTGTTTGTTAATTTTATTTAAAGAGAAAACTGTACTTTTCCCATTGGCAGGACGAATTTTTGGATGGCCAATATACTTATATTTTTCTTTCCCTCACTTGTACATACATAATTTATTATTTTGTATGAAGTTTATTTATTTGTCCATGGGGCCCCAGATAGTCGATGGGGCCGAAAGGTTCTGGAGTAGCGACCGCGTACCGGAAGGTGTAGCGTTGAAAGACCTCTCCACAGGTGGATCGATGACCTTGTGAAGGCCGCGGGAATCTGCTGGATACAAGGCGGACAGGACCGGTAGATGTGGTGACTTTTAAGGGATGGCTATGTCCAGTAGTAGTGGACATCTTGTGGCTGAAATGATGATTATTAGGATGGGTGCGTTTCATAACGTATAAACTCAAACTATCTTAGCGCAGGTGGTAATTAGTTACTACTTATGTTTTTATATCTTTTGAGTGTTATGTCAAACGATTTTATATTTAATGTATGTTATGTCAAATGATTTTATATTTAATGGATGTTATGCGTATAAAAAATAGTTATTTTAAAATTATATAAATTGTTTATTATAATAACTAATCGTTATATTAAATAAAATTATAGCTTCCGTTGTTATATGTTGTAAATATTAGAGATTTTGTTGTTATATCATCTATTACTTACCCTATTATGACACTAATATTGAAACAAAAAATGAAACATCGACAACGAACGATTGGTCTTATTATTTTTTCAAATCTCCCAAAATGTCTTAAAATGTTAATTATGCGCATATTTGTGAACATCGTTGTGTGATCAAATTATTCATCGTACCTACGTAGATAATGTGCGTCCAAGTGTGTGTGAAATAACAAGTTTCCTAATAAAATAAGCCACGGGGATTTACCTACCTACGCATTTTTAATAACTGACGAAACGGAAAAGCTTTCGCTGGGATCTGCCCATTTTAATTCTGGAAAAACCCATGGAATGCCTTTAAGGCAGCATTGTTATTAGTACGACTACAGTAGGTACTAAATATACTTACTTATTAGGTACTTGCATACCGAGATTTTTTTGGGTACCTAATGCAGAATAAATAAGTTTGCACTTTTTTCTTGTTCAGGGCAAGATTTTTGATCTTAGTTACCAATGTAATGTAACAGTAGTAAATGATGACGTTCAATGGTGCCTTTTAATGGCCTAATTGAAATAAACGTTTTGACTTTGACTTTGACTTTGACTTTGAATGGGTAACTCAGATCAAAAATGTCGATAAAAATTTCGTTAAAATAAGTTTTTCGACCTATTGTTTGTATTAACTAATATTTTTAAGTAATAGTGATTTATTAGACCGTTAGTCTAGCTAAATATTAATCGAAAAAATTGAGTTTTTCAAAGAACCCGACCGCTAAAAACGACTAAAAAGTTCCAAACAGATCGGTTTTTAAGCAGTCTGATGCAGTTGGTGACGTCAGATATAGATAATAATAATAGATATAATATCTTGGGACAACTCACACACAGTCATCCGATCCCAAACTAGACAGTGCCTGTGCTATGGCAACCAGACAACTGATAAACATACTTATATATTTCTAAATACATACATATTATAGACAAATTACACCCAGACACAGAACAAATGATTATGCTCATCACACAAACATTTGTCCTGGGTGGGAATCGAACCCACGACCTCCGGTTTAGCAGTCAGGGTCACTAACCACTCGACCAACAGGCCCGCAAAAATAGATCTGACGTCTTAACTGCATCAGACTGTCTTGTCCTAACTACCTTTCCTATATGTTAGTGAGTTACACTTTTTGAATCGTCTCCTTGAACCCTTTATCTTGAAACCCCACTCGATAGGACATGAGGAAAAAACAAATTTAAAGACGTAAAATGGCGCCAAACATCGGTGATTTTAATTTGTGTGAAGAAATAATAGTTTACAATAACACGCGATATTTTACAATCTTACGGCGTTTGCAATTTGATAAATTGTATGTCACTCTCACAATCAGGACGAATCGACAACTTCTCTCAAGCTAAAATCCATCAAGCAAGGTACGCAGTTTGCCAAAGAAATATACTTACATACATACATACACACAAAAAATGCATATTAACGAAATTTTGGTGCCCATTATTTTTAACCAATGGGTAACTACGGATTAAAAAACTCGCCCGCAAGTAGAAGCTTTTTGTTAGAAAGTACGCTAGATCCAAATAAGTAGGTCTAGGTTACACCTTTTTTGTGTAGGTAGGTACTGCAAAAATTAGAACACTGAGTACTTTGGTTGACGTTTCTAATATTTGAGAACCGCTGACTAAATTTGGAGTTCAAAAACCTGTCATACCGAACTTTAATTCCGGTCAGGTTTTCAGGTTAGAGTTTAAAAAATTATTCAATTTCAAATTTGGAAACTGGGGTAAGCAACGTATTGTCATTAGAAAGTGACGTATTTTTTTACTGGTTAGTTTTTGCCAATAAGGGTGTTACCACACCAATCGATCGATCGTCGATCGATGCCTTCGGTCGATGGTAGAATTGATTGGTCGACGTCGATCGGTGGTTTCTACTACACCAATCGATCGATGTCGATCGATGACATTGACCGACGATCGATCGATTGGTGTGATAATACCCTTACTTGTATGGAATTAGTTTCCAGTCGAATTTTACATCGAGTGGCCGCCTGTCACTCCTCCACAACCCAATAACTAAGCATCACTAGACCACTAGACTCCAACATGGAAACGGTATTTTATACGATAACTATGGGTAATAAAGGCCTAAAACGTTTGTTAATACTCCCACCATGTATGGAACATGGAACTAGTGAGTTGCAAAAGTTCCATGTGGAACTAGCTACATGGCACTACTGGGAATTTATTTATTTATTTAGCTTTAATTACTCTCTGCACTTACAGTAGGAACCAACACGTACAGAGTACACGTATAATCGAAAAAAGTAAAAGTTAGACACAAAAATAAACAAAAAAAAAATAGAATAACAAATTATTTACCAATAATAAAACAAATAATTAATTAATTAATTGCTGGAAATAATGAACAATAATAATAATCAAATAATAATAATATGTCAATCATAAAAACGTTTGAACACTAAAACAATCTTTGAATTTCTTTAGGATTAGACGCACGTCGGAGTGGATTATGTCCACATCCGGATGCTGAGCAGTCAGCGTATTGAGCAAAGACACCACCTGATTTGTCGCCGCGTATTGTGCGGTACGAGTCTGGACTCTGGGAGCCGCTAGCAGAGGGCGCGAGCGTAGTCGCGTGTATTGAGCAGGCGCGGATAGTCCACAGCGTGACAATGCCGCAGGCGGTGACTTGTCGGAGTCGAGTGGTCCCAGGGTGCAATGTCTGGAGCGTTGTCTTGGGACAAGCTGCCAGCATACCGACAGGTCCAGCAGGTTTAAGGGTTTGTTATTAGGAAGCTTTTCATATTCTAGCATATTGCTGAACACTGGTGCATTGCTGGCCGAAATCCCGACCGTCATCGTTAGATATTATCTACTCACTCTATAGAACATTCTGCCGTGTATTATATTTATTACATTATTTATATTGTATACAAACATTGCAGAATGGTTCTAAAGGGCCTCTATATAATAGCGATTTCATTGACGCTATTCTGAATCATTCAAAAGAAAAAGTGGCAAGCATGCACCTAAAAAAAAACAATCTCATTCTTTAACGCAATAATTTTAATCATAATATTTCTGTGATAAAATATTTCTTATCCACGGCAAGAACTGCGCGGTATCAGTGTACACAACATATTCGTTGAGGTTGCAGGTGAGCGCTCCATTCTCGCTCTGCACGGATATGGAGACGACGCCCCGGAGTCTCCATTTGCCACCTTCCAGCAGGTAGAGGCCGCCACCGGAGTCGCCCTTGCAAGGGCCCGCGCCGTTTCGATCACCTGATAAAGTGAAATATCTTACAAGTTTCTTCTGGTTTCTTAGAAAAAATTACAGCGGTACCGGTTGCCTGTCCAAGGTAATAATTTGCCCACGGCTTCGTCCCGTGAAAATTATTATCATGAGTTATTTTTTTCTCAAAAAGATAGTATCCTAAGTTACTTCTTATAACAACTATCTGCCAGTGAAAGTCCCGTCAAAATCGTTACGGCCGTTTAAGAGATTAGCCGAAACAAGCAGATAGACAGACAAAATATAGTAAAAACGCTATTATTTTGACATTAAAAAAAAACACTGTAATTTTATTATTTGTATAGAATATTTTTTGAGAAACATACCAGCACACAAGGTAGTGTCGTAGGTAAGTTGGTGGAAGTCTGACTTGCTGGCCCTGCACTCCTTGGTGCTGACTATAGGGACGCGCACCATTTGGGGTTCGTCTAGCTTGCCTCGTTTGTCCTCTACGCTCCGACCACCCCAGCCAGCTACCTGCGGAAAGATCACATTGATAGGACGTGTGCGTCATTATGATAGGTACCTACAGAGGATTATGTAGGTATATATATACCTAATATTTACCTATCATCATCATCAACATCATCGATATTTCTGCTAAAATACCCATTCTGAAAGCGGTCGCTCATTCCCAACTACTGCAACTCCTAAAAGCCAGAATCAACAGTGGCGACCACCAGAAAAAACGCCGAGTCAATGAAGCTCGACGCGTTCCGGAGAAACGATTTAACTGTCTTGGATCCCGCAACGAAATTAATCAGAAAAGCAAAGCGAAGGAGAAGGAAACGAAAAAAAAATGTCCACTTCCCTCCATATAAGCAGGAGACAGAATTGAGCTAGGTCAATAGGCACCGAGGGACAAATACAATTGGGTTAAGCCCAGGGGCTTTGGGCTTTCGGGCTATGTTGATCACTTAGGTTCTAAAACGAATCTCCTCTCTTATTTTTGATTTGATCATGAAACGAAATCACATACCTCCATTCCCATTAGAATGTTAACTCACTTGTCTAACTACTTAGGAGATTTCTGATACTCTCGCTACTTTTACTGGAATCGTAAACATGCAATATTTTCATTTTGTTTTCTGTTTAAAGAATTCCTTTTATTTTAGTGGCTTCTCGCATTTCAACTAAGGAGGTTGTCGGCTGCTTAACCGGACTTGCCTGTGGCGGCCTTAATATAAATATTAAAGCCTTCAGCCAGGGCTTAATACAAACTTACAAACTAAGCGACTACACGCCTACGGACCTCGGCTTAGGGCGTCGCTGGGGGAACAGCTAGGGACGGGCTGGATTTAACTAGGATTATTATTTAGGGGCGAATTTAATTTTACTGGCTTTGCGGCGCGGGCTGGCTCGAGCAAGGGTCGGGGCGGATATTGAAGGAGACGTAGCGACGGGTCTCGGTGGCGAGGGCGAAAGGACGGCGGTCGTAGTTTGCGCAGTGTGCTTGTCTCTATACGGCTCTCCTGCAGGAGGGTGGTGGAATCATCGGGGGTGACTAAGGTGTGCCTCGGTCGGCGGATCTGGGAGATGCGGGAGGGTTCGTATCGGGCGGCCAATGCGATGAGGGGGTTGCAGTGTTTGACAGCAGTGTTGAGGAAAAGAATTCCATGTAAAATAGACAAAACATAAATTAAAACATTGAAATGCTTTAATTTATTGCCAACATTGCAGTTTTAAATATTCGCGTGAAACGGACGATGAGTCACTCCTGGCTTTCAGTTGTCATGAACTGTCATGACTATGACTCAAAGATTTAAGGTCGTATTTTCATTCTCATAACAGCAGTGACATCTTACGTTTTTTTTTAATTCGTAATTATTGTTAAAAATGAATATTAACTAAAATAAAAACCTAACAGTGGCCCTCCTTTTATCCTTTTTTATCATTTTAATCACAACATTTCCATAAATTTTGTATTTGCATTTAATCTAAGGTACTTACAACTCCTGAAGCTCCGACCACGCGTGAGAGCTCAGTGTCACCGCTCCACAGACAAGCTGGGCGGATGTACCTGTTGAACTTGACGCGTTTGTCCATTGTGAGTATCAGGATGTCATCTAAAACCAGCAAATAATAGAAATAGATAAGTCGGACTTTTAGCGGCCGTTTTCATTCTGGAAAAATGATAACATGAGATGAGAGAGTGAGAAATGTTCTTCTTATAGCATAGATTATATGAGGTTCGGTGGACCACTCATTTTCGCTGGCTGGCTGGTAGCAACCTAGCAACATACCACAGAACACATAAGCCCTAAAGAGACATATATAAGGTCCCATTAAAATAGTTGATCAAATTTTTAGAAATCATTCAGACCACCAAAATAAGGACAATGGAAATAAAAAAAGGAAAAACACATTAGATACTTTCAAGAAAAAAAAATTGCAAATGTTGGTTACCCAATGCTTAAACACATCCATGTCTTTGTTATATCATAATTCTGATACTACAAATGTGCAGGCGGACGTGACCACGCACGTCAAGTACCTATCCATAGTGGATGTGTTTATTGTAGTGTGTCGAAAACGTATTATTTTAGGTCAAAATAAAATCACTTTATTCAGTGTTTGCTTTGATATCTTAAGTTAGACGTACCTACTGAACGCTGTGTTAAAAATTGTCCACCTATTTTAATGGGACACAAATGATGCCAACATCGCTCTTTTGGGTGTGTTGCGGTCTACCCGTCAATTGTCAATTGTCAATTTTACGTTATTGTCAATTGCCATTGATCGTTTACAAGTACCATTGAAGTGATTGTCAATCGCAGTTACGTGATTGAAAGTAATTGATAAAAAAATTTGATTGATGCTCATTGATAGGAGCTATTGAAGCTACCAATTGATCGTTTAACTGAGTCATTGACAATCGTGAAAGCAGACATGGCGGATACCCCACGTAATATCGAGGACCGGAAATTTATATATAACTGTTTCAATGCCAAAAAGCATACTGAACGCAAACACATTGAAAACTGCAGTACCTGGCACCTCAATTGCAATTGAGGTGCCAGGACGATTGTCAATAACGTAGCACATTGTCAAATGGCATTGATCGTCTCGGGGCCGCTTAGACCTTTTATTTTGTTTATTAGGTACTTGTCTACTGTTGCTTTATTTTTGTACACATTTTATTAAATTTATAAAGTGCGTTTTTTCTGTGCAGAATAAACAATTGTTTTATTTTCTTTTTTCTGAGAGCAGTCGTGTGATCAATTGTTGCTTGTGTCTAGTCGTAGACTGTAACAGGGTGATAATAGTAGTGGTGACAGCGAGTGTGTACTGTTAATAGATCCATCTGAGAATATGATAGGTACTCACTTTGAAGCGTTAAAGGATTAAACTCCTCGTGTATCGTTGCCGCCAGCAGCTTCCTAGTCACGGTCAAGTCGTCACTCCAGTCGTGCAGGTTGTGTACCCCAATCTTAACCACGAATTCTGTAATGGGTGTCAAGACGGAGGGACGGCGCATGCAGTGAGCAGCTGAAAATAACACAGAGATTATTCGAATCTTTATACCGTCGGCAGTTAGCGGTTTCCAAGTCTTGTAAAATCAGAAGGTATGCAAGACGTGCAAGCAATTTTTTTTCTGGAAGCATTGTCATAATTTTAGGACTACGTCTGAGAATTCCTCACCAAAATAAAAATTACATTTAGAATCAGTGCCAGTCAATGGTAGGTACAGACGCCAGCACATCAAGCTACAACAATCTGTCAAATTTCTTCAATAGATTATCAACTTTAACGCTAAAGCTTTAGGTTCAAGGTTGATTGGGAAAATTTGACAGTTTTGGGTAGCTTGATCTGCTGGCGTCTGTACTTATGTCATCATCATCATATCAGCCGAAAGACGTCCACTGCTGGATATCCCCAGAAGTTTGCCATAATCGCCACACTTGGCAGGCAGGCAGGTGGAGATCGCAGTGTAGTTGTTGCAATGCACAGAGAATGCTGCTGCCCATTCTCTTGTAAGTGTGATGGGATGGTGCTATTTTTTTTTCCAACACCGTACAGAACACGACCTACAGGTACTTATGTAGACAGGTCGAATCAATCAATCTACCGTATGCAGCTGAGTTCCAGTATTTTACATGGCGAGATTGCCTATGCGACCCTCACAAACCAGTCTATAAGAATCAGTAGTTGTTTCCTGTTACTACTGGGAACAACTACTGATACTTATTTCTTCTTAGACTAGTGTTTAAAGGCAGGCTAGCTACATTATTATAATTATTATTTTTTAAGGATGGGAAACCATCAAATGACTTCTTACGCTCTGGGTGGAGCGGAAGGGCGTGTCAGACTCTTACTGACTAAAACCTATCCGTGTTCCTTCTAAAGCCCTTTGCGTTCCAGGGTTGCGGTGACTCTTTCGAACAAATTTCGCAACCCTGGCAGGCTCTGGCTCTAGCGGGCCTCGTCTTCTATGCTGATATCTCTTTGAGGCGCGCGTGGAACACAACGCGCCATCGACCCGCGCGAGGGGGGCCACTCTCTAAACCGGAAGTCCGTAATTTCGGGATAGTTGCTGGCGAATTCTACTCCGTATCATCTACGGATTTACGATTAGTTCCAAACCCGAACTGACTGAAAGAATGAATGACAACACGATTTGACAGGAACTGTCAAATCGTGTTGTCATTCATTCTTAGTGGTTAGGTTAGGTTAGCCGCAACGTGGCGGAATGGCGGGACAGGCTCTCGAGCCCTTCCGCCGGCCTCATCACCATCGAGGCCATCCGGCCAGTGCTCGACCTCTGGCTCGGGAGAAGGCACGGCTCCCTGTCGTTTCGTGTGACGCAGGTCCTCTCGGGGCATGGCTGCTTCGGGAGGTTCCTGTGTCGCATAGGAAGGGAGCCGGACGCTCGATGCCACCACTGCGTCGACTGTCGGGAGGACACGGCACGGCATACGCTTGCAGAGTGTGCAGCTTGGGAGGAGCCGCGCCGTGCCCTCATCTCTGTTGTAGGCGGTGACCTCTCGCTGCCGGCCGTAGTCCATGCTATGGTCGGCGGTGAGGAGTCCTGGGACGCGGTGGTCTCCTTCTGCGAGACAGTTATCGCGCAGAAGGAGGCTGCGGAAAGGGAGAGGGAGATCACAACCGCTCTCCCTGCCCGCAGCAGGCGCATCGGGCGTCGGAGGAGGGCATACGCTGCCCTCTTCCGGCCCCCCTAACTGGGTCCAGGGGCGGCGGACTTGGGGATGTCCGTCGCCCCCCATTCATCCGGACCCGAGGTGGCGGCGCGTGGTGTTCCCGTGCGCCCCTCTTTGACGTAGCGAGGGGAGTCAAACACCTCACTCCCCTCGCCGACGCGAGGTGGCCCGCAGAGGCGGCCGGCACCAGCCGGGGATTGCGGATGTCGCATACGTTCCCGTGATCCCCGGCGCAGGTGGGAGATGGAACACCGGGGTGGTTTTAGTCAGTAAGAGTCTGACAGACCCCTCCACCCGCCCCAGGGTGGAGGATTTCCATGAGGATTTCCCCCCGAGATCAAAAAAAAAAAAAAGGTTAGCCGCAACTAAGACCCGAAACTACGGACTTCGGGTTTAGAGAGTAGCCCCCCTGGTGGGGATCGGACAGCGAGGCTAGCTGCCTGTATACCAAATAGTTTTGATGCAACTTTTGAACAATGTTGTGAGTAGACAATTATTGTACACCACATATTTTTGCCTGTACACCAAATAGCTTTGTTGACTGTACATGTGTTGTGAAACTTAAACTTACCGGTCACAACATGACGATCGGACACTAGTGTCCCTGCGCAGATAAATAAAAGATCACTCGCAATAGCCCTGTAGATAGCCACGAGCCAAGGTATATCTCCTCTCTCGTAAAAAAATCCATTGTTGATCAGAGGTACCCTCTCGTTACCGCCGACAACTACACCACACTCATCCCTTAAGGTGAAAGCTGGGCTGGCAAAAATCAAAACAGTAAAGTTAATTATAAAAATCACACCCCTTCTCGGAAAAATTGTGAAAATTATTTATTTAATCGTTGGAGAACCAACAGCTATAACAGATAGATAACAATTGTACATGTCACCGGAAGATTGTAAACGCCGTAAGATTGTAAAATATCGCGTAAAATTGTAAACTATTTTGTCTAAAGACACGGATATATTGGAAACGATTGAATTTGGATGGGATTTATTGTATACAAAACGATTTTTTTCATAATATGTTGAGAAATTATAATCTAATTAAGATTTATTTATTACAAAAAACCGATGAAAAATTTCTCAAAAGAAAGCGAATTGAGCCGTTGTTGGTTCTTTCGCTTTCCTTGTCGCTCATTAGCAGTGCTAGGTTCCTATACGTCATTGATATTGTGTTCAATTTCAAAAGAAAAGTTTCTACGGAGCTCATATCGAAAAGTTATAGAAATTTTCTTAGATTTCCCACAAAAAAGGTTATTTAAAATGTGTAACAGAATGAACGAAATTAATGGAAAGGGTCAATGTACCTACTCATAGTTATGAATAATTTTCACTCCCGAAAGAATCGGTGAGCATTCGGTTCCCATGAACCCAATGTTTCAACTCCAAACGGCTCAAATATATATGTATGTGTACTCCCAATATGTTTGTTATATTTGCGCCGTTTGAGATTTTCAGCACCTGCAGCAGCCGCCCCAGCGCAGCCCACCGTACTAAGAAGATGAGATGGCGCAAGGGTGTCGACACATGATGCATCCCACCAAAGGCCTCCCCACTTTCCAAGGCATTATTGTCATCCCATCTGGCCTCTTCCCATCGTCACGTGCCAAGCCATTCGGTTCTAAAACAGCTGGCATCCCGGCGGTGACAAGAGCCCGACGGATGATATCATTAATGCTGGCGTGCCGTGCTAACCGACCAGCGCTCCTACTGCAGGACAGGCCATGGTGCCCTAGGCGGTCGACTGCTTCACCGCATTGACACCGACGTGGAGCTCCGCTAGGACACAGACACGTAGCGATCCGGAAAGAACTGAACAGCTGATTTATTTATCGCTATTATGGTGTTTTTTTCATAGTAAAAGTTATTAATAATAATGAGGACAATGACCCCTGCCGGAGGCTTTACGCGGGGATCATGCGGTCCATGGCCCTTTATGGGGCCCCGGTTTGAGCTATTTCGTTGAAGCGGTGACCAGCCTACCAGCTCAACGCGTCCCAAAGGGTCATAGCCATCCGGCTGGCCCGGTCTCAGCGCCGTATCAAAATGCTTAAATTCACCCAAAGGGCAATGGAGAGGGCAATGCTCGGAGTTTCCGCGCGTGATCGAATCAGGAATATGATGAATAGATAGTTCTAAAAATCTACTTACCTGAAAACACCGGTAGAATTGCTGACAGGTCTCGAGTAAACAGAAGATGTATCGCTTTGCGATGGCTCAGCATTGCAGATGACCTTTCCATTCAGTCTTATCGCCCGCAGTCTCGGGGTTGTATTTAGAGGATCGTATCGGACATAGAAGCGTATTACAACTGGGTGACCAGGGAGAATTTGTAATTCATCGTTATCAATCTTGAACTCTACATTGTTCCGTGTGGTAGTGTTACCTACCCAGTGCTGAAACGATACAATGAATATTTAATAAAATTAATAACAATCCACTGGGGTGATTTTTAATGATGCATCCACACGATACAAACTTTTTTCAGTACAGACCATGACCTCTGATTTAAAAAAAAATCGACCACTCGACATCATTTTTCTGCATAAGTTCCCATTAAATTAGATGGACAAAATTTAACACAGCGTTCAGTACGTCTAACCAGAGATATCCAAGCAAAAAAGAACACTTTAAAAGTGATTTTTCAACACATTTGCTCTAAAAATTAACTTATGACGCCGACACATTGTTCGAAAGTTAAAAATTATGCATCATACATTGGAACATGCGGTAAAATAGGTACTCTCATTTAAGTACCTGTTTTACCGCACTCCTCGTTGTATAGCGCCGTGCGTATCCTTTTCAGCTTTTTTTAAATCTATATATATAAAAATCAATTGCTGTTCGTTAGTCTCGCTAAAACTCGAGAACGGCTTGACCGATTTGGCTAATTCTTTTTTTGTTTTGGTCGCCAGATTACAGGGAGGGTTTTAAAACAAAAAAAAACAGGGAAGTAGGGTAGGTATGTAGGGTAGGTATGTAGGGTAGGTATTTAGGGTAGGTATGTAGGGTAGGTATGTAGGCTAGGTATGTAGGGTAGGTATGTAGGGTAGGTATTTTGGGGTAGGTAGAGTAGGGTAGGTAACGGTTGACGGTTGTTGGTGAAGGGAGGGAAGCCGCGGGCACAGCTTGTTACCATTAAAAATATAACAATTTCACCAAGGAGTTTCACGTCACTAGAAAAAATAAGCTAAATGATCGGACCTCCTTGGAAGCGCTTTTGCTCAGTACGTTTGTCTCATTTTATTGCCAAATAGAAAACGAGGCGATTTGCAAATTTCCGCTATTTTCATACAAGGAACGTCAAAGATTGTTGCGTTTCTCCGACTGATATCTAAAAGTTTTTTTCATTACTGTTTTCTCGAATATCAATTATGTTGACCTAAAATAATAAATGTGGAACACTAGAATAAACACATCCATTTAGGGTGGACTTGACGTGGTCACGTGTATTTCATAATATTGATACTACAAATGTGCAGGCCATTTGTAGTATCAAAATTATGAGATAACAAAGACATGGATGTGTTTATGCATTGGGTAACCATTATTTTTAGTGTATTTTCGTTAGCTGATTTATTTTCTTGTAAGTATCCAATGCGTTCCTTCGGTTTTCATTACCAATTGTTCTTATTTTGGTTGTCTTAATGACTTCTAAAAGTTTTTCCATCTATTTTAATGAGACCTTATAGAAGTTTTTGGAAGTCTGTATCGCATGGACCCATTATAATACGCTTTACGTTTGCTGTCCGGGTCAAAAAGTACCTGTGGGCATTACTTTATTATGTTATCTACCGTCGACCGGTTTATTCGTTAAAAAAAACCGAAGACCTGATAATTGATCCAAACCACATAAAAAATAAAACTATCGACATGATGTGTTGGATGTAAACGTAATTCCAAAAAATTACCCACAGGTTTCACTGGAAGTTTTGCAATGTGACAACTCAAAAAAACGAAAAAAGAACATATTCTTACCCGAAGCAATATGGAAACTCCCAAAGCCGGCCTATCCAGCACTATGTTGAGCCACATCGAGTGCAGAAGATGTTCAGTAGACAAGGTAGCGACTCCAGCCCACAGGCCGGGCTCTGTCTCGGGCGGCGCATATCTGAACACGCCGGGACATGGCGTTGCGAGCGTGGAGTCCCCGGAGCCCTGCGCGAGTGAGGGTGCTGCCAGCAATACCACGACCGTGCACAGGGCGACGATCTGTCGAGATAGCTATTTAAGGGCATTTTCCTGGATAGAAAAATAATAGCTCTATTTGGTCGTATTTCGACAGTATTTCAAAAAAATGTTGGGCACGTTTTATTTTATTTCAAATCAATAAAAGTTGACAATGAGCCGTCGGTCCCGGCTGTTATTTGTAGATCTTTGGCAGACGTTACGGATAGTCAGAAGCCAGAAAATCTGACATCAGTCTTACCAAGGCGTACCGTGTTACCCTGTTAATGGGTTGTGGAGGTCTGGTAGGCAGCCGCTCAGCGTAATATACAGAATTCGAGTCACCTCCGTTATAGTTTTCAAACATTGAACGGCACCAATCCAAACAACGGTATTTTTGGTCTTCCGTCAGTACAAAGCTTTCTGACGCCTAAATGTTCATGTAAGACTTTTTGTACTTGACTCATACCAATGCCTAAACCTGCCCGAATCTGTAGATATCACCCTTCTATCAGCTTCTATCATTAGTCACACAGCACTCACGTTATCTTCAGTAGTCGCCGTAGAAGGACATCGTTTTTGCGAATGATCAGTGAGTTTGCTTCGACCACATTTAAACTCATTAAACCAGTTGTAAACAGTGGCACAGGATGAGGCTTCGACATGAAATACTAATCGAAGTCTATCGTAACATTGATGTTGAGTAAGACCACAACGAAAGTCGCAATTAATCATTGAGCGAAAATTTTCTCTGTTCAAATTCAAATCAATTTCGAGCCACGACAGACACTTTTAAAATTGCCGCCAATTTGTTAAAATAAATGACATATGAATACATTACGCATCTACAGATTCCCAAAGAGTTCCACAATCGAAATTTAAATAAATTTTTCATCGGCTGCTTTTCTTGCTGGCCTATTCTAAGAACTTTCAATGTGACCCCGCGAAAAGTCACTCATTCATACATTCATTCACTCACTAAAACTACCGGTCCTACGAAAATTAAATTTGGCACAGAGGTATACCTATTATGAGTAGGATACGTCAGTTAAAAAAGGATTTTAGGAAACTTTCCCCGTAAAGGGGGTTGAAGTGTATGAAGAATCTTATTCCTTGAGCCATTTTACTTGAAACTTACCAATACTGGCCAAAGTGAATTGTAAAGGTTGTCATTATTAGTTTTTCAGAACTACTCCCAAAAGACGATTTAGGGGGTGTTAAAGTTTGTTATGAAAAATCTTATTCCTTGGATTTATAAACTTGAAACTTTGCACGAATACTGTCCTAGTCTACTACTAGTGGGTTTAGGGGTTGTTCAAATTTGAAAAGAAGAATCTTAACGTTGGTTGGAGGTGGAAAGGGGAAGTTGTAACTCGGCACTTGATACAAAAATATGAGATAAGTGTTTTTGGATTCTTCTAAAATCAACCCCTGAAGGAGTGTAACATATTGATATTACTGCTTGCTTTTTTATAATCTACTGCCCTTTTTTCAGCCCGACAAGGTGTAGACCTTGTCGGGGTGAAAAAAGAGGAAAACGATTTGAATAAAAAATTTCATTCCATTAATTTAGAAACCTGAAACTTAAAACTAATACTTATTGTAGCAGAATCTGCTAAAACCTTTCGTCATAACTTTTTTTTAAGTTGCATGAAATCGATTATTTAAATTTCGATTGACAAGAAAAACGAAAAGAAAAAAATCGGGAAGCAAAATGTCATTATAGAAAAGTCGTCTCAGAAATACGTTCATGAATATTTTTTTGGCGAAATTTATCGTCAAAATAATTGTGTGAATCGACTGTTGTTGTGCTGTTCCGCGAATATGGCCAGTATTTAAGCGGAATTATTGATTAAATTATCTTCGAAACTGGTGTCCGGTTTTACATACGGGCTGAACCTTTATGGGCCTGCGAACATTTTGGTTCCGTGCTGACATCGTACGAGCTTGAGGCGAGAGCTCCTGCATATCTGCCGGGTCTGAAGGTCTCGAATGTTGTTACGGTCTGACGCTGCTTCAGGTTTTGCGGGTATCTTTCTGCCTGTAATCCAGCATTGGAGTGCTATAACAAAAGACGGACTCTTTTCGACTGGCGCAGACTTCCGAGGAGTGGCTCACGTACCTTTTTTATTATATTTCAATTTGGCTTTAGTTTTAACCTAGCAGTAATGAAGTAACTGTGGTATCTTAAATGTTCATAGATAAAACTGATTTTTTTCACCCGAATGCTTAATTGAACCGGTTGCAAACTGTGTCGTAGTCAGGCACGTTTTCTTCGGAAAAATATTTAAAAAGTCTCAACAAAATAAAACAAAAACAAGGAACAAGGAATAAAACTTGACGTTAAGTTTTATTTCTTTGTTTTTCCTTTGGAACACTAATTTCAATCATTCAAAATCATTTTATTTTTACCTTTATTTATATTTTAGGCAAATTTTCGGTATCGTTTTTAAATGGTGAATAAATTATACGTTTTATGATAGTGAATTGCTTTTATTTCGATACATTATGCAGATAAATAATAAAGATCGTAGGGGTGTTGAATTTTTAAGCGGGAGGACACGCCCGGGTGTCAGCACTGTGAGGATCGCCCGGAGGACACGGTGGAGCATACGGTGGAGGTCTGCCCTGCTTGGGCAGAGCACCGCCGTGTCCTCGTCAAGGCGATCGGCGACGGCAACCTCTCGCGTCCGGCCCTGGTTGAATCCATGGTCCGGAGCGAGGAGGCTTGGGAAGCGGTCACCTCCTTCTGCGAAGCAGTAATGCTAGCGAAGGAGGAGGCGGGCCGCGCGAGGGAAAGGCAAGGACTTCGTCCCAACCGCCGCTACAGGAGAAGACGCCCCGGGCGTCGGGAGTCGCGGGGCGATCCCCGGCCACCGTAGGCGCGGGCCTGCGGACGGCGAGCGTTGGGTGGCTCGCTGTCCGATCACCACCAGGCCCGGGTCGATGGCGCGTTGTGTTTCACGCGCGCCTCAAAGAGATGTCAGCATAGAAGACGGGGCCCGCTAGGGCCAGAGCCTGCCAGGGTTGCGGAATTTGTTCGAAAGAGTCACCGCGGCCCTGGAACGCAAAGGGCTTTAGAAGGAACACGGATGGGTTTTAGTCAGTAAGAGTCTGACACGCCCTTCCGCTCCCCAGAGCGAAAGAAGTCATTTGATGATTTCCCATCCTTAAAAAAAAAAAAAAAAAAGTGGTGTTGAATTTATGTACGAGTATAATGGACAATCTACTAACGTACATGTTTCTGATGCAACCCACACCCCAAAAAGGGTTTGATTCCACTATTGATAGTAAAATCAAACCAATAATATGTAATGATTCCCTTTTCATAAACTACCCACGAGGGATCTCCATAGAGGGATCGGAGGGGGTGTCCAAGTTCAGTTGAGGAAAGTACTAAATATAGCCTATGTATTAAGTTAATAAAAATAAAAATAAAAAGAATTTATTTCAGGCCTAGCCCATAATTATCACATAATACAATTTAAAATCACACATTAAATAAATACAATAGAATTGGATATGGCATGTCAAATTAAACCAGCTCACAAATACATTAATTAAATCACAATTATCATAGTAGTATGTCGAAAAATTGGTATGAGATGTCAAGTTTTGAGATAAATTAAATAATATTTTATTAATGATTATGTCCATTGATAAATTAATTGATGAATTATTGATAAATTTATAAATTAATGTCAAACTGTGTGCCTATATATTTGTTATTGTGCATTTAATTTTAATAATGTAGCTTTCTAATGGCAAAAGATTTTTTTACATCGGTTGAAGAGTAGTTTTTGGGCCAAATCGTAACCAACAAATTAATCTTGTCTCTTCATAATATTACTTTAGATTTAGATGGGGCGACTGCCTTTCTGACCTCCGCATCTCAGTAACGGGTTAACACAATACTCTTTGCCAAGACTGGTGTCAGATTGTTCTGGCTTCTGACCACCAGTAATGACTGTCAGCGATGAAAAAAGCAACGCAAATAAAAAATGCAATCACTTACCATTTAGATTTTTGTCCGTGCTTTTAAAACGAATTAAATAATGAAGATTTTATGAATTGAAGATTGAATGAATTGTGAAGATTTTTGCATAAAAAGATAAATTTTATCGATTGGCGACGAGCGCCAACCACGTTGTTTGTAAGCTGAATGACGAACATACCTGTTATAGAAGGAAAACATTGATTAAAACCACTATTTTAAGGTGAGTGTTCGCGGAGCGCAACCTGTTTTATATATTTTTTTTTATAAATTTCATGCGATGACGGCTTTTGATCGTATAGTGTTGCCAGGGCTAGTGTTCCAAAGGTAGGCAGACAACATTCAATATTTCCCGATAAAAAATAATGCTGAATTTCGTAAATAGAAAAATTAAGTCGTCAATAGTAAAAAAATAACCATTTACTTTCGTCACGTTTAGGAAACAAGAAATTAACATTTAAAAAAAAACTTAGAAGAGGCGGGCTTCATTTTTTTGCGGTAACTACCATGTTGTATAGTTATAATACGTATCGTTCATAGACAATGTCTCGTTTTTGTGTAAATTCTCCCGTTTTACATCGTTTTGAGGGTTCCGTAGCTTATAAGGAAAAAAAAAGGGAACCCTTATAGGATCACTTTGTTTTCCGTACATTTGCAAGTCTGTCATGACTCTTTTTCTCAGGCACGCGTAGATATATACCTATCATGTTGAAATGAATCCAATACGAAGGTCTATGGTCCTTTGACGTCCTTAAAAAAAAATCTATCTTCTACAACAACGCAATAAAAAAATGCCGCAGTTATACTTAATTTTTCTAAACATATTTTTATGTACGCAAGTAAATCAGAACCTATAAGGTATCCGCCCGTTAACCTTGACCCATGAAATTTGGCAAAAGCAAAGTACCGACACAAGCAAAGGAAAAAGGCATAAAATTGATAATTTAAAGTTTACTAACATAAAAAATCATAGATCATCATAGTTGCATATTTAAAGTATATATTATTATTATTCTTATAGTATTATTTAAGAAGTATGTATTAGTATGATATTAATTTTAGTCATATTTATTAAAGTATGTTATATTTAAAGTTTTTTTTTGTCTTTTTATGTTAACATAACTTTTACACACGATGTCTACATCTCTTTTATTCGACTCTCCTTTCGCAGGTATGCTGGAAGAGATTTCTTTAGAAATAAGCATCACCTTTGTACCTATTTTTCTGTTCCCTTCTTCTTATTTATTTGTTAAATGTGTGTACATAAACTGTTAAATAAATAAATAAAATCTTACATACATTCCAAAAATCTCTTTGCAAACTTAAATTTGCAGTTGAAAAATTGCACGAACATTTTTATAAACTATAAAGTTAATATTGTTGCAACAGTAGCTGAAACGTCATGTTACAAAAGCAAATATGACGTATCAGCTACTGTTGGTAGCTAATTTGACAGTTAGTTAAGGTAGATACGTTATTGAGACCGGCCGTTAATGAGTTGAAGCTTTTCATATTCTTTTGTATTCTTTCTAGGATCATTCTTCTTTTGGAAATTCTCAGTGGCAGCCAGGTTTTACTTCAAGGGGCTTTAAGAATTGCGAAAATTGCCCATAACTACCTCTGCAGAACCCAACAGGGAATATAGCTCTAGAGATTTCGTTTCATTTAGTTAGAATGACCCATGTCTGGGCAAAAATAAAAGCCTCTTTCAATATCTTTCTAACCGAGGTTGAGTTTTGTTGGATGGCCAACTCCCATTTTCTTGACGATGTTCGGCATCTGTAGCTACCCCTGGCATTCTTCATCTGTGTGCCTATGTACGCCTATTATTTTTAGGTCTTTCAAATACACTTCCCTCACACACGTCTACCTAATTTTTTACACAGAAAATCGAGGTACAGTCAGTAGTTAACACTATGAGCGCTCGCGCCATCAAGAAATTGCTTCAATAGAAATTGTAATTAAATAAAATGGACTCATGCCCTATTTGTAGACTTCTGCTGAGATCTTATAAGGGACAAAACTAAACAAACAAAAGAAAAAACAAGTTTATTTTTCACTACCAAAAAAAAATGTATTAGATAAAAGCGACGACAAACTGAAAATTTAAAATGAATTTCTCTTATAATCTATAAATACGTGACGGAAAAGTTTTATTTACTGTCCTAAGTTCTCTGCACCACCATGATTGCAATTCACATAATTAGATATCTAGGGAAAAAATTGTTTTCATTTCTGTAGCTTTACAAACCGACAACCAACTACCAGTTGGCGTGCTGTTCGCACCATATAAAAGGTACCCATTATTGAGACTCTACTCTTACTGAGTACTCTTGCGTTTTCGTTGCTTCTAAGCAACGAAAACGCAAGAGTACACTAGGCCGCAAGTCAGCAAAAAAACTAGTAAGTACGAATATTATATTGCAACTCATTTGATTAAGTTCGTATCACGTACTAGGGCAGCTTATGTAATAGGTTCTAATAGTATCGACTGTAGTACAGCCGGTCGATTCTGTAAACATGTCGAAGTGAAGGTTTGGGTAAAGTTATCACGAGGTTAGCTGTCAATCCATATAATCAAGATGTAATGACAGCTCACTTCGGGATCATGTGACATCTTATAATATCGATTGACAGCTCACCTCGTGAAGTCGTGATCACTTCACTCAAGCCTTTACTTCCACATGTTTACAGAATCGACCGGCTGTACCATCACTATACCAGTTACAAGTTTCAAAAACGGCACAATAATATTTTATTCGATATATTTCTCTGATAAAATCTTTCTTATCCACGGCAAGTACTGTGCTACATCAGTGTACACAATAAATTCGTTGAAATCGCAGGAGACGCCTTCGGTGTCATGGCGCCAAATCGATGAGGTTCTCATGGCTCGAAGTGTCCATCTGCCGCCTTCCAACAGAACCAAGCCAGCACCGGAGGAACCCAAACAAAGATCATCGTTCTGGGCACCTGTTAAAGTAATAAAAATAACTTTTATTGATAAAATACCTTAGTTACTGTTACATAAATAATAGACGTATATATATATATATGTCACCGGAAAATTACAAACGCCGTTACATTGTAAAATATCGCGTGACATTGTAAACTATTTTTTCTTAATAAATCAAAATCAAAAGTCATTTTAATCAATTTAGGCTGAGTGCCAGCACTTTTTGAACGTCAAAGTTCTACATAAAGACAGTCCCCCAAAACGCCCGCCCGCATAGATATAATCGTTTTTTATATTTCTATGCCCGCCCGTCACCACTTCCTGGTGTTTTAGTTGGGAAGAAGAAGTGGCGCAACAAACTCCCCAGCAACACATCTGTCTCTTAAGTTATAAAAATTTGAATTTATACAGCAGTATGCAAAGTTGACACCGAAAATTATATGTCTAATGTGTAAATCAAGTAAGACACGGATATATTGGAAACTATTGAATTTGAATGGGATTTCTTATAAACAAAATTATTTTTTCATAATACATTGAGATATTAAAATCAAATAAAGGTTTACGGAGTCTGCAATTTTCCGGTGACATATAATTATATAGTTTCAAAGTTGGTTTAAATTATTGAGATATTGCCTCCTAAACTATGTAGGTAAATCCTGTGACAGTCACTGTTCTGCTGTTACGAGTGCATCGTCCATGGATATGTCCTAGTGTGTACTAAAATAAGGAAGGTTGTAAGTCTAGCCACAGATAGGGTTTGACGCAGAATGTACACTTTGCAAAATGTGCACTTGACGCAAAATTTGCACTTCGCAAAATGTGCACTTGACGCAAAATGTGCACTTGACGCAAAATGTGCACTTGACGCAAAATGTGCACTTCGCAAAATGTGCACGACGCAAAATTTCATGTTCGATACATCTAACAAAATTTAAGGTCGGAAAAGTTTGGCCACATAATGTAAAATAATTAATAACGAGAACATTAAAATGATCACTGTTCTTTTGCTACGTATAAAAAAGTAAAGTGAAATGCCAAATATTAATGTTGGCCTACGGTCGTTAGTAATGAATTTGAGGTCAAAACCAAATTCCAAGACAGCGACAACGATAATTTGCTAAATTTCATCGTGAATGTCTTATTTGTGGTTATAAGGGTCAGAAATAACGAATTTCAGTTATTACCAACATTTAAAGAAGCCAATGGCGTCATTTTCTTTTGATATTTGACATTGTATTCGTTCGAATAGATCAATGACCAATTTTAAGTTGTCGATACAACGCCATCTGTGATTTTCATTATGCAAGTTTTTCGCGTAAGTGTACCGATTCCGATTTTACCCGGTCTGTCTCTGTCAAGAGCTTTTTTTTTAAGGATGGGAAATCATCAAATGACTTCTTTCGCTCTGGGTGGAGCGGAAGGGCGTGTCAGACTCTTACTGACTAAAACCCATCCGTGTTCCTTATAAAGCCCTTTGCATTCCAGGGTCGCGGTGACTCTTTCGAAAAAAATCCGAGGGCGTCGAGGGCTACATCTTCTAGTACGAGTATAATTTGAGCAGATACCTGCACATAAGGTAGTGTCGAAGGTTAAATTTTCAAATTTAGCGTTGCTTGCCCTGCAGTCTTCGGTGCTGACTATGGTGGCGCGCACAACACGAGGCTCGCCACGATGGCCACCGTCCTCTACGCTTTCACTACCCCAGCCAGCTACCTGAGAACAGAATACACTTTTAAAAACCAGTAGGACTTGTGCTTGTCTGATTCGTGGAAAAAACCGATATGTATGTCACCGGAAAATAGCAAACTCCGTAAGATTATAAAATAACTTGAGAGATTGTAAACTCTCGATAAATTGTCAACTGAACATTTGGAATACGCATCGCCATTTTATTATAATCCACAATTTCTCGGAATGACTTCGCGAGATTATAGACTATCAATCAATCAATTTCGATGCGTAAAAAAGTTATTTTATTATCATACGGAGTTTGCTATTTTCCGGTGACATGTATACCGATATGTTTAACCCAACAGAATAGGCAGAAATTGTAGAGCGTTACTCGAAACTTTAAATTCTGGGATTAGCTCGCCTTTTCGTAGCAAGACAGCGCATGTCTTGTTATGTTTTTATTTGCATGTTTTGTGCGTGCAATAATAAGTATAGAAATGAGTTTCTTAATAACTTTTACAAACTCTCAACAATTTCTTCAAAATAAACCAGAGTCAAGCGCACATCTACGATTATAATATTATCGTTTTGCTTCGTTTACGTTCGTATCTAGTCAATTAAAGTCGTACAGCGCCAGTGACAAAGCAGACCTTTTTTAAAACATCACTGACTTGTTTGCGTATGTTTTTCTAAATTTTAATTGTCGGCTATAATAAGACCTTGGCTCAGGTACTTACAACTCATGTCCGTCGCCCCCCATCATGTCCGTCGCCCCCCATTCATCCGGACCCGAAGTGGCGGCGCGTGGTGTTCCCGTGGGCCCCTCTTTGACGTAGCGGGTGGAGTCAAATACCTCACTCCCCCCGCTGACGCGAGGCGGCCCGCAGAGGCTGGCCGGGGATTATGGAAGTCGCATACGTTCCCGCGATCCCCGACGTTTTAGTCAGTAAGAGTCTTACAGACCCCTCCACCCGCCCCAGGGCGGAGGACATCCATGGGGATTTCACCCTAAGATAAAAAAGGTACTTACAACTCCTGAGGCCCCCACAACACGTGACAGCTCAGTGTCACCGCTCCACAGACAAGCTGGACGGATAAAATTGTTGAAAGTGACGCGTTTGTTCAGTGTGAATATCAGTATGTCATCTGAAACAAGCAAATCATCGAAATGTCTAACTTTTGAGTTCAGTCTTTTGTCATCAGTCACCGGGTATTGCAAACGCCGTAAGTTCAGTATTAAACTGTTGAATTTGAATGGGATTTATTGTATTTAAAACGATCCGTTTACAATAGATCGAAATTTTATAATCATAAAGATTTAATACAATCATACGAAGTTT
This sequence comes from Mamestra configurata, assembly GCA_002192655.3. Classification (NCBI taxonomy): domain Eukaryota; kingdom Metazoa; phylum Arthropoda; class Insecta; order Lepidoptera; family Noctuidae; genus Mamestra; species Mamestra configurata. The sequence continues at coordinate 29,620 of NDFZ01004973.1, read as the reverse complement.
GCAATTTTCCGGTAACATATCCAGTGTCGTTTTATGTATAGACGCGTTATGCACCAACATCACCGCCGCATCGGCGCGCGTCGCTGTCGCCAAGATCGGAATCGTACCTTAAGATGTATTTTATATATCATTGATTGTATAAAATAAACTGAATCAGAACATCTCTTAAAATACGTTTTCGGGTAAGAATGCAGTTTGATAGTTACTCCTTAAGGCCATTTTTTTTTTTGTTTTACTGCTACACAATAAGCCAATCTGTTGGAATAATTAACTTTCATGTCGGTGCCAGCAGACAGAGATGTTGACAATACCTTTTACGCTCTTTAATTGAATCTCGCGATTTACGTTGGAACATCATGCCGCTTCAATCGGTTGTGTGACACACTCCCTGTACCCTGCAGCTTAGAGCCCAGTTTGTTGACGAGGGCTGATATTCGAATTTGGCAGTTCTTACTGTGTTTATCGATTTCCTGTTTGACTGTATTGATGTTTAGATCCTCATCTTCCTCATGTATATGTTTGATAGTAACTCCTTAACGACAAATAGCGCAGATGAGTACCTACACTGACTCATTGATAATTTAATAGTGGAGTATTACCACAGAAAAGTGAAAAATAGAAACCTGTTTGCAAAAAAATACCACCGACTTTCAAATAAAAAGCACTACAAAGTATACATTTACTTGAAGGTCGGAAGTCGGTGTCAAAAAACGAAGAAACAGTACCAAAAACACCGTAATTTGCGGCTGACATGCATGACTGTGAAGGGTACACTACACTATTATACTCACTTTCACGCGTTTCTGGATTAAACTTCTCATGTACAGCAACAGACACGATCTTCCTGGTGACGGTGATGTCCTCCGTCCAGTCATTCACATCATGTGCTCCAACTTTTACCACAAAACCTCTGAATGACTTATTGTGCATGCAGTGGACAGCTGCAAATTAACGTTTATTTTCGTGAAGACGTTTGATCCCAATCCTTTTTTTCTTAATTCGTAAATCTGCATCATTTATAATTCGGAAATCGAATGAAGGGAGACTTGTAGCAAAGATCGTCATTTATGTCGCCTCACTCGGACCCTCCACAAGACATGACTTTTTTTAATTAACACAATTTAAAAATAACAAGTTACTTTTAAAATTTGCGCGTGTATCTGGTGTTATTGGAGTTCTCCGAATCTATGAACGTTATCCTATATGTTCTGTATGGTGTCGGACGTACAAGAATAGCACCATCCAATCACTTCCCGTGGGTGTCGTAAGAAGCGATTAAGGGACTCACCAGAGAATGGGCTGCTGCATTCTCTGTGCTTTGCAACAGCTACACTGCGATCACTAACCCGCCTGCCAAGCGTGGCGATTATGGCAACCCTTCATCATCATCATCAGCTGAAAGACGTCCACTGCTGGACATATGCCTCCCCCAAAGGAAAGAGGGGGAATTATCCATAATCGCCACGTTTGGCAGGCGGGTTGGCGATCGCAGTGTAGCTGTTGCAATGCACAGAGAATGCTGCTGCCCATTCTCTGGCCAGTCACTTAGTCGCCTCTTACGACACCCACGGGAAGATAATGGTGCTATTCTTTAACGTCGGCCACCATACAGAACGATGTCTTAGAGATATTAGCATAATATTGTGTCTTTTCAGTCAAAAAACTCTATGATTTTGAATTCTACCCAATGACGTAATTTCTGCTACAAACTTTAAATATTACGTTTAAATAAATTTTTAAATAAATATCAATCGCTATTATACCGCCCTATATTGCACGGTCTACCACTATTCTCTGCATCACCCAAAGGTTGACTGGTAGAGAATGCGTATGGCATTACCGCCTCTGCTCATTTAAAAATAAACTAATAAACGGAAATGAATGGAACGGAGAAACGGAATAAATAAATAAACTTGCCGGTAATAACATGACGATCCGACACGAGCGTGCCTCCACAGATATATCGAAGAGAGTAATTAGTCACATCTTTGTGGAATAAAGCCACAAGCCAAGGTGAGTTTCCTCTGACGTAAGCCGTACCAACGGAAAGGGTGACCCCATCGTTCCCACTGGAGACTACGCCGCAGTCAAATGATTCAGAAATTGCTGAAGAACTTTCTGGTCTGGAAAGGTTAAAAAGATTAATTGGATATTGATCATCATCATCAACATAGGCCTCTCCTAGGTCACGACATTCAACTCAATTTCTGGCAACTCTCATCCAGCTGCAACCAGCTACACAGCGAAGATCGTCGCTCCACCTAGCCTAAGGGGGTCCTACCTAACGTTTGCCGATTCGCGGTCTCCACTCAAAAACTCGTCTACCCCAACGGTCATCGGTTCTACGGCAAATATTGCGGCCCATTGCCACTTCAGCTTACTTATTATGTGAGCTATGTCGACAACTTTGGTTCTCTGTCGGATCACTTCGTTGCGGATTGGTCATTCATACTACGAATCTTTAGGTACTTTAATGAAGCTTAAGAATAAAGGATAAACATCATATTAAGATATAGTTTTATTGACAGAAGACACTTTTTATAGACACTCAAACGTCAGTATCTGCCGGTCGATTCTGTAAACATGTCGAAGTTTAGGCTTGGGTGATGTGGTCACGAGGTGAGCTGTCAATCCATATAATCAAGATGGAATTACAGCTCACTTCGTAATCATGTGACATCTTGATTATATGGATTGACAGCTCACCTTAGGAGAATCTCCTGTATGCACACAAATACCTACAGACAGTGATATCCATACCAAATTTGTTGTTCATAAATGCAGGCTCAAGAAAGTAGTTGGTTGGTTTAAAGGCCAATGTATACCTATGCCGCAGTCAACTGACTTAATCATCCGTTTAATTACTGCCTTTTTTTAAGGATGGGAAATCATCAAATGACTTCTTCCGCTCTGGGTGAAGCGGAAGGGCGTGTCAGACTCTTAATGACTAAAACCCATCCGTGTTCCTTCTAAAGCCCTTTGCGTTCCAGGGCCGCGGGGACTCTTTCGAACAAATTCCGCAACCCTGGCAGGCTCTGGCCCTAGCGGGCCCCGTCTTCTATGCTGATATCTCTTTGAGGCGCGCGTGAAACACAACGCGCCATCGACCCGGGCCTGGTGGTGATCGGACAGCGAGACCAATGTATACCTATGCCGCAGCCAGCTGACTTCATCAGCCGTTTAATTACTGCCTAGCGTTTTCATTGAACGGCGCCGTACTTAAATGGTGAATGTAAGGACGATGGATTTTTTTTTTCTCATAGCTAATTATTTTTAACGTTTATCTGGCAGTTTCACGCGGTAAAAGCGGTATCTTTTGCGGCCTACTCAAATTCCCTTTGTTTGGTATTGTTCGTCAAGTTGTTGGTCTCCTAAAGAGCTCTGAGTTGAGTTAGATGACACGAGGATCATATGCCTACTTACTCGATATATTTCTCTGATAGAATATTCCTTATCCACGGCAAGAACTGCGCTGTATCAGTGAACACGATGTATTCGTTGAGATCACAGGTGAGGGCTCTGTTCTGGAGGGACAAGGAGACGACACCCCGGAGTCGCCACTTGCCGTCATCTAGAATGTAGAGACCGCTACCGGAGTCCCCCTTGCAAGGGCCCGCGCCGTTTCGGTCACCTGTGAAAGTGAAATATCAAAAGTAGGGGTGGGGAGGGAGGGTTGGAGAAAGCCAGTCAACCAGCCACCTAGCTAAATAGACAAACACACGAGATATTCTAAAAGGATTCCATTTTTCCATACAGCCGTTCGGACGTTGATTAATGAAAAAAAAAAAACAAACTTTCTTCTCAGAAACCTTTCATTTTATACTGCCCACCATCTTCGGGAATCCGCCATATTGGATTTAGAATTGGGTAATCGTACATTGCCTTCTAAATTCGAATGTGGTGTGTGTGTGTGGAGTGTGTCTAAATTCGCTTGGGAATTACTTTGTTTTAAATCAGTTACAAAATTTGACCCCTACTCACTATCAAGACAAATTAAACAAAAGCTTGCCAAAACATAGCAGTACCTAACGTTTGACTGTCTAGAGTAATAATTTACAGTGTCTTTTAAGTTCTACGTACCTGCGCATAAGGTAGTGTCGTAGGTAAGTTGGTGGAAGACAGCCTTGCTAGCTTTGCACTCTTTGTTGCTGACTATAGGGACGCGAATCATTTGGGGCTCGCCTAGCCTGCCTCGTGTGTCCTCCACGCTTCGTTCACCCCAGCCGGCCACCTGCGGGTAGAACACATTGTCACACATAGGTAAAATCGACAAGACGTGTGTCTTGGTTCTGCATCATCTCTCCTCATATCTAATTCGATTCTGGAAGGAAACAAACCACTTCCCCCATGCCATTCTGACTTGAGAGACTTGCCTTTAGACACTTCTGATACTCTCGTCAGTTCTGTCGTTTTTAAGCTCTCGATGAGGTATACTTACAACTCCAATAGCCCCGACCACTCGTGAGAGTTCAGTGTCACCGCTCCACAGACAAGCTGGGCGGATGTACCTGTTGAACTTGATGCGTTGGTCCAGTGTGAGTACCAAGATGTCAGCTAAAACAAGTTAAATACTAGTTTAACATAGAAAATGAGATAGAGTTACGTATGCAGGACTTCCAACGGCATTCTTTGTTCGCCCTGGAACAATGATGACATCCGTATGAGATGTTGTCCTGTGGCTATGTTAAATCGATTTCACAAGGAAGCTGGACGTAGATAGATAGAGCAGCTAAGGCAACTTCCGTACGATCAGAGAGGTTTGTGTCTAGCAGTAGACTGTTACAGGTGTGAAATAATAAGCACTCAGGCCGCCACCTTACAATTACAAGAAATCCGCTTCCGCTTATGAAATTGCGCCAGAACCTAAGGTCAGGTGATTCTTTGTTCCCTAATGAGGGGCAATGACCACGCAGTTACACGCGCAATTGCTGTTAGGCCTTCTAAAAATACTCACTTTGAAGCGTGTCAGGATCATACTCTTCGTGTATAGACGCCGCCGTCAGCTTCCTAGTGATGACCAAATCGTCACTCCTTTCGTTTAGGTTGTGTATCCCAACCTTAACCACGATTTCTTCCATGGGAGTTACGACTGAGGGACGCCTCATGCAGTGAGCAGCTGAAAACAACTTTGCATTAAATTAGGCCGACATACAGCATTTTTTCAAAGTCTCAAGCTCACTGTTAAGGTTTATTCCTTAAGTTTTTATGCGGAAGTGGGTAAAGTTATTTCAGTTTGGATAACAAAGGTAACTCCTTCATATATGTATATGCTCATAACTAAATGTGTAGCGGCATCAATGCCGACACGTGAAAAAACTAAGAAGCAAAATTTGTACGGCAACAAAACGAACCACAGCGCCATCTACGACGAAGTAACAACGAAATCCTGCATCGCGCAAGCAAAGTTCTCCGTGCGATTTAAACATATACAACAGTCCGAATATCAACTATCGGGCAGTTGCCCACCAGACACAACAACCGTCTGGTAGGAGGATCGTCCCATTTTCAGTGGAGGTGTGCGGGACTTTACTCTCTGTTCCATATACCTCTATAAATGTAGGCTATTCGAGGCAGAGTGCAAAAAACAAGCAAGTCTGCATAACAGCGTGAGCCCCATTTAGCTTTGCCGCCCCGGGCTCCTGACAGGCTTAGTCAGACATTTCTTACCAAATATGGAAAGAACGACCCTACTTGCCCTCTGTGTTTGTCAATGATACTTATTTATTTATCAGCAGTACACCGCAGACTAGCCCCTTTTATTTTAGTAGCGGTAAAGCCACCATTGTACCCATCCAATTAAGTTTGTGTTAAAGAGTTGCGAGTGTAAGTTGAAAGTTGTTCTGTATGGTGTCGGACGTAAAAGCATAGCACCATCCGATCACTTCGCATGGGTGTCGTAAGAGGTGAGTAAGGGACTCACTAGAGAATAGGCAGCGGCATTCTCTGCATTGCAACAGCGTCACTGCAATCGCCAACCTGCCCTCCAAGCGTGGCGATTATGGCAACGCCTCCCCCCCTCCCCCTTTGGGGACCCTATCCACTGTGTGTTTCATACTTTTCAGGCGTGATAAACCTTTTCGAGAGATAGCGTTCTGTTGAGGTAAACTCCATCGGCTTACTGTTCCGTCGGTCTACTGCAGGTCGGTAAAATGGTCTGTCGAGATAGCGTTCGTCGGGATTTTGTTTGTCAGAGTGATGTGGTACAATCATGTCCGGCAGTGGACGTCTTTCGGCTGATGTAATGTTGATGAAAAGAGTTGCGTAACTACATATTTCTGGTGTACCATAAAGAATATTTTATCTATATAGACTGCTACTGATAAGCTCACCGGTCACAACATGATGATCTGAAACGAGTGTCCCTCCGCAGATAAACAGAAGAGTCCCCGCAACGAGCCTGTAGATAGCTACCAGCCAAGGTATCTGTCCTCTCCCGTAAAAGTTTCCATCGTAGATCAGGGGGAACCTCTCGTTGCCACCGGTGACTAAACCGCACTCATCCGTTGTTATTGTTGTGGTTGCAACGCTGAAAATGGTAGAAGAGATAAGATTAGAAAAGTCATCCTTTTTGGACGTATAAAGAACGGTTGGCAACTAACTGTGCTTTTAAGGCCACACAGCCCTGACACATCTTTTTTGGGCTCTAAATACGAGTACTCTATCTACTGAATTGTCCCAGTATATTACGCCATATCTGAGTGTTGATGCAACATAGCCGTGACAGGCTCTTAGTACGGATTCTAGGCTCACTGTTTTTGATAGTTTATAGTGAACATACGCAAATTTATTAAGTCTTTTGCATATTTCGTCTGTCTGGGGTATCCAAGTCAAATTGTTGTCTATATTAATACCTAGAAATTTAGTAGCAGTAGTTGGTTCTTGTTTGTCCCTAAATAGCTAATGTCAAATATGTTATTTATTTATTTATTTATTATAAAGCTTCTCAACAATGAGAACGATGATGATGTTATGTGGGATCCTTTGATAAAAATGGATAATTTTGGTTTTTAACCTGGGCGTTGATGTGTCAGTGAGTCAGGACTGACCTTTATACCTTTAAATTTAAGATTTAGATGTGAAGACTATTTAGCTTCAAATACTACTTACTTCAATGGAGCACTATCATATACCTTTGTGGCAACGGCTCAGCATTGCAGATGACCTTCTCGTTCAGTCTGATTGTCCGCAGTCTCGGGGCAGTGTTAAGAGGGTCGTATTGGATAAAGATGCGCACTATCTCCGGGTAACCAGGGTAAATTTGTACATCGTCGTTATCAATTTCAAATTCCACGTTATCCTGAGTAGTTGAGTTACCTTTCCAGTCCTGAAAAGGATAAGTACAATGCCAATTTAACGAATAGCAATCTCTTCACAATGTATGAATCTTGAGTAATTGCTTCATTTTCGCAAGCCAAGAGTACTCGTTGTTGTTTACATTTTTTTTTGTGTGTAATCTACAGAGGTCGGAATTAGGTAGAGTTATTTATGTACTTGCATCGAAATGTTGATATTAATATGGATCTTCCCGGGATTTCCAATAAACAATCCCGTGTGGCCAACAATATTACAAATAAAGTTCTCACAAGCTATGTTGTGCGAACTACAACACCCCGCGTGTGCGCATTGGAATTTTGCAACTTCGGACATTCGATGTCGTTGATGACAATTTGGAAACGTCACGCGTGCAGTGGTTTAAATTGTGTAAAAGTAAATAACGTTTTATTTAATAAATCACGGGATTTTTCTGCTCTTTAAAATTAATCTCGGGATTTGAGGCATATCCACTTTATTCTTTCGCTGTATAAAATCAGTGTAGGTACATAAATAACTCTACCTAATTCCGACCTATGGTAATCTAACTGGAGCCCTGCCATTAAGCCATACTTTATTCATGTAGGTATCAAGGGTAAACAAACTAAATTCCTAAGATTTCATTTCCTTAGCACAAACAAAAAACATACATTTACTGATTCCCTTGGTGTTGATTTCCAGTCGGATAGTCAAAAAGTTGTCCTGGGAACGGGAAAAAACAAAAGGGACGTTAAATTAAAAGATGTGAAGATGATCTACCAAAAGGATAGAGAAGACTAGCTCGTGACAGAGATGAGTGGAAGAAACTAGGGGAGGCTTATGTCGAAGGACAACCTTCCCAACAAACGTCTTTTATAATGCGCACAGCAAAGAAGTGGAACTCTCTGCCTGCGTCTGTGTTTCCGAACGCATACAACCCTAATCTCTTCAAAATTAGAGTGAACAGGCTTCTTCTGGGTAAGCTCGCTCCATCGTCGACTTTGTCTCTGTCACCTAGACTAGAGTCAAGAGCAAACCCATATTAAATAAATTTAAAAAAACAGTTTTTTTTTTAATTATTTTAAGTTTTAAGGGTAATTAATGTTGGTCAACGAATAAAGGCTTTTATTATTTTTATTAATCAAGAAGTTCAGCAAGTAAAGAATGTGATTTGATAAATGTAAATACATATTCTCACCCCAAGCTTTGCAGAAACTTCCAAAGCCGGGCTATCCAGCACTATGTTGAGCTGCATCCAGAGCAGAAGTATGTCGGTGGACAAGGTAGCGACTCCAGACCACGAGCCGCGCCGTGACTCGTGCGGGTCGTATGTGAACACGCCGGGGCATGGCGATGCGAGCGTGGAGCCCCCGGAGCCCTGCGCGACTGCGGGAGCCGCCAGCAACACAACGACCATGCACAGGGCGACGATCTGTCAAGATATACCTAGCTATTTAAGGTACAATTCCTGGATAGAAAAATAATAATTCTATTTGATTCGTCACATTTTCAAAAATTTTGGACAACTATTTTTGCTTTTTCAAATCAATAAACAATTACAACGATAAAGTTTTTGAAGTGAAAACTTCTTTATGCGCCGTTGAGCACTTTTTATGTGAATACAAATAATGGAACTTGCGTCATCGTCACCGAACGCTTTTCATGAGCTATTTGTATACTGTGAATATGAACTAACTAACTAACTTTGACAACATTAAATCAATTATTAAATTAAATTAAGTACCTGCGTAGGTAGAAATGCATGCACAACTACTATTCGGGAGCATTAGTCCACGTAGTCAAATACTACGTAAAATAGTAGTCAAATACTATATAAAACAGGAACCAAACATGGTCGCTAAACTTCTTGCAAACAAATCTGTTGAAAAGTGTTCATCCTTAACAATTTTGTTGAATGCTTTTGGTGAGCGAATCATGTAAGAGCTGCCACGGTAAACTGTGAGAGGGTAAGGAGCATAATCTTAAACTGGAATTACCGAGATGTAATTAACGAGAATCAGCTTTAGAGACAGCTTACAAAGAAGTTCAGGACATTCAATCCTAGATCTTTTTTTTTATTTGAATTTACGACATTATAAAGGGTATATTTTTAATTTATGACATTTTATAGCATATTGATTTGAATTTATGGCATTTTTTTATGGTAACAATTTTTTTATTTTTTTTAAACGTTGCCCACAAGGAATTTCTCCTGTATAAACATATAATCTCACAGACACAAACAAATTTATTAAATTGTATGATAAGTGTTGCATGCCTGAATTGGTACAACATAGTGGACTGTGCATTCACTTGACATCTGGAAATGTAACGATTATGCACTGTGTTGAGCAAAAAACATTTGAATTGAATTGAATCGTGTTATTTTCACTTGGAAACGTATTTGAAGTAAGTGGAAACAAGCACATCTATCGTTGAAACTCGGATAAGGGATTTTAAATTTGTAACTCAAGTACCTATCCCGTGAATTTCCTTTGTATTCGTTCCAATCTGTCCGAATGCACTGCATTCTTCGGATTCCAAACTTGACTACCATATTCGAGATTACTGCGGACGTAAACACAATACAGAAATTTTAATGTTTTCATTTTATTGAATGCACGTGCATTACTGATAATGAAACCCAAAGTTTTAGAAGCTTTTTTGGCGAAACGGTCGACATGACACCCAAAGGTGAGCTTATTATCCAAAAGATTACCAAGATCTCTCGTGACATGAGGTCGGGTTAAAGGCTGATTTACAATTGAGTAGTCAAAAAGGACTGGAAAGTTCTTCCAGGTAAGGACAACTGTCAAATGTCAAAAAAGCAACGCAAACAATAAAATGCAATCACTTACCATTTATGGTTTTGTCGTTGCTTTGAATAAAACGACTGTTTGTAAAGATTTAAGCACAAAATTATGAATATTATCAATTGGAAACGAGCACCATCCGTGCCGTAGTTTGTGAGCGATCGAATGACGAACATACCTGTTATAGAAGGAACAAAATGATTAAAACAACTATTCTAGGGTGAGTGTTCGCGGGCAACCAGTTTCTTATTTCCATGCGAAGGCTTCTTTGATCCTGTTTGCCAGGTCCAGTGTTCCAAAGGTAGGTAGACAACTCGAAACTTCCCGAGAAAGATTATGTTCCCAAAAAAAACCTTGTACTTATATATCATCAACTCATCATCACGTACGGTAAACAAGCAATTTACATTATTTTTTAATATTTTTTCTTAGTAATTTAAGGGGCGTTTTTGCGGTAACCACACCAATATGATCTTGTTTTGTTATTTATTATACGTATCGTTCATTCACAATGGATCGATTTTGAGTAAATTCTCCAGTTTTACTTCGTTTTTGGGTTTCGCACCTCAAAGGGAAAAAATCGGACCCTTTTAGGATCACTTCGTTGTCCGTGTATCTGTCAGTCCGTCACGACTTTTTTGCGATCACAAAGTTATATTTGCAGTTGAAGAATTGACCGTGGCGCACATCGATCTATTGGGAAAAGTAAACTATTTTCAACTATAATATTAAGTTTGTCCTTCAACCCTACTTATCTTTTCGTCAGAGTAATGAGAGTGCTTTCATTGTTTAAAATTAAAACGGTTTATAGAGAAACTATTCGAGTTTGTGTTAGTATTGTTCGCGATTGAACTAGTTCTGTAAGAGCGCTCCCACATGCGACCTACGCGAACTAGGTCCCAGATCTACCGTTCCTTAGCTCGTTAGTTCGTTCGATATACCCGACCTAATTGAGTGAGTGGTAGCACGGAGCTGTCCAGCCTAGTTGTGTCACCGCTCACTTACATACTTACTTACTTATCGTTCGGTCGTTCATTTATCTGGTCAGTGAATATTGTGTATTACGACTGTTGCAAAGATTTTGCGAGGCCGGCGATATACAAGCTACTATTTACTTTTACATTTTTAAAATAAACACGTTTAAAACTTTTTTTAGTTTTTTGTTGTTTTATATTGAACCAATAAATCAATGAAAAAAACAACTACTTTACAAAGTTTACAAACAAAAAATCACGCGTAGCAGTAAAGAGCAAAGTGCAAAGCTCGCGAACGATCTGCCGTTCTCAGCTCACTAGCTCAGTCAGTAAGTCAGTTCCTGTCGCTATCCATCGAGTTGGGAGCTGGTGAACTAAAAGAGCGAACTAGTTCGCCAAGGAGCCGTGGACTAAAATGAGCGTTCCCGGTCGCGAACTACTATGCACAAGTCTAGTTTGTGTGAACAAACAAAACAGACGTTATCCTCAAAATGTTTTCTCAAGTTTTTATGTTACTCTTACGTGTTTAGGTAACCAAAGTTCAGACGTGACCCAAAAATGAAGGATTAAAATAGCCCTACGTCCTTTAGCCAAAGAGAAGTGACTCAAAATAAAGATAAAACATTTACAAAAAGATGGCATAAGTACTTCCGAAACTTACAGCCTAACATACAAAAAAAGAAAAATTGCAATGAAAATTAAATTTTTATAGCAATTCCTAAGAGAATCCCGATTTTTCAGACGGACGTTCGAATTCAAAACCCTAAAAAATTATGACAAGAAGCATATGCCATTTTTCAGTAGCACTGAACGGTTTTCAGTAGCACTGAACATAAAAAGCAGGTCCCCGAAAGAAATTAAAAATAAAACAATATGCTACTTTCTTGTACACAATAATTTTAATCATAATATTTCTGTGATAAAATATTTCTTATCCACGCCAAGAACTGCGCGGTATCAGTGTACACAACATATTCGTTGAGGTTGCAGGTGAGCGCTCGATTCTCGCTCTGCACGGATATGGAGACGAGGCCCCGGAGTCGCCACTTGCCGCCTTCCAGCAGGTAGAGGCCGCCACCGGAGTCGCCCTTGCAAGGGCCCGCGCCGTTTCGATCACCTGTTCAAGTGAAATGCAATAAGTTATTTCAAGCTTATGATTGAATGTGTGAGCCCGTGGTCGTCAAACCGCGGGAAAAACATTTTTTTTTTAATCTTCGACAATGACCACTTTTTTTTTTATCTAATTACTTAAATATAGAACTAAAAAAAAAAGGATTTATTGTGTCACAGAACTGACATGCATTAATACAAATTATAACTCTAAGTAGAAGCTCTTGACAGTTTCATCATCATCATCATCATATGAGCCGAAAGACGTCCACTGCTGGACACAGGCCTCCCCTAAGTGTCGCCACAACAACCGGTCCTGTGCGTTTCGCATCCATCAGCTACCCGCGACCCTCACCAGTTCATCGGTCCACCTTGTGGGACGCCTTCCAACGCTGCGTCTTCCGGTACGCAGTCGCCACTCTAGAAATTTTCGGCCCCCATCGACCATCTGTTCTGCGAGCAATGTGCCCTGCCCACTGCCACTTCAATTTGGCGATCTTTCGGGCTATGTCGGTAACCTTGGTTCTTGGACAGTATAAGTACTTAAAACTATGTAAGTATAGACGAAACCTATCAAAAACGTTTTTTGACCGTGTGTTGTGTTCGCGGTGCGGGTCGCTGTGATAGTTCACATTTCTCTATTTGTTCCTTGACCAGAAATGACCAGGCCACTGATTTAAGATCATTTCTAGTGTTATCTGAATACAAACCTGCACACAAGGTAGTGTCGTAGGTAAGGCGGTGGAAGTCCAACTTGCTGGCCCTGCACTCTTTTGTGCTGACTATAGGGACGCGCACCATTTGCGGCTCATCTTGCTTGCCTCCTATGCTGTCTACGCTTCGAGCACCCCACCCCAGCCGGCCACCTGAAGAAAGATCACACTGTCATCAAAAGGCACAAAGATTTGGTCGACTCAATTGTACAATCCACCCATCATTATTATTGGGGGATCTGTGAGCATCAGTAAAAAATACTTTTTAAAACTTTTTTTTTTCACTTTTAGTGGTTCACATTGTGCTTACCCCTTCACAGCGTACCGGCGTGATATTATGTTATGAACTGGTGTTAACAATAGACAGACATGAGATTTCAGCATACCCAGTCCATTTGCTATCATTTATTGAGGAGTTCCGTTGCCTATCTCCGAAGTTCATCATCAGATCTTCACCAAATTGAAATGGAACCACTCCGAGAAAATATTCTTCCAAAAACTACCCAAATCGCTTCAAGTGTGCTTATAAAATTTGAAGAGTTCTCTCTATTTCTCCAGGATTACATCATCAGATCCTGACTTGATAATCATGGGACCACCTAGGAAGTATACCCTTTCAAATAAAAAAAAATCCAAATCGGTCCAGTCATCTTCGAGTAATCGGGGAACATAAATTTAAAAAAAAAGGTTCCGACGAATTAAGAACCTCCTCCTTTTTTTGAAGTCAGTTAAAAAGACGTCTATTGATCCCCCATAAGCATCTTCATGACGACAAACCCAACGTTTTTCGCGCCCTTTACCATGCTGCGAACACTTCAGGACACTTTTCCCGTTTCATCTTTCCATTTGCTATCTTGAAAACCTGCTGCTTTGTTTAGCTGTATTGAGTTCTGCTGAACATCACCACATTTCGAATTCGGTAATTAAAAGAAAAAACATATCCATCTCTCCATGCCCATTGGACTGCTGTGCTCATGTCTAACTCCATCAGACACCTTTGAAACACTTGCAAGTTCTGCTACAGTAAAACCTTTGATTACATACTTACAACTCCTGAAGCTCCGACCACGCGTGAGAGCTCAGTGTCACCGCTCCGCAGACAAGCTGGGCGGATGTACCTGTAGAACTTGATGCGTTTGTCCAGTGTGAGTATCACGATGTCATCTAAAACAAACAAATAATGAATAAGCTATAGAAAATGAGATGAGATTGGTAGCCAGACTTAAATCGGCATTATTATCTTGCAATGAAACAATGATGGTATAGAAAGTGCAATTATTAGAAAAGGATCAGGTTTTAACCCAAACATACACTCACACTCACACTTCACACACCTAACACACACATACACACTTACAGCATTTAACATATCTATTAATAAAAACAGATATATAAGAGTAAATTCAACACCGTTGACTTGTTGACTTCAATCTAATTTATTTATAGGATCAATTGGGCGAACACCGTCTCTTAAAATACAGGTCTATCCTAGTTTAAGAGGCAGGGTTAAAAACTTGATTTTGTACAGATTTAGCAATAACTGTATAAGTACTTACTATCTGTAATTTTATGTGAATAAACATTAATTATTATTATTTCTCTTATTTCATTTTCTTAACATATAAATTTACATTTTTAAATATTAATTTTTATAAAAACAGTCGTAACAAAAAAAAAACATTTAAAAATATAAAAAATAGTAGTCTACCGGTGTCGGGAGCAGGGTCCAAGCTACCGGTGGTCAGGGACTCCATAGAAAGGAACCTAATTATATTATTATCAAGTAAAATGCCGTGCAATCGGAGAGGCCTGTGATCCCACCAACTTTTCTACCAGTTGTACCAAACTATCTGCACCTTCCAGGACCTGTTTGTGGCTATCGATAGTGCAGTCCAGGTGGCCACATACTGGTCGGACAAAATTTAAGACGGAGTCAGTGGTCACGACAAGAAGAAGTAGTAATAGACTGTTAAATACAGGCTGGTGATGATGGTACTGACAGCAAATAGGTGTTGTTGTTACTCATAGGTACATCTTAATACTTGGTTCTCTATTGAGAATATACGTAGTGTAGTAGTAAGTAGTCCTCGCAGATGGGTTTAACGCTCCCCACCACGTCACATAACGAGTGTTACAACCACCCGCTCCTCAACTCGCGGGCCGCCTCGCCCCTCCGCGCCTACGCGATTAAATAACACTCCTGGGGCTAGAGCAGACAAGACTGCGTGGAATCGGATTTACAGCGATTCGTTTCTGTCGCTAAAACATAATTTTTAGCAAATGTTTTAGGATTAAAAAAATGTATTATAAATGAACATTCGGAATAATACACAACACTTAGGACTTTAAATGTATTGGGTTAAATAATGTGTATGACTTTAGGTCATGTAAAATTAGGAGATTCAATTATTATAGTACTCGATATTATGACAGAACTTTAAGAACTAAAGATAATTTAAGTTAAACAAAATTTCGGGATTTTGAACATTATGGTTACTAAAGTTTATGCAAACGTGTTATGGATAATGATTTTCGGACAAACAATTTTAGGAGAAGAAAGAGAGTACCCTTAATACTTACTTTGAAGCGTCTTAGGATCATACTCGTCGTGTATAGTCCCCGCCATCAGCTTCCTGATGATGGTCAAGTCGTCATCCCACGCGTTCAGGCTGTGTACCCCAGCTTTAACTACGATTTCTGTTATGGGAGTTACGACAAAAGAACGCCGCATTATGCAGTGAGCAGCTGAAAATAACACATATATGATTCCATGTACTTTATGTACTTTTTGAAGATTTTGTGGATAAGTTCCTAAATCCGTATTTTTTAATTTACTTTTTTTATTATTTTTATTTTATTATACATATATTATTTCTAATTATTTATTTTTATTTTCTTTTATTATTAATAGTCTACTTAGCTGAAAGTTTGTTTGATTGTTTGAACGCGCTAATCTCTGGAAATACCAGTCGGATGTGGAAAATTCTTTTTGTATATGAAAGCCACATTCATGAGGAAGGCTATACGGGAACAGGACACAACAGGATATGCGCGTACGAAGTCGCGGGCGATGTGCTAGTTTGGTATATGTTTTATGTTATAGTTTATAGTCTTGCTATAGTCTACTACAACTGAAGGAGCACCCTTAAATGAACCACTTGTATCCCAAAGGGCTCCATTGTCTGCCAGAGACCTGGAGCCATGTAGATCCTCCAGACAATACATAAATCGACCAGTCTAATTTTGTCTTCACCATTGCATTTCAATAATTATTTTGATAAAAGTGAGGAAGCAAGCGCTAAAAGTAGCGCTTGCTAATCAGAGTCATGGCTACTGAATGGAAAAAAAACACGTATTCCACCGGCCGATGATGAAAACATTAATTTGTGTTTCGATTATCTGATACATGTATTCCTCTAATTTATAAATAAGTAGCGGCCGCCCGCGTGAACATCAGAAATTATCCCAAGGGAACATCCTCCCGGGATAAAAAATCCTATGTCCTTTCCCGGGACTCAGACTATCTCTATACCAAATTTCATCTGAATTGGTTTAGCGGTTTAAGCGTGAAGAGGTAACAAACAAACACACACACCCTTACAAACTTCCGCCTTTATTAGTGTGATAGTGCGATTAGCTTTTGCCCGCGTCTTCGTTCGTGCATATTCGGTTTTTTCCCGTTCCCGTAAGAATTTCGGGAAATCATCTATTAGTGCTCTCCTGCAACTTCAACTTTCCACGACCAGTAGTTTCGGCTGTGCGTTGTCTGTTAGTCAGTCAGTCAGTGAAGGAAGAATTTTATATATTAGGATGTACTAGTGACTACATGATTTTGGCACGAATCCTTTAGTATGTACAGTATATAATAGGCAAGTGTATCAATCAGTTACCATACCCGCGCAGTAAATACTTCCGTATTTGCAAAGAAAATTTGCTTAACTGCACCGATTCTATTGTGTAAACTGCAAATTTAAGTTTTTTAAAACATAAAGTATTTCCCAAAGCAACTATTGTGGAAACAAAGTTCTTATTTTTGCAGTACTTGGCTTTCAAAACATCTAGATCTGCTTTTTAATGTTGGCATCCACAATATCAATCCCACTCGTTCATTACGCACTCAACTTGGTTTTACTCCTAATCTCTTAAATTTAAGAAACTGAGAAGAAACGTATGATTCCTTTTTGTGGATAGAAAATAATCGATAGACTCCTCACGCTCTTGGCGGAACGGGAGGGAGTGTCAGACTCTTACTGACTAAAACCCACACGTGTTCCTTAAAAATACCCTTCTTGTGCCAGGGCCGCGATGACTATTTTAAACAATTCTGCAACTTTAGCAGATACTGGCCACGTTAGAATGAAGGAGTTCATATATTTAAATACATATTTTTTTAATATTTGAGAAGGACTTCTAATATTTTTTTTTTTGGTAATTTCGTTGCGTGCTGTGTTTGGTCAGATTCAGATCAAACTGAAACGACCGTGAAGGAAACGAAACAGGAACCTTTTTTTATTCGATATATTTCTGTGATAGAATATTTCTAATCCACGGCAAGTACTGTGCTGTATCAGTGTACACAACATATTCGTTGAGGTTGCAGGTGTCTTCATTTTCAGAGCGAAGAGACAAGGAGACGAGGCCTCGGAGTGTCCATCTGCCGCCGTCCAGCAGATACAGGCCAGCACCGGCGTTCCCAATACAGGGGCCCACGCCGTTTCGGTCACCTGTCAAATATAAATGGTTAGAGGAGATGGAAATGTGACGCCCTTAATTTTTATGCCTTATGAGAAAATTAAGAGTTTCAGAAAAGTAGTTAATATAATATCGGACTCCTTTTTCACTTACCTGAATGTGCCTTACTACGGAAATAATTAAACTGCCACAGAATAATCAAAAACCCCAAACATAAATTTGGCAACATGAAATCCAATTGACGGTTATATGGCGTAGTGGGAGCCATATTTAATATATGGATTTAAATCAAACCTAAAGGGAAACATCACATACATATTTACCTGCACACAAGGTTGTTTTGGAAGTAATATATTGAAACGAAGGGTTACTGGCCCTGCATTCACTGGTGCTGACTATAGGAACGCGCAGCACGTAGGGAAGATCATGAATACCACTGCTCCCCAGGCTCTGTATACCCCAGCCGGCTACCTGAGGAAAGAATACACTGCTCAAATCGGTAGCACCTATACGTAGCTGATTCGAGGAAATGGGCACATACGTAACCAGAGTCACGTCTTTCTCCCATCGAAATATCCTGAAAACATTCATATTACTGATCGTGCACATATATATAGTTTTAGTTTTTAGTTTTTTATCTTTAATTCTCCCCTTCCCCAATCTTCGAATTGTACTAACCTAACCTAGTTTATTCTCAATTTATAAAGTGCACATTACAAACCGGTTCCACCAATTTATTCATGCACGGATGGATGACTTCCGTAACACAGGTTTTCCGGATCATGATCAGAACACAGCATCATGTTTTTGTACCTCGTCGTTTTTGTTTCCCTAAATTAAGTATCACTTGTAATTGTGTACCTACTTTTTGTCAAATAAATTATTATTATTATTATATAGAAATAAGAATTGTTGGAGATTGATTCTCTAATGGCATTGGTCACATACGACCACGGACTCAATATAGATGACGTTGGTAATGATGGCCACTTTCAAGGATCGTCACAACGACGAGGCTCATGCTTCACGCAACGTTCACCGTCCCAGTTTATGACTACTCATTGGATTTGATCACTAACCCTGGTTCGACAGCAAACTCTTTACTTCGACTTCCATTTTACACGAAAACACCATAAATGTTTAAGGAGGTTTTTTTTTTGTGAATTGTCGTTTTAAAGAACTAGAAATACTTTATTTGCCAGTAATGAAGGCATAAGATATATTTTTTTGTATAGTTTCCCAATACATTTCACTCTCTCGACTGCACTCAGATCTTGGATAAGGTACGAGTACTTACAATTCCTGTATCTCCCACAACACGCGAGAGCTCAGTGTCACCGCTCCATAGACAAGCTGGACGGATGAGATCGTTGAACGGGACGCGTCTGATCAGTGTTAGTATCATGATGTCATCTGAAACAAACAAAAGAACTCAATAGAACATGGAATGATATGTACGAGCAACTAGGACGACTTTACGTGGTTGCCATAGGCTGATAATGATGGTGATGATAACGGGAATTGTTATTTTAGTTATCTTATTATACTCACTTTGAAGCGTCTTCGGATCATAGTCCTCGTGTACAGATACAGATACAAGCGTCCTAGAGACAATATTCTCAGTCCAGTCATTCAAGTTGTGCACCCCAACTTTTATCACGAAGTCTTTGACGGCAGTTTCCCGGTTTCTGAGCTGTATACAATTGGCAGCTGAAAACGAAACAAAGAAAATGTGATTGACTAGTTATTCAGATGCCTACGGGCGATGGAGGTCAGCATACAAGACTTAATGTTGAACCGTCTGAACGTATGAGAAATACCGCGCTGCGTCCAAAAACGCTAATTGCCGACTCAGCTAAAAAAGCTGCAAGACTGAAGTGGGTCTGGGCAGGCCATGTCTGCTGGATTCTGTCAAAGCTGTGGGCCCCGTATTTCGCGAGACTGGAGCCCTGACACAGATAGACGGAGTTGCGGTAGATAGAGAGGAGAAGATGGTCGGACGCCTTGGATGGCTTCTGAGTAAATTGGTGTGAAAAAGTCCAACAAAGAGAGTGGAAGGAATGAGGGAGGCAAAGGCCTCCCTCATTCCTTCCACTCTCTTTGTTTGTTCTTTCTTTGAAGGCCCATGAGTGGGACAGTTCAAGCTGAAAAAAAAGGAAATCCCTCAAAAGGAGGCATTTTTTTTTCTATCACTTTTCAATACTATACTGTCATTCAAACCACTCTAGGAGTTCCATTATTTTCTCAGTTAAGTAATTACTGCAATAAACTCACCGGATACCACATGACGGCTCGACACCAGCGTGCCAATGCAGTTATATGTAAGAGAAATATTTTGTCTTCTGTAGATAGCCACAAGCCAGGGTATTTCTCCCCTCATGTAAGTCATGTCCCTGGAATAGGTGATTCTACCGCCGAACCCTACTCCGCAACGTTCAGGTGGACTGGAAAGAGAAAGAAGTTTAAGTGTGTACGTGGTTTATAGGCCAGAAGATATGAATAACACATTAGAAATCGCTAAAATCGCAAATTAACGGCTTATAGGGACGGTTCTAAGGATCACTACCAGTGGCGCGTATATCAATCCACAAATAAAACACATCCACCAATAAAACTGCAAAAAAATTCACGGTTGATCGACTTTTTTTTTTTGTGAGTGGCGTCTCGCAGTTCAACCTATAAGGTTGTCGACTGCTTAACCGGGTTTGCCTGTGGTGGCCTTAATATAATATTAAAGCCTCCAGCCAGGGCTTATCAAAAACTTACAAATTAAGCGACTACACGCTAAGGGCACCCTCTGTGGGGTACGGGCCTCGGCTTAGGGCGTCGCTGGGGGGAGGACAGCTAGGGACGGGCTGGATCGAACTAGGGTTTTTCGACTGCTGCGACACTTCCGGCGGCTGGCGCCCAAGTTGTTGGGCGTGGCGGGGGCGCTGTCAACGCTGCTTCCCAATCTGGGGGACCCGAGCACCGCCTGTAGGCGGTTGTACGTGGGGATCGTGCGATCGATGGCCCTTTATGGGGCCCCGATCTGGGCGGCTGACCTGACGGCCAGCACCATCACTGTTCTGCGGAGGCCGCAGAGGGTGATGGCCGTCAGAGTCATCAGGGGATATCGCACGATCTCCTACGAGGCGGCTTGCGCACTGGCCGGATCTCCGCCGTGGGACCTGGAGGCGAAAGTGCTCGCGTCACTGCATAGGTGGCGCGAGGGCGCGCGGGCGCGCGGCGAAAGACTGACGCAGCAACACTTGGAGCTGCGTCGGTCGCAGCTGCGCGAGGTCCTGGTGGCGGAATGGCGGGACAGGCTTTCGAGCCCTACCGCCGGCCTCATCACCATCGAGGCCATCCGGCCAGTGCTCGACCTCTGGCTCGGGAGAAGGCACGGCTCCCTGTCGTTTCGTGCGACGCAGGTCCTCTCGGGGCATGGCTGCTTCGGGAGGTTCTTGTGTCGCATAGGCAGGGAGCCGGACGCTCGATGCCACCACTGCGTCGACTGTCGGGAGGACACGGCACGGCATACGCTTGCAGAGTGTGCAGCTTGGGAGGAGCCGCGCCGTGCCCTCATCTCTGTTGTAGGCGGTGACCTCTCGCTGCCGGCCGTAGTCCATGCTATGGTCGGCGGTGAGGAGTCCTGGGACGCGGTGGTCTCCTTCTGCGAGACAGTTATCGCGCAGAAGGAGGCTGCGGAAAGGGAGAGGGAGATCACGACCGCTCTCCCGGCCCGCAGCAGGCGCATCGGGCGTCGGAGGAGGGCATACGCTGCCCCTAACCTAACCTAACTCGGTCCAGGGGCGACAGACTTGGGGATGTCCATCGCCCCCTATTCATCCGGACCCGAGGTGGCGGCGTGTGGTGTTCCCGTGCGCCCCTCTGTGACGTAGCGGGGGGAGTCAAATACCTCACTCCCCCCGCCGACGCGAGGTGGCCCGCAGAGGCGGGCCGGCACCAGCCGGGGATTGCGGATGTCGCATACGTTCCCGCGATCCCCGGCGTAGGTGGGAGATGGAACACCGGGGTGGTTCTAGTCAGTAAGAGTCTGACAGACCCCTCCACCCGCCCCAGGGTTGAGGATTTCCATGAGGATTTCCCCCCGATATCAAAAAAAAAAAAAAGGTCTTTCGAAGCTGCAAACTTGGATATACGCTACTGGTAGTGGTCCTCAGAACTTACTGTTAGCGTTTTCTAAAAACCTTCTTATATGTGTGTTTAAGTTTGCAAAGGAAAGTACAAAAATCAGAGCGGTCTAAATCACGGGAAAAATGCTAGTATTTTAGATCCACATTATGATGATTAATTAGTTCCACAACAATGTGATTACACTTAATGGTGTTGCATAACTACTTACTTATAATTAGCACTAAAATTGTGGAACGGACGCTGGTAAACTGGGTAGTTGCTGTGGATAGGTGATTGCAACGGCTTCTCACTCAGGTTGGTTCCAATTTTAGAACCCGATAAATTTGAACCCTGCTGCCTCACATTGCTAAAGACTGGTCTCCCGCCAGTGGCTCTCTGATTCGGCTCAGCATTGCAGATGACCTTCCCGTTCAGTCTTATCGTCCGCAGTCTGGGGGTTGTGTTTAGAGGGTCATATTGGACAAAGAAGCGCACTTTCACCGGGTGATCAGGGTGAATTTGCAAGTCGTAGTTTTCAATTCTGAACTCAACGTTATCCTGCGTAGTTGTGTTACCTACCCAGTGCTGTAAACATACAATGGTAACTTAACCAATTGGGAATACTTTAATTGTGCGTACAGCTATGGAGTGTACTGTACCGCACTCAGTGTTTCCTGTTAGCTATATACAGGTAGGCGAAACAGGGTGTCTTTAAGTCAAGACTGAATAGGTTACTTCTAGGCAAGCATGTCCATTGTCGACATCATCATCGCTTTACATCACGTGGGATTGTGTTCAAACGTGAGCCTACAGATAATTCACTAAAGGGTGAATCTTGAAACGATTCAAGACAAAAACTTCCCGCAGAGTTAAAATTTTAATGCTTATATTTTTAAATTACTTCAGTGTATGATCTGTGAACCATACTGGTTCAATACTCAGAATTAAGGATTTTGAATATAAAATACTCTTTATAAACTTTGGAGATCAGCTTTATTACTATAGTTACGGCGGTACAGTAACACAGTTCGATTATAACTAGCACCGATGTCGAAGCACGAATGGCCGATGCATTTTTTTTTTTTTGACATGACCACTCGCATTTCATCACGCTAGGGCTGGTAATTGCTGAACCGGACTTGGCCGATACATGGCGGGCATATCACTTATCATCAAATGCCCGCCGACTATTTTTTTATTCCCACCATTTTACTTGCTTATGATCGGTCGACGATAACTGTCAAAGTCTCGACCAATCACATGAAGTCAATTCAACTACTTTTGATCATACAAGTTCATAGAAATGATTGTAATTAGTCAAACTAAATATAAATAATTATAGGCATTATTTAAATATTTATAACAGATGCAAGTAACTGTGGCACAATAGTAACTTATAAAGCTTATTAAATCTATATAAATAAAAATTAATCGCCGAAATGTATGTACGCGCATAACTTGAGAACGACTTGACCGATTTTTTTATTTTTTTATTTGTTTGTTATTGTCAGGGCGAGGTATGTATGAAAGAAATTAAAAAAATATATATACATCCGGGCAAAGCCGGGGTGGGCCATTAGCATATAATATTTAAAAAAAAAATGGAAAAACAAGAATTAAATTGACAGACTTAACGTGGCTAACTCTAATGCGTTATCTACCAACCCGCATAGGGTCCACGTGGTGGATGGTGGCCCACAGAAGAGACCTTTGGCCCAGTGGTAGGAACGTTATAGTCTGATTTGTATTTACAAAAAGTTAGATAAGTAAACAATTTAGACTTCATAAAATTAAACAAATTCTCACCCAAAGTTGACCAAAGCCCAGTGCTGGGCTATCCAGCGCTATGTTGAGCCACATCGAATACAGAAGTGTGTCTGTAGACAAGGTAGCGACTCCAGCCCACAAGCCGGGCTCTGACCCGGGTGGGGCGTACCCGAACACGCCGGGACATGGCGATGCGAGCTTGGAGCCGACGGAGCCCTGCGCGAGTGAGGGTGCTGCCAGCAACGCCACCACCGTGCACAGGGCTACGATCTGCGGAGAGAGCCATGTTTATGTAATTATGTAATTCCCAGGTACTTCCTATGAATTCACGTTACAGGTACGTCGTTAAGATGTCTTAAGGTACGAGTTCGTAGCTGACCGCAGACAGCAGCAGACAACGTGTCATTGCGACACTACTGGTTTCTATGTATTTACATATTTACGTTTCGTAGCTAGCGACACGTCGTACGACAACACGTCGCTCGACCGCAGACGAAATGTCGTGCGGCCACAGGTCACGACGACATGTAAAATCTTTCATAAAAATAGTTTTTCAACTCCCGAGAAAGAAAATTTGATAAACCAGGTGGCCCAATATCCTGCACTGTACGTGCATTGGATGTGTTGCTTGTAATTTTTTCTCCTTAATACTTGTCAAAGTCAAAGTATTTATTTCAAATAAACCATTTACAGGTACTTTTGAACTGTCAATGTCAGTCGATCAAAAATATGAAGCTATATATGCATTTATTCCAAAGCGTTGATCTCTATGGAGAAGAACGTGCAAGAAACTCCACGGACACTCTTTTTGTGTCAAACCATTTTTTGTGTACGAAAATCCTGGTTACATTAACCTTGTTGCTTCTATTGTGAGAACAATATATAGAAAGAAAAAACAATATTTAGTATCAAATATTAAAATAAGCCAGTGGCAACTAAGAGATAACCAGTGTCTCCACTGACGGCGCCCGTTCACGAACATGACGCGTGCATCAGCACCATTCAGCTCAACCATTTTAAAGGGAATGAATGATCCGATACACGCGAGACATTGGAGTGAGCATGACTTGTATAATAAAAACAAGTCATCGTCTTCCCTTCCTCTTCAAACAAAAGATACAAAAGTAAATCGCGATCGCTAATCCTAAACATCTTGTCTCATGGATCATCATCTGCCTAGCCTTTTCCCAACTATATTGGGGTCGGCTTCCAGTCAAACCGGATTCAGCTGAATACCAGTATTTTACGTGGAGCGGCTGCCTACCAGACCTCCACAACCCATTAACTGGGTAACACGGTACTCTTTGGCAAGACTAGTGCCAGATTATCTGGCTTCTGACTATAAATAAAGATCTACAAATAACAGCCGGGACCAACAGCTTAACGTGCTTTTCGAGGCACGGAGGAGTCTCGGTATGTTACTATGGTCACCCGTCCACAGACCAACTATATATATCTTGTCTCATGAATCATTCAGAACCAAATGGATCACGGCTCTACCGTCTGCTGCAGCCATCTGAGGTTGGGTTCGAAATCAGGACCGCAGCGATATGTCGCTACGACGCATCGATGCGACACGTCTGCTGCTGCTGTCTGCGGTCCGCTAATGATCTGGTACCTTTATTTTCGGTTTCAGTTCGTGGTGTATGTGTGATGTATAGACGCCAGCACATCAAGCTATCCGAAACTGTCAAATTTTCTCAATCAACCTTGAACCTAATGCTTTAAAGATAAAGTTGAAAATCTATTAAAGAGATTTGACAGATTGTTGTAGCTTAATGTGCTGGTGTGTGTATACAAGAACACATTATTTCATTTTTTGCAGCCTCTTGTCTATATTAAGTGGTACCTAAAGAAGCACTACTAAAAAAAACATAGTCAAGAGGCTCCAGATAAAGTGCCAATCTATTAGCAAATGCAGCTGTCGAAATGCCAAAATAAAAGGGATTGATCACGTAACATTTCGACAGTGTTTGTCAATCCCATACATATGTCATAACGTTATGACACAGTAGATAAATATACAGTAGGTTATCTAAGGCCGCCCGCCGAGTTATTAGCCTACTCTTGCGTTGATACCCAGGGTTGTCACTTTTACTTTTAGTTAATATTTTCGAACAAGCAGCACTTGATCTAAATTTATAAAATAAAAAGCATATTATGATTGAATATTTTACCAATTTATAAATTTAGTAAAAATAAAAAGCTTTTATTCACATAACATTTATTATACTAAGTTACAAATTTGATACCGAGAAAATTTTTCTCCTGTTTCTGCACGTCCGGAACGCTTNCACAGTAGATAAATATACAGTAGGTTATCTAAGGCCGCCCGCCGAGTTATTAGCCTACTCTTGCGTTGATACCCAGGGTTGTCACTTTTACTTTTAGTTAATATTTTCGAACAAGCAGCACTTGATCTAAATTTATAAAATAAAAAGCATATTATGATTGAATATTTTACCAATTTATAAATTTAGTAAAAATAAAAAGCTTTTATTCACATAACATTTATTATACTAAGTTACAAATTTGATACCGAGAAAATTTTTCTCCTGTTTCTGCACGTCCGGAACGCTTTATTATTATTTATTAATTATTGTGAAATTGTCCTTATTACAACTATACCTACGCGAAAAATATGTTTACCAAAACGATGTTTCGTACTCAATCCTCTATTTTATAGTAAAACTAGACTTCTTAAAATAAACTTTAGCTCTAAACATAGTATTCAGAAAAATGCGACTCGGCTACGCTCTTAATAAAGCAAATAAACTGTGAAATAAACAATACAATACCATATTTTCTAATAATATTTAAGTATAAGTAGGTACTTACATTTCTGGTTGAGTAGGAAGTATGAAGAATGATAAGTCCGGGTTTGCGAAATCATTATTGAGGCACCCGAAAACACTACAATATTTTTTTCCTCTTTTTGAAGTCATGATACTCGTAATTTACGACAAGTGTCCGCCGCCCGCGCCGGCGAGAGTTGACGAACGCAAGCGGTCATGTAGCGTACGCGCGTGCTCACAGTCGCGCTGCACAGCCCGCACTGCCGCCACCTTATTTCCCCATATATTATGCTAGCGTGTGCGTGAAATCGCGTGCCGACATGGCGCGCGGCGCGCACGCACACATTCAAACCGAGAGCGGCACGTTTGTATGAAGATGTTTTACTGTATATTTATCTACTGTGGTTATGACAATCGCCGTCGACACGAATACTACTGCTACAGAAATGTCACTTGTCGAGACATACCTAGTATCCAACAGTTACACACAGTGGCTTAAAATATTTCTGCTCCACGTTATTTAGGTGCGTGCACAAAATCACATCACAATAATTTAAGAACACAACCAGTTATTTGATTTTTTCACAATAATTCTTACCATTGAGGTTTTTAGTAGGTGCTTTTAAACGAGTATTTGTACGGAATTTTAAACAAAAATATTAATTAAGATTTTCACAAAAAAGATTGATGAGCAACGAGTGCCATTCACGCCGAATTTTAACAAAATGCCATAAGTATTGACTTGAATGTCAGAAGTCAAGTATAAAGCTATGGAAAGGAAAAAGATGATTTAACTTAAACCAAAAAGTAGTTCCACAACGTGTTTTTTTTATTTTGCATATTATCCAAGATGATGTCAGAATCGTGTGACGTCACGCTAGTTTTTAATTCGGATGTGGATTCTATTGGCATAGTAAATGTAAAATGATTGACGTTTCTCTAGCTGATTGTACCAGTGTCGCCAATAGGCTAGTTGAGTCATATTAAAATTGATTGACAATCTTATTTCTACTTTTTGTTTTTTTTTTTTTATTTAATATGGGTTTGCTCTTGACTCTAGTCTAGGTCATAGATGACAGAGACAAAGTCGACGATGGAGCGAGCTTACCCAGAAGAAGCATGTTCACTCTAATTTTGAAGAGATTAGGGTTGTATGCGTTCGGAAACACAGACTTTTCTTATTTAGGATGTAAAAGAATAGCACCATCCCATCACATCCCATGGGTGTCGCAAGAGGCGACAAAGAGACTCACCAGAGTATAGGCAGCAGCATGCTCTGTGAATTGCAACAGCTACACTGCGATCGCCGGCAAATCGGAGGAGAAGGATGTATAGTCTAGAAGATGCTGGTCGGGATCTTGGCCGTACTTCCGGGATAGTCCTGATAGCCGTGGTATACCTCTCCACTCCTCTGGCACCTTAAGATATCTTGCCCCCTTGGCGCTACGTCACTTTGTGCTACCGACCGTTTTTGAGGGCCATTTAAAGCTTTGTTAATTGTCAGTGGTCAGGCAGGGTTATAGTTCTTACATAGTACCAGTCTACTAAACCACCCAAACCCGTTTCATCTACCCGTTTCCATATTCTAAAATAGAACTGCACCAACCGGGGGTTGTCCTTGGCCATACTTTCATAGTACATACAGGAATAATCGTCGGTTGGTGCCCCATTCCATTTGAAATGTCTAACGGGGCCTCTGCGAGTTGGCATCGGCCCCTCGTACTCCTACCAAAGAACCGGGATCTCAGGGTCCCGAGATCGTCAAAGGCATACAAAAATAATATGAATAATCTTAATTAATATAAATATCAGATTTTAGTACACAAGTATTAAATAATATAAATTCTCAGTCGGTCAGAGAACTATTATTGTGTACGGCATTACGATAGCTAGCGATGAATAGAGGCCAAGTTTTAATATCTCCCTTGAATTCAGGGATTTCGATGGGAGGCAATTGAGGTGACCTTTTGAGCTCACTATGAGATTGAAACTTGCAGTCTTTTCTGTGCTCGTTTCACACGGCCTAAAAGGTCTTCGAACGAAGAAAGTGCCTGATAGTTGACAACGTAATCAGGATTTACTTTAAGCTCATCGGGCAACAATCTAGTCCAACACGCTTTCGAAATCTGCACGCAATGAATCTTCTGTTTTTCAGAAGTTTGATATTTTTCCTAGAATTTCCAAAAAAAAAAAAATTTTGCCTTATGCATAAAAACTTTATAACCATAGCTAAAATACTACGACGTAAAATACTGGTATTCAGCTGAATCTGGCTTGACTGGAAGCCGACCCCAATATGGTTGGGTGAAGACTAGATGATGACATAGCTAAAATACTGCTAAGTAGATTCTTTGTTAACTTTTTTTTATGCATTATTTGAATTTAAAATCTCTTAAACAGTATTTTAACTAAGTAACGGTTAATAAGTTTTTATGAATAAGGCTGTATAATTGTTATTGTGTTGTGTTAACAAAATAATAATCAAGATTAGGATACAATTTCAAATTTATAAATGAATATTTTTTATTTAATTAGGTAATTAATCATGAACTGATATAATAATAATAAGTTTCCGTGTGTGACGTCGCTATACGACCAAAGCCTGCTGATGCACCAGCCTGGCAGCGCAGGATCGAGCGGCGTATCGATGAGGCTAGGGCACTCATCGGCAAACTATACTGCTTCAGGGAGGGCAATACACGACCACGTGTGATGCGCTTTGTGAGGCGGACGGCGCGTTTTCGGGGACTGGAATCAGGGCGAAGCAGTGAATTGGCGTCGGGAGCTCTCGACGCCAATTCTGAAACATAAGCCGGTTAACAAAACCCCCTTGGTTTCGTTGTCTCCGTAAGGTTTCCCACCAAGGACCACGAAACTGTGGTCCTTCCCTGAAGGGGCACAACGCTTTTTTGACTTTTTCCGTTAAAGAAATGGATAATCGTCCGCTATCTTGAAAAAGGCGGCGGCGCCTCGTGTAATGTTGACGTTCAAAAATGCCATTTAATGGCCTAATTGGAATAAACATTTTGACTTTGAATTTGAATATTGACAACCTTTAATATTCACTTAGGCCAGTATTTAGACCAAGTTTCAAGTATATTGGTCCAAGGAATAAGATTTTGCATACAAATTTCCACCCCTTATTTCAGCCTTTTACGGGGTAAGTTTCCAAAACTCCTTTTTTAACTAATGTTTTCTTCTCTTAACCTACCTCCGTGACAAATTTCATCTTCAAAGGTCTAGCAGTTTCTGAGATTTTTTTTTCTTATATTTCCACCCATTGCTCATGCCGGTGAACTTGGCAGATCATATTCCAGCAGAGCTCAAAAAAAAGTGAGTTCTATTCG
>NDFZ01004972.1:214939-232441 GCA_002192655.3 Mamestra configurata | reverse complement strand
AACACACTAGTCTACACTTCTCGACTCCACGCCGAACACTCAATATACATGAGCGGAGTAGCTAGGTGACACTCAGCACCTACAGTTCCGCTGTCGTCCAGTTACAGCCCCAGCACGGTGGTGTCCAAGCGCGCCGAGCGAGTGCCCCCCGCGCCCGCCCCTGCGTCCCCCGGCTCGCCCGGGGGGCCGGAGCCCGTGCCGCCGCCCCCCGAGCTGCCCGACGCCTACCGCCCGGGCGAGTGGCTCACCGCCGTGTCGCCGCGCAAGGCGCCCTACCACCCGCAGATGGGCGACCAGTGTCTGTACTTCAGGCTAGTGAGTATTGTGCCAGTATCGAGGTGATCGGGTATTTAAAAATCTATTTGGTCCGTCAGTTGGATTTGCGAAAATTATAGACACGTATTTTTCTTTTGTCACGTCAAAAATTATGAAGACAGCCCGGAGCCCTAACTTTTACCAACAAGTGACGTCAATAGCTCTTTTGTTTGGATGTGATATCATCAAATGACTCCTCCCGCTCTGGGCGAGCGGGAGGGTATCAAACTCTTACTGACTAAAACTCAGCCGTGTTCTGACCCAGTCCTGAACGCTGATGCGCTTTAACTTTGTCAGTTTGTATTGATTGATAGGACAGAAATAAAATAAGATAATCTAAGATTTCTCTATTTGTTTAAACATTGTATACATCGAAGAGCATGCACATATTACATCGCAGTCAGTTTAAGTCCAATCATGTTTAGCCGTAGGTATCCAAAGGTATATACTAAAATTTCCATAACATTGAAAAGAATAACAAAACATAAGAACAGCATAGAAATAGTTGTCCAATATTTTTTGAAACTCTTACGGACCAAAAAAAAAACTGTCCAGGAAAACAGCGTATTACAAAAGGCCTGTAACAATGTCGTAAATGTATATAATATCCAATTAATGGTACGTGTTCAGGGTCACCAAAGGTACTTCGAGGCGGTCGCAGAGAAGGACGTTTACAAAGTGAATCCACGAGACAAGCCCTGGGAAAGGACGCACGTCTATGTAAGTATTCATCTTGACGCAGCACTAGCAGAGCTGGCGCGAAGTTGAGATGAGCAATCATCGTCATATTGCACCCAATTTTTCAAACACTTAAACTTAAAGTTTCCTCATCAGTCCGGCCATTGTTGAAAATCGTATAAAACTCCGTTCTTGTCGTGTACACTTAGACAGACAAAAGCTGGACGACGACGACTTTGTTTTCTACAATTAGTAGTGGTAATCAGCTACGCCGTAGCATTTGTCTACGCCGTAGCACCCGGAGCTGTAACGTTGTCGGTCGCTGCAGGAGTGCGAGCTGGTGAAGGTGGTGGGCATCAAGTACGTGATCAAGCCGCCGCGCGTGGCGAGCCTGCGCCTGGCGTGCTCGCTGGAGGCGGCGGAGGGGGGCGCGCGGGGCAGGTCGCTCACCGTGCGCTACCACGACATGCCCGACGTCATCGACTTCCTGGTGCTGCGCCAGCAGTACGACGCCGCCGTGCAGCGCCGCTGGGGGCCCGGCGACCGCTTCCGCTGCATGATCGACGACTGCTGGTGGACCGGCCAGGTGCTGGAGACCACAGGTCAGTACGACCATATCTCTGACGAGCACAACTTGTTCAAAGCGCGCCGCGTGTGTGCTACGCCGCGGATGCCGATACTCTAACATTTTAACAACCGTTTTAACGTGGTTGTAAGATCGACGTGAAATAGTGTTTTTTACTTCTTCGTTTAATAATCGGTGGTATCGTATATTATGCCTTATACTCGTGCGACTTCTTTTCTTCGTTTTAATTTACTTAACATAATATTTTCTGGACATGGGATTTTGTTTTCAGGACCTCAATTTTTTTTTTGTACAGTAATAAATAGAAGATTCGATAACTTTCCGATTTAGTCAATCACTCGCGTATATGTAAAATAAATTGCTTTTGCACAGCACAACGATAGCGTCTGTTGCTTTTGTGTGAGTAAGTTGTGCGGTGCATGGTAAATATGCGCTATGTTTGATAGGATAAGGTTTATAATTGATTGTGTAGTACGTTCTGGTTTGAGAAATGCGGGCGTGTGCGCGACTGCGTATCTATTGCTTTANTCGCTGGCGGCGGGGCTGGCGGGCGCGGCGGCGGAGGCGTGGGCGCGCGCGGCGGCCGCACACTTCCTGTCGCTGCGCGTGCGCTGGGACAACTCCGAGGTGAGCGTGCAACTTGTGTGATCGGGCGGCGGACAGCTCGCTGGCGGCGGGGCTGGCGGGCGCGGCGGCGGAGGCGTGGGCGCGCGCGGCGGCCGCACACTTCCTGTCGCTGCGCGTGCGCTGGGACAACTCCGAGGTGAGCGTGCAACTTGTGTGATCGGGCGGCGGACAGCTCGCTGGCGGCGGGGCTGGCGGGCGCGGCGGCGGAGGCGTGGGCGCGCGCGGCGGCCGCACACTTCCTGTCGCTGCGCGTGCGCTGGGACAACTCCGAGGTGAGCGTGCAACTTGTGTGATCGGGCGGCGGACAGCTCGCTGGCGGCGGGGCTGGCGGGCGCGGCGGCGGAGGCGTGGGCGCGCGCGGCGGCCGCACACTTCCTGTCGCTGCGCGTGCGCTGGGACAACTCCGAGGTGAGCGTGCAACTTGTGTGATCGGGCGGCGGACAGCTCGCTGGCGGCGGGGCTGGCGGGCGCGGCGGCGGAGGCGTGGGCGCGCGCGGCGGCCGCACACTTCCTGTCGCTGCGCGTGCGCTGGGACAACTCCGAGGTGAGCGTGCAACTTGTGTGATCGGGCGGCGGACAGCTCGCTGGCGGCGGGGCTGGCGGGCGCGGCGGCGGAGGCGTGGGCGCGCGCGGCGGCCGCACACTTCCTGTCGCTGCGCGTGCGCTGGGACAACTCCGAGGTGAGCGTGCAACTTGTGTGATCGGGCGGCGGACAGCTCGCTGGCGGCGGGGCTGGCGGGCGCGGCGGCGGAGGCGTGGGCGCGCGCGGCGGCCGCACACTTCCTGTCGCTGCGCGTGCGCTGGGACAACTCCGAGGTGAGCGTGCAACTTGTGTGATCGGGCGGCGGACAGCTCGCTGGCGGCGGGGCTGGCGGGCGCGGCGGCGGAGGCGTGGGCGCGCGCGGCGGCCGCACACTTCCTGTCGCTGCGCGTGCGCTGGGACAACTCCGAGGTGAGCGTGCAACTTGTGTGATCGGGCGGCGGACAGCTCGCTGGCGGCGGGGCTGGCGGGCGCGGCGGCGGAGGCGTGGGCGCGCGCGGCGGCCGCACACTTCCTGTCGCTGCGCGTGCGCTGGGACAACTCCGAGGTGAGCGTGCAACTTGTGTGATCGGGCGGCGGACAGCTCGCTGGCGGCGGGGCTGGCGGGCGCGGCGGCGGAGGCGTGGGCGCGCGCGGCGGCCGCACACTTCCTGTCGCTGCGCGTGCGCTGGGACAACTCCGAGGTGAGCGTGCAACTTGTGTGATCGGGCGGCGGACAGCTCGCTGGCGGCGGGGCTGGCGGGCGCGGCGGCGGAGGCGTGGGCGCGCGCGGCGGCCGCACACTTCCTGTCGCTGCGCGTGCGCTGGGACAACTCCGAGGTGAGCGTGCAACTTGTGTGATCGGGCGGCGGACAGCTCGCTGGCGGCGGGGCTGGCGGGCGCGGCGGCGGAGGCGTGGGCGCGCGCGGCGGCCGCACACTTCCTGTCGCTGCGCGTGCGCTGGGACAACTCCGAGGTGAGCGTGCAACTTGTGTGATCGGGCGGCGGACAGCTCGCTGGCGGCGGGGCTGGCGGGCGCGGCGGCGGAGGCGTGGGCGCGCGCGGCGGCCGCACACTTCCTGTCGCTGCGCGTGCGCTGGGACAACTCCGAGGTGAGCGTGCAACTTGTGTGATCGGGCGGCGGACAGCTCGCTGGCGGCGGGGCTGGCGGGCGCGGCGGCGGAGGCGTGGGCGCGCGCGGCGGCCGCACACTTCCTGTCGCTGCGCGTGCGCTGGGACAACTCCGAGGTGAGCGTGCAACTTGTGTGATCGGGCGGCGGACAGCTCGCTGGCGGCGGGGCTGGCGGGCGCGGCGGCGGAGGCGTGGGCGCGCGCGGCGGCCGCACACTTCCTGTCGCTGCGCGTGCGCTGGGACAACTCCGAGGTGAGCGTGCAACTTGTGTGATCGGGCGGCGGACAGCTCGCTGGCGGCGGGGCTGGCGGGCGCGGCGGCGGAGGCGTGGGCGCGCGCGGCGGCCGCACACTTCCTGTCGCTGCGCGTGCGCTGGGACAACTCCGAGGTGAGCGTGCAACTTGTGTGATCGGGCGGCGGACAGCTCGCTGGCGGCGGGGCTGGCGGGCGCGGCGGCGGAGGCGTGGGCGCGCGCGGCGGCCGCACACTTCCTGTCGCTGCGCGTGCGCTGGGACAACTCCGAGGTGAGCGTGCAACTTGTGTGATCGGGCGGCGGACAGCTCGCTGGCGGCGGGGCTGGCGGAGGCGTGGGCACACACACACACACATGCAAAAACTAAATCCCAACAATATTTAAATCTAATTGAGACCAACTAGATGTGAATCTAATATGCACCGTTAAAATTAGCCAATTATTATAATTTAAAAAATAAATAAATTCATATCAAAATTTGAAGTAAAGACCCTGTTCCGCATGTTCAACGTTGGTTTCGTGTTGTCCCCGTGCAGGTGGAGCGCCTGTCCCCGTGGGACCTGGAGCCTATCGACCCCGAGCGGCTGCCGGCCGTGGCGGGCGGCGCCGTGGCAGTGCTGCCGCACGAGCTGGAGGTACGCACTGACTGATGAGATCCTATTGCCAATATGGCTCATAATCATCCATACTGAAATAGACACCAAATATTTTGATGCACTGTTTTATAGCATTTATTACATCTGATCGAACTCCTTTTACTGTGGAGCGAATAGCGATAAAAAATCATTTGCTGCATGCACTTGGTTGATCTTAGGGTCAGCCAGCTTACACCGAGACGCATCAATACGGGACACCAGGTTTTAAAATAGCCATGCAATATCGAAATATGTGCAAATTGTGGTGTAAGAATTTGAATAGACCCCGTAGCGTTGCGCTACGTCGACCTAGTAGGCTCTTGCACTTCGCGTTACGTATAAGAGCCCAGTAAGTATATGCTGCGTCTCGAGAACTCAAATATGTCGCGCTTCGCTACACGAAACAACTAATATCTTCAAGAATGGTCGACTTCTGCCGCGTTACGGTGTAGATGAGCCTCGGTGAATTCTGCTGAGCTTCATTCTATGTCCCTCCAGGCCGTCCTATACCGCGCGGAAGCATCGGAATGGCCTCCCCGCGGCGACCGCGCTGCCGCCTGCCGCGCCATCGCGCAGCACATCGGCTGCGTCATGTCACTATCAGCGGCGGAGGCCTTCGTGGCGCCCGTGGACCTGCAGCAGTACCCCGCGTACGCGCGCGTGGTGCCCTACCCCATCGACCTCGCCACCATCCGCGCGCGCTTCGACAACCTCTTCTACAGGTATGTACTGCTAAATGCGCCATCTTGGATGCTGATTTCCAGCCCATTTTCGTTATCAACGACCCCGAACAACGAAATAGACACCCATGACGAAATTTGCAAATTTTCATTATGTTACCTAAAAAGAGAAATGGACCCAATATTAAGCCTTGAGGAATACCCATTGTCATTTCAGACCCTAGTGAGTTTACACCCTTGAACTTTAACCTGTCTGTCTTCCAAGTATAGTCTAATAAGAGAATCAAGGGCTGTGTTTCTAATTCCTTATGTAATGCTCGTGTTTCAACAAAATACTGTCATGGTTAACGCAATCGAACGCCTTCGAGAGGTCGCAAAAGATTCCAAAGACATCTTGTGAAACTTCCCATGAGTTAATAATAATGTTCTTTCTTAGGGCGTCAGTTGTATGAAGTTTGAGAGTTATTGCTTCATCAGATGTTATGTCACTTTAATAAAATTTCATGAACAGTACGGTTTTTTTTTGTGACATAACATCCGATAAAGCATTAACACTTCCAACTCTACTGAGAATTGGCACAGGCCTATGATTGTTGAGCTACTGATCATCCTGCGATTTGAACAATGGCATGGAACTACTTTACTGTGTTTCATGAGATCCGGAAATACTCTTTGTCTACGCTAGTGTTAAATATGACATATACGCACTTATAGAGATGTGCAGAGCAGGGTGTGAAGTCCTGCAAACCTTCATTGAAAAGGGAGGATCCTCCCACCAGCCAGGTGTTTTGCCTGATAGTCAACTATCCGGTATTTGTTTTTCGGGCGGTTGTATATGTTCGAATCGCGTGGAGAATGTTGATAACGCGGTGTAGGCTCTATGTGAGGTCTTCAGTTTGTATGTGGCGATATAGATGCAACTACACACCCAACACAAATGAACCGGGGCACTTGTTTTCAGACGCGCGGCGGCGGCGCAGTTCGACGTGCGCTACCTGGCGAGCAACGCCGAGCAGTTCAACGAGGCGCACTCACCCATCGTGCGGCAGGCGCGCCTCGTCACCGACCTGCTGCTGCACATCATCGCGCACTGGCGGGACGTGGACGTGCTGGCCATGTACCGCGACCTGGCCGCCTGCTACCACAGCTCTGACGACGAGCCGCTGCGAACGCCCGCCAAGGTAGACTTCATCATTATTCAAGATGGCTGGACATAGGCGTCCCCCAAGTATCGCCACATTCTTCATCCGGCGGCCGTCACCACGTCATCGGTCCATCTTATGGGGGCCCTTCCAACTCGTGCTTCTTCCAGTACGTGGTCGCCACTCTAGATTTTTCGACCCCACCGACACTAGGATATGCGAGCAAAGTGTTTGCCACTTAAGTTTGGTGATTCTTTGGGCTTTGTCGGTAACCCATAGGTTCTCCTGCGGATATCTTTATTTCTGATTCGATCACGCTAGGAAATTCCGAGTCCTTAGGTTAGGGTGTCTTTAAACCGGATGAGTCCCATTGCCATGCTTTAGTTAAGTCAATAATTTTGTTTCGCGCACATAACACCAAGTGACGTAGTTAATGGTTTCAACACGCTTACGTCAAGAAACAGTGATGATTACTGGGGTATTTCCATCAAACTTATGAGTAACATAATATACGTCGACGACCCTATCTGGGTTGCCGTTACTTCTAACAAACGTGTTGATGTAAGAACTTTTCCTGACCTCATCATACATTTATTTAAATTAGGTAAAAATAATGACAGGTAACTTCAGGCCTGTATCCATCTCAAGCAGTTGCCAGCCATAATGATCAACAGGGCTTTACAATAGGTCGTTCGACCACATGTGGGTGTTGCTCTCCTAAAACACATATTTAACGCATGGGAGAACTCGTAAAATGCAATTAGAATTTTCTGTGATCTCACCAAAGCTTATGATTGCATACACCATGACACACTTCTGCGTAAGCTACGTAATTACGGTCTCCAAAATAAAGCTCTACGTAATTCATTCTTATTTGCCGAATAGGGTCCAATTACTATTGACATCTACGTTAATAGTGCGAAGTCTTTCGGGCTACCATTTCAGTTAGGTGTACCCTAAGGCTCAATACTGAGTCCACTCTTGTTTCTCGCATATAATGGTTTACCAGATCTCATAGATAGGAATAACGGTTTTGAACTCATTTAAGTTAGTGATAAAAAGTCAGTTAGTATGTGATATGTAAATGTTAAATGTAAAGAATGTTACGAATGCTCCGGACGCGATATGTCCGCGTAATGCATTGATTGATGCTGGGTAAGTTCATCGCTTTATCAAGTTGTATGCGGTGTCATTACACCGAATAGGTAGTCAAATTAAAAAAGTGCAAGTCGAACTCACGCTCATAATGTTTTGAACAAATCATAATTTTTAAAATATGTTATTTTACATCGACACTCGATAGAGATGAGATCGAGAGTTATCGTCTGTATCTTTGTCAAAATGTTATGTCTGGAGGCCTGTAGTGCAGTGCAGGCACAGCTAGTGATGTACCGATGTGTCCCCACAGTCCCGGCGCGGCGGGCCCCGCGCGCGCGGCTCGTGGCGCGCGGCGTGCGGCGGCGTGCTGACGGAGCTCACCGCCTCCGCCGACGCCGAGCTCCTCCGCCAGCCCGTGTCGCCCGAGCAGGCGCCAGGTAACACCGACATCATTCTACTGCCCTCGTCACGATGTGTTTGCAGTCGGCACTACATGTCTTCCGTTCTTCTCAGTACTCAACCCCAGGCCCTGTCCAAACACCTCATCGTTTATGGGCGCCAGGTAACTTAAAGTAATGTAACCGACCACGCTAGTTCTGTCGGGAGAGAGAGGGGTCGCAGGGCGCGAGATTGTTGCCAACGATGCGACGCCAACGTGACAGCGCTGTGTTTGGAACTTTTGATGTGAAACATCTATAGCCGCGGGTAAAACCGATTGCTGGCGTGGCGACGCATGCCGTGGCGCTATACGATAGTGTATATATATATATACAGTCTATATGTATTTTCTTCATTATGCCATAATTAGTTCCTGTCGTTATCTGTTCTTTTATGCATATTACTTGTACAAAATAATTCCGATGTTTCACATCTGCCAGGCGTCCCGTGACAGACGGCTCACAACTTTTTTACAAATCTATTGATATACTATTGTAGACGAAGCTCATTGTAACATTTGTCAATCTATCGTCCCCCAGACTATTGCCGCGTGGTATCCGAGCCGATGGACCTGGGCACGGTGCGCACGCGGCTGCTAGAGGGGACGTACACGCGCGCCGAGCAGTTCGCCAGCGACGTGCGCCTCGTGTTCTCTAACAGTCGCCTCTACAACACCAATAAGCGGAGTCGGGTACGTACACACAGACACAAACGAAGAAGCTGGTGGCTAAACAAGAACCGCAGAGATCGAACTTCAACGCTCGTCAAGGTGGGATCGGATGGACGATCGTCAGTAACATAGCGAGTTGCTTTTGTGCTCAAAGCCGTTGGTTCCGGTTGACAGAACATCTTTGACACAGGTAGTTAGAACCCAGAAAATGTGACACCAGTCTCGTCAAGAGGTATTGTGTCACTCAGTCACTGGGTGGGAGGGTCAGTCGAACAGTTGTTCTGTACAATACTGGTGTTCAGCTGTATGCGGTTACGGAAGCTGATCAAGGCACGCAGATTGCAGCGACTCGCTTCGAGTCGTCGCCACGCGCCGCACTAGTTGTATGATATCGCTCGCTATGTTACTGACGATCGTCCATCCGATCCCACCTTGACGAGCGTTGAAGTTCGATCTCTGCGGTTCTTGTTTAGCCACCAGCTTCTTCGTTTGTGTCTGTGTGTACGTACCCGACTCCGCTTATTGGTGTTGTAGAGGCGACTGTTAGAGAACACGAGGCGCACGTCGCTGGCGAACTGCTCGGCGCGCGTGTACGTCCCCTCTAGCAGCCGCGTGCGCACCGTGCCCAGGTCCATCGGCTCGGATACCACGCGGCAATAGNGGCGCGCGGGGAGGGGCGCGCGCGCCGGCCGGGCCACGCGCCGCACGCGCCGGACCGGCGCCACCAGTCAGTACACTTTTATTTATTACGAACATCAAACATTGCAAACAGAAATAATATATATCTAACTCATTATGCTATTTACGGATTATCTGTGGGGTTTATAAATAAAACTATAACTTGAATTTATATTCAACGCAATGACATTTTAAAGAAATGACAATGGGCATTCCTCGGGGCTCAATATTAGGTCCATTCCTTTTTTAGTTTACATAAATGATTTGCCCTACTTACTTAAAAATTAACCATAGATAGTATTATTTGCGGATGACTAATAATATTTAAAATAGACCGACGTTCACAAAATCTTGACGACGTCAGTAGCTCTATTCATCAGATCCAAAATTGGTTTACGGCAAACAACTTGGTTTTTTAATTTAAAAAAAACCCCAATGTATTAGATTTTCTTTACCAAATTTTAAAAGTAGCGAAAAACTGGACTTCATTAATCAGACGGTTTTCCTAGGTATCACATTGGACGAGAAATTACAATGAGGGCCTCATAAACATCTCTTGCGGGTCGTCTAAGCTCAGTCGCTAATGCTGTTAGAAAAATAAGATAGTTAACAGACGTAGAAACTGCACGTTTGGACTACTTCAGTTAGATTCATAGCATTATGTCGTACGGTATTTTGTTGTGGGGTCGGGCTGCTGACACTGAATCCATATTTATTTTACAGAAGAGAGCTGTCAGAGCTCTTTATAATCTACGTCGACGTGTTTCTCTTAGGAACTTTTAAAAAAGATAAATATTATAACAGTCCCTTGCCAATTCATTTATGAAAATATTATGTATGTACGGAAAAATCGACATATTTTTATTAAAATTAGTGATAAACATAATTTTAATACTAGAAATAAAGACAAATTAGATCTACCATTGTATAGATTAACTAAAGTTCACACATCTTTCATGGGGTACTGTGTTAACAACAAAATACCTTGTGACATATTAGAACTAAATGAAGGACAATTTAAAACTTATGTTAAAAGTACACTTTGTAAACAAGCATATTACAAATTAGAAGATTACATTCAGGATAAGAATGCTTGGAAACATGATGGTCCTGCTGCATAGGACAGTCAAGGGTGTAGACAAAATCCAACTGGTTGATTTATGTATTAACTTTATAAATATACTGTTTCTTTTTTGTTTTTATTTTTCTGTTGACTCACACACTGTTCAATTAATGGCTGTGAGTACCATGTACCTAAATTTATTCAGAAAATGAATAAGTTAACCTCTGCTGGTAATACTTTGTTCCCTATAAGTAGCATACTCTGGTTGCATCGTCCTCACATATTATTAAATTACTTTTTTGTATACCAAATATTTTAAAACCATTATTTGAAAAGAGTAACTATGGAGTTTCTTGTCCGTTCTTCTCTATAAGAATCTACCTTTCCGAATGGACAGTAGAGTCACTTTATTAATTTTATACTAATATTTTACTTAACTGTAAATGATGACGTTCAAAAGTGCCGTTTAATGGCCTAATTGAAATAAACGCTTTGACTTTGACTTTATAAATCGAGACCATTCATCTATCCTTTTTAATAAATAAAATTATCTACATTTCTGAATACAAATGATACACGTACATGTTAGACATCTTGTTCATTGCTCTCACCGCTGAGCGTGCGCTCGTACTCTGCACTCCACATGATAACCTCGTATCCTTCTCGTTGACCTCGAATACTTCTCATGCCTATTACGTGTAACCATATATAAATTAATTCAGTACTCGTACAACTGTATAAAGTGTGAGGATGAGCTGTTTGTCATTCAGAGAAAAATATATTTTTAAGTGACAATAAATAAATACGAAGCCAAATTAACTGTCCACTTGTACACGTTGGACTGGTAGAGAATATCTAAGACAATAATTCCGCTTTTGTACTATGTGTCGCATGAAGTTTAATGAGATGAACAAATGTTATGAACAGCGTCACAAATGAACGGCACGTCGCACCCGGACGCGTCGTCCGGCAGCTCGGACTCGGAGACGCTGGCGGCCACGTCCCGGCGCGTTCACGGCGCCCGCGACTCCTGGGACAGCGACGCGCCTCTGCACGTGCATAGAAAAGGTAAAGCAGGCTTCCGCCTCTTCATATGGAGCTGCATCACATTGTTTTGGTCATTTCATTGTATTGATAAAAGAAAACTCATCGACATGCGCATCCTGCTCGTCCACCTACGGCGCACAAAGTTGCTCACTTACTGAACAACAAAAGTTCACACTCAATATTTATCAAAAGCTATGGGGCGCAGCATTATTGTTAAGCGAACAGATCGCGTTCGAAACACCACCCTGCGCTCCATAACACACAGTCTTTCCAAGTGGTATTGTATTACCCAGTTACTGGGTTGAGCCTCTACAACCCTGTAACTGGGTAAAGCGGCAGGCAGTCGCCTCATGTAAAATACTGGTATTTAGCTGCCGAACCTAACATAGTTGACAAAAGGCTCGGCAGATGGATTGATTGAGGAATTTCATTCCATCATCCGACTGTACGCGTACGGTAAAAGCAACAGTCGTTTGGACGAATTTTCACTAAGAAGCAGTTGTTCGAAAGCTTAGTTCTTTAATTTCAACTTCAATAAGATTCATTCTTCTGCTGTATGTTGGTGTCCCGAACTGGTTCAACTACGAAACCAAAATCATAATATCCTTTTTCATTGTCAGGTAAAGGAGTGGGCAAGAAGAGTAAAAGCAGTAGCGCGAGCGCGGAGCCGCTTCCTTCCACCAGCAGAGCGCCTCCTGACGGTAAACATATTTTGCTACCACGTCCGCGTCAAATTATATAAAATAATGTTTAAAATAGTAATATATTCACTGTCGTGTTTAGAAGGCTACTCGGCAGCGAACGGCTCTAGACGCACTGCGTCCAGCCGGAGCTCGGGCGAGCACGACGGTGGACGCAGTGCGGAGGAAGAGGGCTCGTCCAGTAGCGAGCACGACAACATACAAGTGGTGGAGGAGGAGCTGCAGGACGACGAGGTCGAGCTCACCTACGAGGTCAGTACTGTGCAGTGTGTGCAGCTTGCAGTGCGGAGGAGGAGGGCTCGTCCAGTAGCGAGCACGACAACATACAAGTGGTGGAGGAGGAGCTGCAGGACGACGAGGTCGAGCTCACCTACGAGGTCAGTACTGTGCAGTGTGTGCAGCTTGCAGTGCGGAGGAGGAGGGCTCGTCCAGTAGCGAGCACGACAACATACAAGTGGTGGAGGAGGAGCTGCAGGACGACGAGGTCGAGCTCACCTACGAGGTCAGTACTGTGCAGTGTGTGCAGCTTGCAGTGCGGAGGAGGAGGGCTCGTCCAGTAGCGAGCACGACAACATACAAGTGGTGGAGGAGGAGCTGCAGGACGACGAGGTCGAGCTCACCTACGAGGTCAGTACTGTGCAGTGTGTGCAGCTTGCAGTGCGGAGGAGGAGGGCTCGTCCAGTAGCGAGCACGACAACATACAAGTGGTGGAGGAGGAGCTGCAGGACGACGAGGTCGAGCTCACCTACGAGGTCAGTACTGTGCAGTGTGTGCAGCTTGCAGTGCGGAGGAGGAGGGCTCGTCCAGTAGCGAGCACGACAACATACAAGTGGTGGAGGAGGAGCTGCAGGACGACGAGGTCGAGCTCACCTACGAGGTCAGTACTGTGCAGTGTGTGCAGCTTGCAGTGCGGAGGAGGAGGGCTCGTCCAGTAGCGAGCACGACAACATACAAGTGGTGGAGGAGGAGCTGCAGGACGACGAGGTCGAGCTCACCTACGAGGTCAGTACTGTGCAGTGTGTGCAGCTTGCAGTGCGGAGGAGGAGGGCTCGTCCAGTAGCGAGCACGACAACATACAAGTGGTGGAGGAGGAGCTGCAGGACGACGAGGTCGAGCTCACCTACGAGGTCAGTACTGTGCAGTGTGTGCAGCTTGCAGTGCGGAGGAGGAGGGCTCGTCCAGTAGCGAGCACGACAACATACAAGTGGTGGAGGAGGAGCTGCAGGACGACGAGGTCGAGCTCACCTACGAGGTCAGTTTCATTTGGAGGAAGCCACAATGCATTCTGCTGTATTTTCTCGCTCAATGAGCGTTTTCGCGTGACACATTACAAAACACACACAGCAACAGCAACACAGTGTATTTGGAAAATAACATTGTTGACTCACAAAGGATTAATAAATTTCAATCGATTTTTTTTTAACATACAATGTCAAAAGAAGTAGTTCAGTCCGTCTTTGCACAGTGAATATTCTATACAATACTCATTAGTAAAAAATAGTAGTCGATCTGTAGTGAGTCAGTTGAGAGCACAGAGTCAGCGCTAGTGTGTTGCAGAGCGGCGGCAGCAGAGGCCGGCCGCGCAAGCGCCGCGCGCTGTCCGACAGCAGCGCCAGCGTGGCGCACCGCGCGCGCAGGAGACACAGCAAGCCCGCCAAACGGTGACAACTTTATTACTTACTTTATTTTAACTTTGCCGTACACTAGGAATTTCTCTTGTATCTTGGGTGCGTTTACAAACATACAAACTCACATTAACAAACAGCCAGACCCGAAACAACTATCTGTAGGCCAAACAGATATTTGTTCCGTGCGGGAATCGATCCCGCGCACGTTCGACCACTGCGCCAGCCGTGTCGTCATCGTATCGGGTTAAAATCTTAAGTGTATCCCGGAAGTTTTAACGTTTTTCCAAGCATTTTGTTTTCGTGCAATTTTCCAATTCTTCATAATAAACTTCCTCAGACGTCAACGAATAATTTAAAAAAAACAAATTGTAGAAATGGTCCAGCCGATCTCGAGTTTAGCGCACATTTAGCCATTATTTTTTATTTATTACACGACTGCCCAAAAAAGGAGTATTATGTTTTCAGAGTTGATGTATGGATAACTGATAAGCTCGCGTTTGACCACTACCTCACCTGATGGTAAGCGATGATGTGGTCGACGATGGAGCACGCTTGCCTAGAAGTAACCTATTCATCACTCGAGACTCAGTAGACCAGAGTAGAGTTGTCAGGA
This sequence comes from Mamestra configurata, assembly GCA_002192655.3. NCBI lineage: Eukaryota > Metazoa > Arthropoda > Insecta > Lepidoptera > Noctuidae > Mamestra > Mamestra configurata. The sequence continues at coordinate 217,937 of NDFZ01004972.1, read as the reverse complement.
ATGACACGACACGTATCTCGGACTCGCTGCTGACTAACTGCTTCTTCCTTTCGAGCCGACGGTTAACTCCTTCGATTTTTAACCCCCGAAGCAAAAAAGACGGGGTGTTATAAGTTTGACGAGCTTGTGTGTGTATGTCTGTGGCATCGTAGCTCCCGAACGGAGGAACCGATTTTTTTGTTTTATTTTTTTTTTTAAGTTGAATTAAACGGAGTGTTTTTAGCTATGTTATTAAAATACTATGATAAATGTGAAATCGTCAATCGTCGTTTGTTAATAATGCAGCACCCGCGAGCGCTTCACGGAGGCCACGTCGTCCTCGTCGTCGCTGAGCAGCGGCTCGTCGGGCGGCTCGGCGCACCGCTACGAGTCGGACCGCTCGTACCGGCCGCGCTACTCGTCCGACGACGACGCGCCGCTGCACCTGTACCGCACGCGCCTCGAGCCGCCCGCTGAGCGGCCCAGCCAGCCCAGCCAGCACAGCCAGCCCAGCCAACCGACGCACAGGAGACGGACTGTAAGGATATCAACACCTAGGGGGTGACCAACACAAAGGCCTAAAAATTATACCTATGACGAAAATGCCCTGTGTTTTGAAGCCTTATATTTGTCTCACTCGGCACATACCTCGCATTTCTCCTTCCAAACCTTTCTTTCTTGAATAGCCCAAATCAAAAACTTTCGGTTTCGGTCGCTTTTGGCATCAGCATTCCGAATACTTCGAATGAAAACCAGCCATGACAAAAAATCTATTTTGCTGTGAAGTTGTACACCGGAGCAAATCCATAGTGCGTGGGAAGGGCAAGAAGTCATAGGGATCTTCTGCGACCTGTCAAAGGCGTTTGATTGCTTACATCACGATAAATTACCTGAAACTCGAGCATTATGCACTAGGATAAGCTTTAAGCTTATTTAATTCTTATTTGAGTTATAGACAGCAATTAATTCTAATAAATGGTCTCAATTCATCAGGGATTAAACGTAAAAACGGGAGTACCACAAGGCACAATTATAGGGCCTTTCTTATTTTGAGTATGTAGGCAAGCATTATTATAAGTTGAGGGATTATATTGAAGATAAAAATGCTTGCCTCAATGGTTGTCCTGCTCCACAGCCACTAAGGAGCACAAATTAATCGGTTAGCATTTGAAACATTGTTGGATCCGCTGAAGATTGTAAGACCATATTTCCACTGTATTATCCCAATTTCTTTTGTATAATTTCAGCACTTGTGTAAAGCTTGAGGGGTTAAATGGTTACAGTCCGACTCGAACGTGCCGCGGCGGTCGGGAGTGTCATGCTCACACAAGCCTCGTTCATCTCAGTTCACGATCGTGAGCTTTCAACGACAAAGTCAAAGTCAAAACGTTTATTCCAATAAGGCCATTAAAAGGCACTTTTGAACGTCAACATTACAGTTAAAAGAATATGTATAAAAATAAAGTGACTACTGTCCATTCACAAAGGTAGATTCTTATGGAGAAGAACGAAGAAACTCCATAGTTACTCTTTTTTCAAATAAAAGTTTTACAATGTTTGGTATACATTAATTAATTTATTATATGTGAGGACGATACACCTAGATTATACGATGTACTAGTGGTAACAAAGAAATAATGCCAGGAGAGGTAGACTAACTCATTTTCTAAAATAATAAGGACATGTTACTCACATATTTACAAATATTGCAAACAAAATAAAAAAATAAAATAAAAAATTACACCAAAAAGTACATCTATATAGTTAAATACATTATGCCAACCTGATTCTACTCTACTCTTGATTATCCTATGCAGCAGGACCAGCATGTTTCCAAGCATTCTTATCCTGAATGTAATCTTCTAATTAGTAATATACTTGTTTACAAAGTGTGCTAATATAACTTTGGAATTTTCCTTCATTTAGTTCTAATATGTCACAAGGTATTTTGTTGTAACGTTTAACACAGTACCCCACCTGCCTGCTGTCGAGCTCAGGTGATCCTCCCACCTACGCCTCTCTCGGGTATTATTGAGTGACATGTTTGGCCCACTTCCTATTTAGCTTGTAGCCGCAACACTGTTGTTGTTCTGTTGCTCTGGAGCAGTACGATAGTGCGATGTTACCTCGCAGGGCGGTGGCGTGTCGCTCCGCGCGCGCCGCGCTCGGCGCCAGTACAACGAGGACAGCGAGGAGGACTCGGTGGCCGCCATCAGCAAGCGCCTGCAGCACCACCAGCACGCGCGCGCGCACCACGCGCACCAAGCCAGCCGGAGGAGGCACCATGCCGAACAGGTATACTAACTGTAGCCCGACACTTCGTCCACGCCTCTTAACTAATTCATGACTTTCAATTTTTGCTGCACGGTATCAGAGACCTTTTTCTAAAATAGTAATAGCCCAAGTTACTCCATATAACATCAGATATCTGCTAGTGAAAGTCCCCTTAAAATCGGTCCAGCCGTTTCGGAGATTAGCCGGAACAGACGGATATCATCAACATGTGAAATGTTTTCTCATGTTGATGATCTAATGTCATCTGCCATTGCATTTGCATTGCCAACTGCCCTACTCCGAGATGCCACTGACAAATGTCCATATGGGAGACCACAATAACACTTAGCCTAAATTGGGAATTAAACACAGGACCATGGGATCCTGTGTTCAATTGTCAGAAACAAAAAGAATATCAGTTAATCAATTTGGATTCAGAGCAAACACACCAGGAAGTAGACAAGCTTCAATCCTTTATTGCTTAATTAATGTATCGACGCACTGCAAGTTACCATCCCTACCTTGTTGCTATTCCACCAATTCGCACTAAACGTTTCCAAACGTCTTTTATAATGCGCACAGCAAAGGAGTGGAACTCTTTGCCTGCGTCTGTGTTTCCGAACGCATACAACCCTAATCTCTTCAAAATTAGAGTGAACAGGCTTCTTCTGGGTAAGCTCGCTCCATCGTCGACTTTGTCTCTGTCATCTATGACCTAGACTAGAGTCAAGAGCAAACCCATATT
>NDFZ01004972.1:180580-213739 GCA_002192655.3 Mamestra configurata | reverse complement strand
CAGTGCGCATCAAATCAATGGAAACGGTAAGTGAATGCACCAGTAGTGTAGCGAGTACAAAAGTCGGCTCCTCATAATGATGAGTACAATTACTCCTTTTCAGGTTTAGTGTTAATTCTATTACCCATTGTAGATTGTACCTTTGTAGCGACATGTATGCGCTAATCCGAACAACAAGACAAGACGTGATGTCACACAAATTTTATATCCCGATTAATAGTGCTCCGCCCGATTTGAACATATACAACAAGCTGACTATAACCATCGAACAATGGCTACTGTCCGGTGGTTGTGGTGAGCTACCAGCTGCAGCAGCCGGCTGGGCGGAAGATCCTTCCTTTTGGAGGGTGTGGGACTTGGCAGTCGCTCTCACCTCTATACCTCAGGAGTTATGTCAATGCTTTACAAGATGAACTTCAGAACCTTCAGACAATAACGTCATTTTTGTTTATCATGTGGGTTTTTTAATATTTTCTCAATGTAACCGAAATTGCACTCATTGATAAAATATTACTGTTTTTGAATAAAATTAGTATGACAAAGACACCTAGCATACCAGGTAAACAGACGGTGCAGTAGACGGGTCGGGCTCGGCGGGGTCTGGGGCGGGCGCGCCGGGCGCGGTGTCCATCTCGTCGCGCAGTCGCCGTCGTTAGAAGTAGAACAAGTCCCTCGAGCGCATGTACGCAGTAGTAATGACAATCGTTTGTACAGACGGTGCAGTAGACGGGTCGGGCTCGGCGGGGTCTGGGGCGGGCGCGCCGGGCGCGGTGTCCATCTCGTCGCGCAGTCGCCGTCGTTAGAAGTAGAACAAGTCCCTCGAGCGCATGTACGCAGTAGTAATGACAATCGTTTGTACAGACGGTGCAGTAGACGGGTCGGGCTCGGCGGGGTCTGGGGCGGGCGCGCCGGGCGCGGTGTCCATCTCGTCGCGCAGTCGCCGTCGTTAGAAGTAGAACAAGTCCCTCGAGCGCATGTACGCAGTAGTAATGACAATCGTTTGTACAGACGGTGCAGTAGACGGGTCGGGCTCGGCGGGGTCTGGGGCGGGCGCGCCGGGCGCGGTGTCCATCTCGTCGCGCAGTCGCCGTCGTTAGAAGTAGAACAAGTCCCTCGAGCGCATGTACGCAGTAGTAATGACAATCGTTTGTACAGACGGTGCAGTAGACGGGTCGGGCTCGGCGGGGTCTGGGGCGGGCGCGCCGGGCGCGGTGTCCATCTCGTCGCGCAGTCGCCGTCGTTAGAAGTAGAACAAGTCCCTCGAGCGCATGTACGCAGTAGTAATGACAATCGTTTGTACAGACGGTGCAGTAGACGGGTCGGGCTCGGCGGGGTCTGGGGCGGGCGCGCCGGGCGCGGTGTCCATCTCGTCGCGCAGTCGCCGTCGTTAGAAGTAGAACAAGTCCCTCGAGCGCATGTACGCAGTAGTAATGACAATCGTTTGTACAGACGGTGCAGTAGACGGGTCGGGCTCGGCGGGGTCTGGGGCGGGCGCGCCGGGCGCGGTGTCCATCTCGTCGCGCAGTCGCCGTCGTTAGAAGTAGAACAAGTCCCTCGAGCGCATGTACGCAGTAGTAATGACAATCGTTTGTACAGACGGTGCAGTAGACGGGTCGGGCTCGGCGGGGTCTGGGGCGGGCGCGCCGGGCGCGGTGTCCATCTCGTCGCGCAGTCGCCGTCGTTAGAAGTAGAACAAGTCCCTCGAGCGCATGTACGCAGTAGTAATGACAATCGTTTGTACAGACGGTGCAGTAGACGGGTCGGGCTCGGCGGGGTCTGGGGCGGGCGCGCCGGGCGCGGTGTCCATCTCGTCGCGCAGTCGCCGTCGTTAGAAGTAGAACAAGTCCCTCGAGCGCATGTACGCAGTAGTAATGACAATCGTTTGTACAGACGGTGCAGTAGACGGGTCGGGCTCGGCGGGGTCTGGGGCGGGCGCGCCGGGCGCGGTGTCCATCTCGTCGCGCAGTCGCCGTCGTTAGAAGTAGAACAAGTCCCTCGAGCGCATGTACGCAGTAGTAATGACAATCGTTTGTACAGACGGTGCAGTAGACGGGTCGGGCTCGGCGGGGTCTGGGGCGGGCGCGCCGGGCGCGGTGTCCATCTCGTCGCGCAGTCGCCGTCGTTAGAAGTAGAACAAGTCCCTCGAGCGCATGTACGCAGTAGTAATGACAATCGTTTGTACAGACGGTGCAGTAGACGGGTCGGGCTCGGCGGGGTCTGGGGCGGGCGCGCCGGGCGCGGTGTCCATCTCGTCGCGCAGTCGCCGTCGTTAGAAGTAGAACAAGTCCCTCGAGCGCATGTACGCAGTAGTAATGACAATCGTTTGTACAGACGGTGCAGTAGACGGGTCGGGCTCGGCGGGGTCTGGGGCGGGCGCGCCGGGCGCGGTGTCCATCTCGTCGCGCAGTCGCCGTCGTTAGAAGTAGAACAAGTCCCTCGAGCGCATGTACGCAGTAGTAATGACAATCGTTTGTACAGACGGTGCAGTAGACGGGTCGGGCTCGGCGGGGTCTGGGGCGGGCGCGCCGGGCGCGGTGTCCATCTCGTCGCGCAGTCGCCGTCGTTAGAAGTAGAACAAGTCCCTCGAGCGCATGTACGCAGTAGTAATGACAATCGTTTGTACAGACGGTGCAGTAGACGGGTCGGGCTCGGCGGGGTCTGGGGCGGGCGCGCCGGGCGCGGTGTCCATCTCGTCGCGCAGTCGCCGTCGTTAGAAGTAGAACAAGTCCCTCGAGCGCATGTACGCAGTAGTAATGACAATCGTTTGTACAGACGGTGCAGTAGACGGGTCGGGCTCGGCGGGGTCTGGGGCGGGCGCGCCGGGCGCGGTGTCCATCTCGTCGCGCAGTCGCCGTCGTTAGAAGTAGAACAAGTCCCTCGAGCGCATGTACGCAGTAGTAATGACAATCGTTTGTACAGACGGTGCAGTAGACGGGTCGGGCTCGGCGGGGTCTGGGGCGGGCGCGCCGGGCGCGGTGTCCATCTCGTCGCGCAGTCGCCGTCGTTAGAAGTAGAACAAGTCCCTCGAGCGCATGTACGCAGTAGTAATGACAATCGTTTGTACAGACGGTGCAGTAGACGGGTCGGGCTCGGCGGGGTCTGGGGCGGGCGCGCCGGGCGCGGTGTCCATCTCGTCGCGCAGTCGCCGTCGTTAGAAGTAGAACAAGTCCCTCGAGCGCATGTACGCAGTAGTAATGACAATCGTTTGTACAGACGGTGCAGTAGACGGGTCGGGCTCGGCGGGGTCTGGGGCGGGCGCGCCGGGCGCGGTGTCCATCTCGTCGCGCAGTCGCCGTCGTTAGAAGTAGAACAAGTCCCTCGAGCGCATGTACGCAGTAGTAATGACAATCGTTTGTACAGACGGTGCAGTAGACGGGTCGGGCTCGGCGGGGTCTGGGGCGGGCGCGCCGGGCGCGGTGTCCATCTCGTCGCGCAGTCGCCGTCGTTAGAAGTAGAACAAGTCCCTCGAGCGCATGTACGCAGTAGTAATGACAATCGTTTGTACAGACGGTGCAGTAGACGGGTCGGGCTCGGCGGGGTCTGGGGCGGGCGCGCCGGGCGCGGTGTCCATCTCGTCGCGCAGTCGCCGTCGTTAGAAGTAGAACAAGTCCCTCGAGCGCATGTACGCAGTAGTAATGACAATCGTTTGTACAGACGGTGCAGTAGACGGGTCGGGCTCGGCGGGGTCTGGGGCGGGCGCGCCGGGCGCGGTGTCCATCTCGTCGCGCAGTCGCCGTCGTTAGAAGTAGAACAAGTCCCTCGAGCGCATGTACGCAGTAGTAATGACAATCGTTTGTACAGACGGTGCAGTAGACGGGTCGGGCTCGGCGGGGTCTGGGGCGGGCGCGCCGGGCGCGGTGTCCATCTCGTCGCGCAGTCGCCGTCGTTAGAAGTAGAACAAGTCCCTCGAGCGCATGTACGCAGTAGTAATGACAATCGTTTGTACAGACGGTGCAGTAGACGGGTCGGGCTCGGCGGGGTCTGGGGCGGGCGCGCCGGGCGCGGTGTCCATCTCGTCGCGCAGTCGCCGTCGTTAGAAGTAGAACAAGTCCCTCGAGCGCATGTACGCAGTAGTAATGACAATCGTTTGTACAGACGGTGCAGTAGACGGGTCGGGCTCGGCGGGGTCTGGGGCGGGCGCGCCGGGCGCGGTGTCCATCTCGTCGCGCAGTCGCCGTCGTTAGAAGTAGAACAAGTCCCTCGAGCGCATGTACGCAGTAGTAATGACAATCGTTTGTACAGACGGTGCAGTAGACGGGTCGGGCTCGGCGGGGTCTGGGGCGGGCGCGCCGGGCGCGGTGTCCATCTCGTCGCGCAGTCGCCGTCGTTAGAAGTAGAACAAGTCCCTCGAGCGCATGTACGCAGTAGTAATGACAATCGTTTGTACAGACGGTGCAGTAGACGGGTCGGGCTCGGCGGGGTCTGGGGCGGGCGCGCCGGGCGCGGTGTCCATCTCGTCGCGCAGTCGCCGTCGTTAGAAGTAGAACAAGTCCCTCGAGCGCATGTACGCAGTAGTAATGACAATCGTTTGTACAGACGGTGCAGTAGACGGGTCGGGCTCGGCGGGGTCTGGGGCGGGCGCGCCGGGCGCGGTGTCCATCTCGTCGCGCAGTCGCCGTCGTTAGAAGTAGAACAAGTCCCTCGAGCGCATGTACGCAGTAGTAATGACAATCGTTTGTACAGACGGTGCAGTAGACGNACCGCCAAGGCGCGCGGCCTGCTGCGCGACTGAGCCAGGGCCCGCGCGCAGCGCGCGCACCGCTTCTAGGCACGCGGGCTCCTGCTGGGTGCCACTACATACTGGTGACCTGGGGCACGCTCACGTGTGCTGGGATCAATCACTGAACAAACGACCTAAAGTGATGAAGCGAATGCAAACACAGCACATACTGATCTATGCAACCATTGAACAAATAAAGAAGGTGATGAAACAATTAAATATAGTTTGTAGTGATAGTGAAACTACTTAATAATAACTACACATATCTTAGCGATCGAGTCGACTGTGTACCTGTGAGCACACCACACTACACAAGGATACTATTGAAGAGTACTGAGTGTGTGTGCACGAGTACACAGATGTTCTTTACCTTCAACAGAACGCAGTCGATACTCACTTTGAAGATGGAGCCCAGCAACAGTGTAGACATGAACCTGTCGTTTAGTCGTTTAGTTGAGGCAGAATAAGACATATATTAAACACGTTTCTAACTGTTTTCAATTCACTTGAGTTATGCACTGTGTATCGAACTTATAGAGATCATAATACGTCGAATATGATGTGTGGAGTCCGTGTGTAGTGTGTAGTGTGTAGTGTAGTGTGTCCACGTGTCTGCGCCGACAGCAGCGACTCGGTCGCGCGTCTTGTGATATTACTGTGTATGTACTTGGTGTAAGCTCTACTGCACACTCATGTTGTGTAAACTGCCGACCGTGTTCAGTTGTGTGTAGTGCAAGCTTCAGTTCAATTCCGAGATGACTGGCGTGTCCTGTTTCCTTATAGGCCACCACAGGGCGGATATTTCATAATATTTGTAATACAATGACATTTTTTGATGGCAATTATTTATTTTTCATTGTATAATTCACTGTCACAGTTGAATTTGGTTGTTTCATCCAAGTTGTAATCATTAATAAAGTCACTGCCTTCTGTAGGCGCCAGAACGATGGGCAGCCGTGGTTATTGACCGAACGAAATAAACACCTCCATCCTTATCATGCTCAAAATGTTCACTATGTTCTGGCAGAAATTAAAATGTATTGTTTGATTCCTTTGTCGGAGCCATATCTTAGAATTGGTCATTTTATGAAGAGGTTGGCAAACTCACATAACAGTTGACCATTTCACGAATTGGCCTCTTCAAACCCAACCTTCCCTCTCCCTCTGTGTTGCTCAATTCTACAATATGGCTACAACATCTTTAAAGAGATATTAGAGAAAAGTCACTGTACTTTATTGCCAATCGTTCCTGCGCCTACCAAAATATTGTCACTGTAAGTCTCCTAGCTCAATGTAGACCATAATACTGTTTGTAAGCACACCACGGGCGGGGCATGCACTCGTCCAGTCACTAGGTGTGTGTTTAGTTATAGACCGTGTGGTAGGCAGTAATCTCACGCGGGTGAGTGTGGCGGCGCCCTGTACGTCACACGTCACACGTCACGTCACGTATGTTAAGAACAACGTTAAGATAAGTAATGTTGTTGTAAATAAGACAATGTCAGTGTAAGTACTTAACGCACATGTTTAGTGTAAGTATTATCTTCAACTTCAAGGTATAGAGGGCTCTATACGTGACATTGTTATCCAACTGCCCCAGACAGGTGATTTCCCTTAGCCCTAGTTTCCGGAACGAAAATGATCGCCACATTAGTGAGACAAAGTGTCAAACCCAGAAGCAATGTGATTGGTTTAATTAATTATTCTATCGTCAATCACATCACTTGCATAATTTCTTTCCTAAAACCGGGGGTAAGTTAGCGTATACCTTCGTATGTCATGTATAAGTCCTCTGTACGTGAAACAACGAGTGTTCAGTGTTGCCAGTTAGTGTATAAGTGTCGTGTAATTAGTAGTTTTAGGTAGCAGATTCGAAGCCGGCTCATGGATACGTCGGGTGCGTATTACTTAATAATATAAGTTTCGCTTGCACAAACCAACTCCGAGTTGATTGCTACGCCGGGCCATTATGTATCAAATGTTTGTTGTTCAACATAGGGTTAGCAACTCATTCTGAGCTAAGTTTTTGGCGCAATTGAGCCTCACTCAGCGAACCGAACAAGTGTGAATAGAGCTCAACTGATGTGTGTGATGTTTATGTTAAATAGTGATATATTTGTTGTTCTTCGCACGGATCGTTCATAGGACTGGCTGGCGTCGAATCACTTGTGTTATTAACTCACAATAGTGCCTGTAACAGACAGGCAATTTGAACAGTGTCATCGTCTCTGACGCCGCGAGAATATCCAAAAACTCTAATTGCGATGGAAGCCTTTCACTCGGTTTTTGAACGAAAGTATTGATGCGTCGGAAATAAAAATGAAGTCGACTATCATGTGTGTGGATGATATTACTCATTCAATCGTCCATTACGCGCGCTTGGCAAGTTTACCATTTTGCAATAAGTTTCGTTCTGGAACCTGAATGCGTGGCAGCCTAACAGAATGAACTTGGCAGAACAATAAACATGCTTTAACTTTAAGTTGCTTATTAAGTTATATTATTATTAGTGATTGTGTACTGGTGTACCTGTAACCTGCGCGTAGCTTACTTGTGTTTCAGGTTAGGATATCATTATTTATTTGTGTATGTATTATAATTATTATTGTGTATGAAGTTGTACTCTTAGTGAATGCTTCATCCGACGACGGAGTCATGTAGGTACTTATTAATTATGTTTGAACTAGGAACATCATTGACGAATGATTTGATCAGAAATTATCTTCGTAATTATAAGTAGAATTTTCTTTTATTTAATTAGTGAATATCTGAAGTGCTCAAGTGTGTCAAGACAGAAGTAATATTGTCTCTTTCTGGCGGATAGTAAAAGTAAGAGATAAAAAAACATATTGTCAGATTGTCGTGTTTCTCGTAAAAAGATATTTATTTAGCTGTCAGGGTCAAAGAAGTCGTTCTGATCGGTTAGTACTCAGTAGTAGCGTCGCCGTCTAACTTAGTTAGCATCTCTTAGATCAATTGATATGTTAGCGTTACGTTATAACATGTAAAAATATAAGTATGAACTGTTACGGTCAGTAGTATTTTTATAATTTGTAGCCATAATTATGTGTAATTAGTCTATCTTACTATTACTTTCTTTTCTTTAATAATGTAATTATTTGTCCATGTAATGGCAACACCGGAGTCGGGTTTTTATTTTATGACAACATCGTTTACAATAAATTGATGCGAATATTTTTGTAAAATGTAATAAATCTATTATAATTTTGTCATTGTGATAATGTAACGAGCGGAGTACGTGTGGAGCGACTTTACAAGTGATGTAGCAATTATATATAATTATTATTATCAATGTGTGACTTGTACGAACAAACGCACAAACTAAACTATCATGATTTGTGGGTAATGTTATCAACTTTAAGTATGGCATCACCAAAGAGCAATTTTCGAAAAAACGCGAGCAACTACTTATTTTTAGATATGAGCAGTTACAACTGGCAACACTGCTCAACACAGCTTGCGTTTTAGTCTCGACTGCTTTTGAAATAAAGTACAGTGTTGCCAGTATGTACTACTATATAAAGTTGATACAATCACGTAATTCTCTGTGTTAATGCAGCCAATAGTTCTAAAATAGTGAATATGAAGCAACAATTTTGTAATTCAACACTGTTTTTGTACCGAAAACATTTTATATCAAGTGACTCTGTATTTGAGAGTTTATTTTGGTCAAACAGGCTTTGCCTACCTCGCTCTTAGCTCTATATTCTAAGTTTTCTTAGGAAACTTCCTCCACTGCAATCTAAATGACAACGTAGAAAAACCATCAACTAAATGTTTCAACCAATGTCAATCAATGACAAGCTGTAATACTGTCAATTTGATTGAGTCGAGTGGAGGAGACGACTTAGGCGTCGTCCTAATTCAAAGCGACCATCGCGCGAATACGCGATCGTCGTGTACTCCCCACGACTTCCATACAAAAAAATTCGCGCAATGATCGCTTTCGGACGAAACCTTAGAATGTAGTAGGCTAGTGTGCTCTATGCGGCCTCAGTAAGCTCAACCGCTCGACGTCGCGCTCGTTAGTTAGCAGTAACTAGAGTAAGTACTGTTAGCGTGTACATTGTACCTATGTATATACAAGTGTGGGTGTCGCGTCGCGGCGCCGAGTTCATACCAAACAGAATTAAATAAATATTTTGGATGTAGGCTGTTTTATTTCTTGACTAGTTTCTGGCAGGACTAATTATTTACCAAATATGGAAGCTATATGTCCTTGACTACCGCAGGACCACCAACGCCAATCGCTTCCATATTTGGTAAATAATTAGTACTCGATTGGTACTACTTAGTACTCGAACAACAGAATTGGTACCTTAGTAGTTTTCGATAAAATCGACTTTGAAGGTGGTCCGGCGGTAGTCACCCTCCGTTCAGCAAGACTACCATGAGCGCTGAAAAAGGGGGCATGCTACAGCTATTCGAAGTATATGTCCGTGACTACCGCATGACCACCAAGGCCAATCGCTTCCATATTTGATAAATAATTGGTACTACTTAGTACTCGAACAACAGAATTGGTACCTTACTACTTAAAACAACACTCACACTGTCACTATGACTTCTTTATGAGAAGTAATATTTGTATAAATTTTGGAAAAAATCACGGAGGAAAACTACTGGAGTACTAATTTGAAATTTTGGGTACTAATTTGATCTTGCAGGGTACTAATTTTCTATGTAGGTTTGAGGAAGGCGACAAGCTACCCAAACTTGGAATCAAAATTGAAAGTCGTGGTCCTGCTGAACGAGCGCGCGTAAGTAATCATCGTTGATTCTCGGTAAATACAAATTTATTTATTTATTTAAACTTTATGTACAATAGTGGTACATGGGCGGACTTAATGCATCAAGGCATTCTCTACCAGTCAACCTTTGGGTTATAAAGACTATACTGTGGTAGGTGTACAATAAATAAAATTAAGATACAAAATTGAATTTTAACATTTCGGAAAGAATATACAGATAATAATATATAATACAAACAAATACATATATATGCTAAAATAATAAACTAATAAATATGATATATAATAATCATACCGATTAAGAGAATTCATAGTAATCATGACGAAGAACGACTAAGAATGACAAGCTTTTAAGTAGTGTTTACGGATTTTACGCTTAAAGGAAAATTTTGACTCCGCCTTCTTGATGTCAAGGGGAAGCATATTCCAGAGTTTAATTGTAGAAATAGCGTAGGAATTAGACAAAAACCCGGTGCGGTGAGAAGGGATATGAAGAAGTAAGTTTTTAGATGCTCGAAGGTTGAGACTGTGAGAACTGCCCAACACTTTAAAATATTGTTTTAAATAATCAGGAGCACAAGGATCGTTCATGATAGTGAAGAGCATGCAGAGGGATCTGAGGGATCTTCTCTGACGGATAGGCAACCATTTAAGCTGAGAACGGAAGGAAGAAATGTGATCATATTTACGAAGGCCAAAAATGAAACGAATACAGTTGTTAAGAAGTTCAAATTATCAGAGTTCTGATTTTTACGAAACGAATCACATATAAGGGTACTTATTATTTGTATACTTAGAATACCTGTATCATGCCCCCTTTTTCGGCGCTCATGGTGGTCATGCTGAACGGAGCCGGACCACCTTCAAAGACGATTTTCTCGAAAACTACTAAGGTATGTACCAATTCTGTTGTTTGAGTAATAAGTACCAATTGAGTACTAATTATTTACCTACTATGGAAGCGATTTGCGTTGGTGGTCCTGCGGTAGTCACGGACATCCTCCTTCAAGGTTCAGGGTTCAATCTATATCTACTAATACATCGAAATTATTTCAGCTGTGTAGGCATGGAAACGAAACAAATAAACGAGTAACTTATTTGGCCCCTATAACACACAGGATTTTCACAGCATCGGGGTCATTATTCATAAAAATTGAGCACAATTCAGCACAAATGTAATATCATAATAATATAACATGCGTTGTATTTCTTCTTTTTTGCATTAAATATTACTACTTTCGCATATCGCATCTCATATTAGTGCGGACGATGGACTCCAAACAAGACCGGTGTCTTTGTCATGTCAGTTGTCCCTGAACGACCACTGGTCTGGGTCGTTGGCTAGTTTTGAAAGGAAAATGCCGATCCGAAATATCATCGGTTTTAGAACCGTTTGTATCATGAGATTTTCAGTGTAGTTCTTACCAAAAAAATCAAGAGATGATGTAGCCCATCTGTAACCAGAGTCAAATGCCCGCTTGCAGCTACGAAACTGAGTATCAGAATCAGGTTGAGCTTGAATTCCACTGCGAAAAAAAAATTGAAACTAAAAGCTCCGTACCTATCCAATGTGAACCACGTAGCTTTAAAATTAAAAGTTCATTTTGACAGTTGACTTTGACAGCTGCAGGCCTGCAGGTCAACAATGACACACGTCATTTGATCGCAAACGAAGCGAATTTGGAAGAAAATATTCTAGAATTTCTTCAGTAAAAGGTTAATTAATTACATTAACAGTACCAAAATACATTGAATCTCAACTATTTACATATAATTATTGTCTGAAACGTTTCGATACTCCAGCACCGTATCGTTCTTGTGTAGGTGTTGATATTGTGAAATATCCTGTTTTGAGTCGAAACCGAGGGTTTTATCGTTGACATGGATCCGTTGATCGAGGAAGAGATTATGGCAGAGGAGGAGCAGTCAACGCTCAGCATGTTCAACCCGCTCAGCTTCAGTGAGTACCAAGTTCATACTTTTATCAGTAAAGTACTTAATTGTTTCCTTATTCGGAATACGAAAACTTTATTTTAATCGCCACTTGAAAGTTTTGTAATTTCTTGATATTTGCCACGGTAAAGTAGGAAAACATGAATGAGCGTGATTGTCATATGAATATTAATTTGGTCAATGACTATTACTAATTAAACAAACTTCTGATAAACAGAATAACTTTTAGTAGTATTGTAGGTGTTTTAAACCAACATTTCTTGGTGAACGGCGGATGGTGGCCAACCTGTCTACCACAAGTATGTCTTGAAAGCTTATCAAGTTTATTGTAGATTAGTTCCATATTTGTTATTTTCAAGTTATATTTATTTAATTCTGTTGTGATTTCCTGTTGATTGGGTATGAGTCATGTACAAACATGTTATTCAAATCATTGTCTAATCTAGCTAAATAATCTAGCTAAATGTGATGCTCAGCACAAAACTCGAGAACGGCTGGACCTATTTCGCTAATACTTTTTTTGTTGTATTTGTTATTGTCAAGAGAAGGTTCTTATGAAAGAAAATTCTGAAAAAATATTACATCCGGAGAAGCCGGGGCGGACCGCTAGTATTAAATAAATATGAATCCCTATTTCCCTCGGACACGGCATTCAGTATTGATTAGAGATACACAACATAAAATAAATGTTTATCCATTGATAGTTTTTTGTAAATATTTAATTCACCATGGCAAATAGTTGAATAGTTCTAGTGTAGAAATGAACAATGAAACACTTGTGCCTCCTTATCACTTATCAGAATGTAGGCTGATAACAAAGTAAGCAAATAACATTGAAGTTTATATTAATGTTTATTATTGACTACCTTGGCCTAACCCACAGGATCTATGCATTTGTCTGAGGGAACAAGTAGCCTGAGGCACTCAGAGCTGCTGTAGCTTTCTAACAACAATAGATTTTATAAAATGAGATCCTGAGATTTGTATAGTACTTAATACTACTGCATCTAAGATACATGCAAAGTCATTCCAAAGTTAACAAACTATATGACAGCATTATTAGGATATTCAGGGTCAGCTTGCTGGACATGACCTGACTGGACTGTTTAATAGTTTTATTTGTTGTTTAAGTTTAGCTTAAGGTTTGGTTTATTCATTCAAATACATGTAAACAACCTTATGATTATTATTAGGTATTAATTTGTGCATCTTTGCTGGCAGAATAAACAGTTTTTCTTTCTTCTTCCATAACACACACAATAAAAAACATGTGTTCAAATGTTCAATGCAAACTTTGTAAACTATGTTAGTTGATGCTACAATAGTTAAATGTTAGATTCAATCAACTGGCTAGCTTCTCCCCCACTATGCTGGGGCTTCCAGTCTACCCAGGTGCAGCTGGTGCCAGTACCTATTTGATATGGTGCAGCCTGCCTGACCTTTACAAACCAGGGTAATATGGTACCTCTTGGCAAAACTGCTGTTGGAGTTACTGGCTTCTGATTACCCATACTGACTGTCAAATATCTGCAAATGAAGAAAGGAGCAGTATCAAATATGACGGATGGTCACCCATCCATGAACCGACCTCGACTAGCGTTACTTACCCTTGAAGATCGACCCGTGCCGATTATTACTTAGGTTGACGCTAGTTTCTTCCTTGTTGTTGCTGCAGTGCTGCAGTTCCTGGCATCATACGGCTGGTTCGTGGTGGGCGGTGCAGCGCTCTCCCTCTACGTCGCACACCGGCTGCGGCCCGTGCTGGCCAAGTGGCAGCAGGCGAGAGAGGACGCCGAGTACCACAAGAGTAAGTACTCACCACTTTACTATATTGTTTACAAGCTAATGCCAGCGTTTAAAAGTCGAAAATTATTCCAAAGGAACATATTCCCGGGATAAAAAAGTACCGCATTGTAGGACATGTCTACCGTGTGACCAGTTTCATACAAATCCGATGAGAGGTCACAAACAAACAGACCGACAGTTACATCACATTTATAATATTAGTAGGGATTCATTAAATAAGTACGAGAAACATTTGGTTTCATGTAAGCATCAGCTCCTTCACATACACACACACACACAGTCGCGCACGCGCACCTAGCGACGCAAGGTGTGGGTGTACTTTCGAATCGCGGAGCATAATCTTTCGTAAAATGACTTCGACGGTGAAGTGCATTTCGTGCAATATTGTGATAGACGAGTTGTTAGCTTATGTGCAAAACAAAATATCGATTATTGATGAAGACAGTTTGACCAGAATATGTGTGTCGGCGTTTAAAAGTGAAGAAATAAACCGATCAAAATCGTTACTTTTTGAATCGCTGCCGACGGGCAAGCGAAAAATCTCACGTAAACGGCAAGGGAAGGAAAACCGCGATGTTGAGGATATAATATCTCTTTTCAAGGGAACTGATCCAGAAGTGATGCCAGTGTTTGTGGCCCGTGACTTAGAAAAACTTCCACCGGTGACTTTCGACCATCTAGATGTCACGAAGTTGTTAAAGGATATTTTAACCCTTCAAACAGAACTGAAAGACATAAAAGCTAAGTATGTTACGTCGCATCAGCTAGACGAACTTAAGCTGGTGATAGAAAATGTGATTTCTACATCGGACCAGTCAACCCCGAATGAATATCAATATCGGAATATGAGGATAAATACTAAGCGTGGTGCATATCTGGATAGTGGCCCTATGGGACTTTCACATCTAGACGCGACAGTTACGGATCCTAATAACATGAATATTGATTCGATATTGTCTTCACCTAAAGAAACCTCATCGCAGAAAGGCGCGCGATCAGCACGAAAGTACCCGCAAGTTATAAAAGTGAGTGGTGTCAGCGGAGAAGCTACGACGCTAGAGGCAGGGGCGCTGCAGCCAGGGCCCGCGAGTCGAGATAAGTGTGAGAGTGGGATTTCCGACAATCAAACTGAAAAGAGATCGTTTGCTGAGACGGTGAAAACCGGTGTGGAGAGTGACTGGAAATTGGTCGAGCATCGCAAACATAAGGCAAACTATCGATATCTTGGCAAGATGGGAAGTTCAAACGATACGGACTGTAAGTTCAAAGCCGCAGACAGGCAAGTTCCAATGTTTATTACCAAAGTGCATAAAGATACAACGGAAGCAGATATAACAGACTACGTTTATCGAAAAACAAACGAAATGATTAAATTAGAGAAAATATCTTTCCTACGAGATAAATATCATAATGCGTACAAGTTTTTTGTCTCGGAGCATAAGTTACCTACATTCTTGGATGACAATCTTTGGCCCCAGGGCGTTATATTCAGGCGATTCACAAACTTTAAGCAAAAGAATGCGAACAGTGGTAGCATCACTGTAGGCGGCCCTGCCAAACATTATGATAGTAAACAGTCAAAATAGATACAAATTAGTCAGCTTCAACTGTAGGAGTGTGAAACGAGCAGTACAAGGTATTCAAGAACTATGCCAGTCCTCGGACATAATTGCATTACAAGAAACGTGGTTGTTGCCCAGCGACTTACAGTTTCTGAGTGGAATCGACGACAACTTCGGGTTCACCGGTACATCTGCAGTGGATACCACCGCCGGCATGCTTCGCGGCCGGCCCTATGGAGGAGTTGCACTTCTTTGGAACAAAGGAGTTTTTCAAAATGTGTCGGTCTTACAGTGTAATAATCCGCGAGTGTGTGCGATTAAAATAACTTTGGGTCTAAAGTCGTTCTTAGTGTTCAGTGTTTACATGCCTACAGATAAGTTGATAAACTTAACGGATTTCACGGATTGTCTCAGTTTGGTGAGTGCTATTGTTACTAATGAGGATACTGAGTCGGTGTACGTAATGGGTGATTTTAACGCTCATCCAAATGAATTATTTTACAACGAGCTAACTTGTTTTTGTAGTGAATTAGAGTGGGCATGTGCGGACGTTGAGATATTAGGACTGGAGTCAAACACGTTTAGCTTTGTAAGTGAGGCAAATGGGTCTAGACGCTGGCTAGACCACTGTGTGACAACTGATGCCGCCTTGCAATCCGTAGTAAATGTTTATATAAAGTATGACGTCTTGTGGTCGGATCATTACCCTCTAATTGTAGAATGTGATTTTGATGTGATAAGGCCAAAAATATCTTGTAGCTCGCAGTCGTTGGTTAATAAGGTAATATGGGGTGATAGAAAACCAGACCAGATTTTACTATATACTGAGATCTGTCATGAGAGGTTGAGACTTTTTGATTTTCCTAGTGTGTTTCGCGACTGTAGTGACTATGTTTGCAATAATGTGGATCACAAAAAACACATTGATAAACTTTATGCTGAGTTAATTTTTATTTTAAGCAAGGCTGCCACTGACAGTTTTGCTGTCGCAATACGGCGTAACTGTAAGAAGCCTGTGGTTGGATGGAACAGACATGTTAGTGATTCTCATAGGGAGGCTAGAAGTAAATTTCAGTTGTGGGTATGGTGTGGAAAACCAAAATCGGGCCGTGTTTTTGAGGAAATGCAAGTTACTCGAAACGTTTTTAAGTCTCGCTTAAAATGGTGTCAAAATCATAGTGAACAAATAAAAATGGACATTTTGGCATCGCACCATTCGAAACATAATTTTAAACACTTTTGGAAGTCCACCAAGAAATTCAGTGGCAAGCCTAGCCTCCCTGTGAGCGTTAACGGTATCAATGATCATACTTGTATAGCTGATATGTTTAAGGATCACTTCACTATCAAATCACCGTTGGGACCATCACAGCTGGTGAACGATGTTGAGTCACATGGTCAGGAGATTGGAGCTATAATTACAGCTAAAAATGTAAAACAAGCTATAAAAGCAATGTCGCGTGGGAAGTCTCCTGGCCATGACGGCATCAGTATCGAACATCTCAAAAATGCAGGCCCTCACCTGCCTAGAGTGCTGGCAATGTTCTATACCCTATGTATGGGACATTCGTATTTACCTTCTGCACTTATGAAAACTGTGGTGGTGCCAATTGTGAAAAATAAGACTGGTGATGTTGCTGATAAATCCAACTACAGGCCGATTTCTCTTGCCACTACGGTAGCGAAAGTGCTTGATAGTTTGCTTAACAAACAACTGGATAAATACCTGAACATTAGCGATAATCAGTTTGGTTTCAGGCCGAGACTCTCCACGGAAACAGCTATCTTGTGTGTGAAGCAAACTATTAAGTACTACACTGAAAGACGAACACCCGTTTATGCGTGTTTTCTCGATTTATCGAGGGCATTTGACCTGGTTAATTACGATATCCTGTGGCAAAAATTTAAAGATATATCCCTGCCTGCAGAACTCACCAGGATTTTTAAATTTTGGTACAATAACCAGGTCAATGTCGTGCGATGGTCGAGTGCATATTCAGAGCCGTACAGGTTGGAATGTGGGGTGAGGCAGGGGGGACTATCCTCACCCAAACTTTTCAATCTCTATGTCAACGCATTGATAGAGGAGCTAAGCAGCACCCGCGTCGGCTGCCATATTGATGATGTATGTCTAAATAATATCAGTTACGCGGACGACATGGTGCTGTTGAGTGCTTCTGTTTGTGGCCTTTCAAAATTATTGGGCATCTGTGAAAAGTACGCTCACAACCATGGCTTGACTTATAACGTTAAGAAAAGTGAATGCATGGTCTTTCGGGCCAGAGGAAAATGTCCGACATCAATACCTACCATAAAACTAGGTGGAATACCTCTGAAGAGGGTGGAAAATTTTAGATACCTTGGACATATGTTGTCCTCTGATCTGAGAGACGATGCAGACATAGAGCGAGAACGCAGGGCGTTGTCTGTAAGGGCGAATATGATTGCCCGCAGGTTTGCTCGTTGTACCACTGAAGTGAAAACCACATTGTTCAAGGCATTTTGTACATCCTTCTACACGAGCAGCCTGTGGGTCACGTACACGCGCGGACAGTACAGCGCCTTGCGTGTGCAATATAATAATGCATTCAGAGTGCTGATGGGGCTGCCCCGATTCTGTAGCGCATCAGGGATGTTCGCCGAGTCACAAGTAGACTGTTTCTACTCTACTATGCGAAAACGGTGCACATCCCTGGTGCGCAGGGTTCGGACTAGTTTCAACGGCATCCTGAGGGCATTCGCGCAGAGGTTCGATTGTCAGTACCTGAACCATTGCTGTATGGTTCACTTACTGAGCAATCGAAACCAGTAATATGTATATTTGGATTTTTACGTGTTTTTATGTATGTGTGTTTTTGTTATTATTTTGTTATGTGTAATTATTATGTGTAATGTGTGTGCTATGATCCATGTTGGTCGAAATAAACGTTTATTATTATTATTATTATTATACCTACTGGAGAGGGAGACCACATCATCTAAAAACTAATGTAATAAAGGTGAAGAGTTTGTTTGTTTGTACGCGGTAATCTCTGGAACAACTAGTCAGACTTCGAATTTGTTTTATAGCCACATTCATGAGAAAGGCTATAGTATAGAGTACACGGGGACGGGAAGCACGAAGTCGCGGTCAGAAGCTAGTGTATCATAAAGTTACAACTAATCTAAGTTACAGACTAGACTCGGTATCAGGACATAGCAATGACTTGTTTGCTGCCTTTGATTTGTTAGTAGTATTTGGCTGATAACTAAGTGTAAATGAACGTTTTCGAGTACTTATCCCTTCTTTGCAACTTTGTGTAACTATTACTTCGTCTTGCATTCCTTAGACTCGCGCGTTTGTCATGACAACCAGTAAAGGTAGCAGTGAAAAGAAACTCGCTGGTCGTGATTTAACCAGAAATAAAGTTTGAAGTGACGGACTGGTGAGCGACGGTGCTGTGACTGATGTATGTGGACCCTTGTTACTGTGCCCGAACCCAGGCGACGTCAACAGGATCCCTTATATTTCTTTCTTGTTTGTATGGATGGGAGATCAACGAACGACTTCTCCCTCTCTGGACGGAGCAGGAGTGTCACTCTTATGGTGCTCCACACTGCTGTTGAAAATGTTTACAAACATTTCCTACTTTATAGTACGTTACTTTTACAAATGTGAAATAACGTAACGTAACATTAAGTAAATGTGGTGACTTTACATTGTGATCAAATGTTTATTTAGGAAATGTTTACTAGTGTTTGTAAACATTTTTAAGAGCATAAACCACATAAAAACCCCTGTACCTTCAAATGCCTTTCGGACTATTCCGCAACCCTGGCAGGTAGATTTCAGTCAGTAAGCTCAATCGTGTTATATGAATAACATTGCAGACCCGGACGTAGCGCTGGCTCGCATGGAGGCGGTGCAGCGCGCGCGCGAGCTGCAGCAGCAGAGACTCCTGGAGGCCTCGCAGAGGGCGCTCGAGCAGCAGAAAGAGGTACATCCATTCTATAATAACATTAATAACCTTTATAATCACGAGCTAAAAGATCAACCTTGCCTGAGGGTCCACAGGAGCTCAGCAGAGAGAGAGAGGATTTTATGATTAAAGGTCTAAAGGCAAATTAGCCGGCACAAGCATTAAAGTAATTTGTATTATTCAACTTTGCACTTTACTGCTGTCCAAATATAGGCCAGTATGCAATGTTTTTGTTGGTGTTACCGGAAGGGTAAATAAACTAATGCCTATATAATATACAATTTGCCTTCTAAACTTTAAATTGCTGGGGACGTTGTTGCGCCACTTCTTCCCAGCTAAAACATGACGAAGTGGTGACGGGCGTTTTGGGGGACCGTCTTTATGTAAAACTTTGGCTTTCTAAAAGTGCTGTCTCTCAGCCTAATTTGAATAAATGAAAGGTACTTAATAAATGCTTATTGTGTTCCAGCGTGAGGAACGCAAGCGTGCCGAGCTGGCTGAGCGGCTGGAGAAGTATGGCGCGGCGGCGGGCGGACAGCGGCTCGGCAGCGGAGAGAAGGGAGACGGTGTGTGCTCACGCGGTGTCGTACTCAAGGCACAAACGTATGCCTGTAGCTTGCATGCCATAGTAGTCGTGCGTGTTATAGTGCCATCCATCACTCGACACTTGTTATGGCACACTGGCATGCAAGCTACTGGCACACGAGTTACATGTGTATTTAGGACTTAATACTAATGTGATTGTAATACAATCTTGAATTGATGCTAGCCTAGTACTTCTACTACTGTAATACAGCATACATATAGATTATGTAAAAAAAAAATGCGTACTCTCCTTCGCCTAGTGCCTGGAGTGTATCGTGCGAAGAGGGACAGAAAAAAAAACTGAAAACAACAAAACAGAAAAAGAGAACGAAAGAAAACATGTTTATTCCGCCAGAAATGACGCACAAAAACAGAACAATAAAAGAACAAACTTGACAACTAACAATAAAACTTGTTTCAATGACAAGCTGTCGGGATCGGACATTAAATCTGACGAGTCTGTGGTGATGCCACAGACAAAACCGAACACAGGTTAATAGTTGTTTATGGTATGCATTGTATGGTACTTGACTGGCCTGTTGGTCGAGTGGTTAGTGACCCTGACTGCTAAACCGGAGGTCGTGGGTTCGATTCCCACCCAGGACAAATCTTTGTGTGATGAGCATGATCATTTGGTCTGTGTCTGGGTGTCATTTGTCTATAATATGTATGTTTATCAGTTGTCTGGTTGCCATAGCACAGGCTCTGCCTAGTTTGGGATCGGATGACCGTGTGTGAGTTGTCCCAAGATGACAACATAAAAACAAAATAAACAATAGCCCTAGTAGAACAAAATGTACAAATGTTCGAAAAAAATAACATAATACAAGTTGTGCGTCGCGTCCGAGCAAGAATCGGACGTTGCTCAGCATATGCCGCGACTTTGGACATGTCCAATATCAACGGCGCTGATTTTCAGCAACTACCTTACGAGTGACATTATGACGTTCGTAAACAATAAATAAATAAATAAGTAAATAACTATATAAATCAACACATGTAACAATTTCATACTTACCTAGATTAATATTCATTTAAAACGAAGGATCACATGAATTTACCAATTTTTACAAGTCCAATCTAAACCCAATAAAATACACACGATAGACGAACTGGGAGTATCGTACGCCACGCACAAGTTACGGGACATACATGGAGCGAGAGCAGAGCCTTTCAGTATAATTTCGGGGATGTGAGCAGGTTGGAGTTAGCCCGTAAGGTTGTCAATGCACACACATCCTAATGTGTCAGGACTCAGGATAGTTACACAAGAAACAGGATTAAAAATCGTTAAAAAAAATGTTAATTTATTTAAAAACTCTTTTATAACACCTACTTTTCAATCTAGGAAAATACTCAATTTTCGATGTGACAGTACCATAAAATGTATTTGATTCAACAACATTCGTGTCCTGTGTCCACAGACTACATGCCGCTGAGCGCGGGCGCCTCCACGTCGTCGTACCGCGCGCCCAAGAAGTCCAAGTGCGGCGGCGGCGGCTGCGGCCGGTAGAGCGCACCCTGCAGCCACACACTCAGCCACACACTCAGCCACTCACCACATGAACCATCATCCAGGATTGATTCCAGCACCTTCACACTGTACAGGTTGACTATCTAACATGACACTATACTAAAAACTGGTTCTGTACTTATACATTAGCGACTAACTCAGTAATACTATACTTCCGTCTTCCTGAAAGTCTAATTAATTAAATCTGTTGTTGACTTTGATCTTATGGGAATTGGAAATTCTGAAATTTAGAATATCTGGTTTTTGCATAAAACCAATATCTGAATTAAGAATTGTTGAGTGTTTGTCAAACTATATTTTAGGCTGAAATTCTGTCAAAGCTTGGCATTCCAAAAGGATTTGAGATATTCCGATCCGAAAACCAACTGAGATTGGGAGTTAAGTTATTCGACTCGTTACCAAAGTTATTCGATGAACATGTAACACCGGTATAAAATCCGTGTCCTAATCCGGAACATGTTTTACCCGGGTGCCAAGTTTCGTCAAAATCTGTTCAGCCACTGCTGAGGAAACATGCAAACATACACACAGTAGTAGGATTACTAACTCATTAGACAGATATTAGTGTAGTAATGTCATGTCTCATATCATCGCAATAACAAATCGTTCTATAATATTATCAAGATGCCTTATACCGCTGCAGTTTTTATACGTTTTAATAGAAGGAATGTTGTAACAAATAATAATAGTATAATAATGGTGATGTTTATAATAGTAAAATATTATCTCAGGTACGATCTCTCGTACTTAGTGTAAATTTTTAAATAAAATAAATATTAATTGGTTTTACTTATTCTATTGTTTTTTATTCCCACTTATATGTGACGATGTGCTTGTGGTTAAGTAAGCGCATTACTAGACAAATCGATCGACATCGATCGACGTTGATCGATTGGTGTGGTAGCTTTGCCTGATCGACGTATACCGAGCCATAAACAATTGATCGACCTCTTATCGATGTAATCGATCGACATTGACCGACTGGCTCGTTGATCGACGGCAGATCGAAGAAAGAAGTAGAAACTATCGATCGACGTCGACTAATTCGTTCTACCATCGATCGACGATGGATCAATTGGTGTGGTAACACCCTAAACATAGACGAACGGGTTGATCTTCAAAGTAAAGCAACACTTGTAGAGGTCGTTCGTCAGTAGCAGATCTTTGACAGTCGTTACGGGTAGGTAGAACCCAGGAAACCGTTACACCAGGTTTTACCAAAAATGATCGTGGAACCTAGTTGCTGAGTTGTGGCAGCTAGGCAGTTCTATGTGTAGGTAATACTGGTACTCAGCTGAGAGCTCACTCAGGAGACAACTGGTGGCCTACTAAGACTTCATAGTAGGGCCTCTGATTTATTTAAATCAGCTGTAAACGGAAACAAGAACTTTTACAGTCGCCATAAAATAAAGAACACAATGTTTTCTTAAACACGCGGCGTCCGGCGCCATCAACAGTGAAGGGTTGGGGAACCACAACTACTTGGGAGAGTGCCAAGCTCAGGCAGATGACTGTAGAGTGTAGACAACGATTTTAGAAGATGAGTACCTACTCACTTCTAATTCTAAACTAAGGGGCCGTTCAAGTATTACGTAAGCAGATTTATTGCAATTATTTACCCCCCCATCCCCCTTGTCAGCAAAAGTAAGCAAAGCTCTTACCCCCTCCCCCCATGCTTACGTAAACATTTGTCAATTAATGTATTGTTTTTTTAATTTTATAATGTTATAATTATAATTTGAAAAATAAGAAAATAGATTTAGGATAGAGATTATATTTTACTGAAACGGTATTCAACATAGAGTAAAGGACAAAAATATTATATCTTACTAACATAACAAACTTATTTTAAATTTTTGGTACATATATTAAATTCAAATTAACAGTCTTCAGTCCATGAAACCCGAATCCATGATTCTAAGTTTTCGATGACATTGGATTGCTTCGATTGCTGCTCAGTGTTGTGAGTCTGCTCGCTTTCATCCGATTTTGGAATGTCTACGTCATTCTCATCGAGCCATTCAACATCATGGTGCTCTAAATTTTGAATAATGCACATCAGTTCATTAGCACGACGAGCAGCGACTCTTACAGGTCTAACTTTCCTATCAGTGTGCGTGTTTACTTTCTTATGGATCTTTTCGATGTGACGATTTAGTGACTTGACGGAAGCNCATGTGGGACTTGAATACATTCGGGAGAACTTGGTGCCGTCACTGAAATTCCAGTACCTGAGGGTGCTACAGTCAAATGAGTCAGTATAGACGGCGCGAAAGCTTCTTCTGGGATCGCACTTGGGTCCCAGGGGTATAGACCAGTTGCCCTGAATCCATTCTCAATATTGCTTTGAGTCATGCACTTTGGCCACACCTTTGTCAAGATTTTATTGAAACGAGCTTTAGTGAGCTTTTTCTGTGGGTTTTGGTAATTAAACTGTAATACCTGTTCGTCCCAAAAGTGCTCGAAGGACTTGTTGATAGATTTGTCGAGTGGTTGCAGCTCGTGGGTGGTGTTTGAAGGTAAGCAATAAAGGACTATGTCCTGTTTTTCCGCTGCATCAACAATGTCGCAATCTAAATGCGATGAAGCTCCGTCGAAAACAAGAAGGCACTTGCCTGGAGATTTGTATTTTGCCAAGTGGTTGATAAAATCCACGAATAATTCAGTGGTCATAGAGCCTTTTGGGGCCATTTTGACCAAGGTCCCCGGGGGTAAATTTTCTTTAAACTCATCACGCATTCTCTTGCCCTTGAATAGGATCATTGGGGGAATTGCCATCCCAGCAGCATTTACGCAGATAGCAACAGTCACATTTTCTGCGTGCTCTTGAGCTATTAGATGGACCCTGCGTGAACCTTTCTCAGCCAATACTTGTGGTTGCCGATGAACTGTGAGCCTGCACCCCTTTTCATCAATATTATATAGACGTTCCGGATTTTCGTCTATGTTAAGGTCGTCATATATTTCCCGGATTGCTTTGAAGTGCTGTTCAACTATAGGCTTGTTTAGCTTTTGAGCCCTAGCTGGATTCATAAATTGTGCTTTACGTTTTGAAATATCTTTATTTCTCGCTAGGAAGTTTTTGAGCCATTTTCTGCCAGCTGTCGATTTTTTGTCACTAAAACAGTTTTGGATGTTGTGCTTCTTACAAAAGAAATAAGCGTGTCTACGTATTAGTTTTGGGGTTAAGGGAACTCCTATTTTTGAAAACCTCTTTATTCTCTCCGCCAAATCCTTTTCTTGCGCTTCCGTAAATATAGCTTTTCTTCCCATCCTCTTTACTGCACTTCCAGACTTTATATGATTCTTAAGAGTTCGTCGTGGTATATTGTATTTCAAAGCGACCGCACGCTCCGACATGCCGCTATTCTTTATTTCTTCTAATGCATTCTTCATATCGCTTTGAGACCATCCTATACCACGCTTTTTTTTGGTTATTGGTTCCATATTTCTTGCACTAAAACCAAAAATGTTATTGTTAATGATATTATGAAAACAAGCCGATCAGAGTTTTTATACACCTAATAAGGTCCGGTCCTTATTTGGTGACAAGCACGTGGTCCTTGTTAGGCATTTCGCCATCCTGCAGAAAACTAATCAAAATCGACAAAAAAATAGTTCTTTCAATAACCTTACCTTCACAATCCACGCCTAAATGTTACTTATTCCTTTTCATGTGCAAACTTCTTGCCAAAACGAAACAGAAACACTTGAATTAATCGAATAACACCAACAAATTTTATAAAATGACCTACGCGTCGTGACTTGAACTGCATCGACAAGCATGCTGACAAAATGGCGGCTTAAAACCCAAGTAATGCCAATGCGCTTCAATGATTGGTTAATGAGGAGCGTCGGCGCGAAATTTGATTTCAATTTAGTATCGGGAGCGGGATTTTTGAAATGGTGGCTCTTATTAGGAACTGGTCCTTATTAGGCGAACATACCTTAGTTGGGGAAAGGCCGCGCATGTGATGCTGCGTCGCTCCAGCATTCACTAGACCAGTTAGACAAACAAACATATTCATAGCATACCCACTGAGCTATAAGTACAGACAATAGTTTGTTATTGAGGAGCAAAATGGCATTGTTAGTAGGTAACTGCTTTTCCCTTCAGAACTGAACTGTAATGACTACAATTACCATTATTACCAAGTACCACACGCATTGAGTGACGCGCTGTCGGTGAAACGATCCAACATGTCGTAAGTTGTTGTTTTCTCTTTTTCATAATTAATTTACGATATTGCATTTTTAAGCTATAATTATGTTATTTTTATTATTATTCGAATGTTATAACTAACCTTAAAGAACAAACTAACATAAATCATTGTTTATGATAATTATTTGTAATAATTAGTTTTGTAAATTAAGCCGTTTATTGTACATGCGGTGTTGGCCTTTAAGTGATTGTTACACTTGTAAATGTATTTTTTCCAATTGTAATGTATTCTTTTATGTGTAAACAATTGTTGGCTAACCTAATAAATAAATAAATAAATAAATAAAATAAGTATCAGACTGTTTGCTGGTTTCCCCGTGTTACTGTGAAGTAGTTGTACCTAATGGCCCGTGGCGCTCCACAATTGATCGGCTTGAATCATTTAATTGATAACTTGCTAACATGTAGTTAGCGGCTGATCATTTGTTGTTGTTTTATTGTGGTTATAGTACTCAGGTACCTATAGCTTCTTGGATGGATTCATCAATGGATGGGTCTATAGAAGACGTTCCTAAAGTGGTCCACCCGGACCCCTCGGCACGATACTATCCTGGCGATAAGATTCCTATTTGAGTAGTGGCTAGGGAGGCGCCACGGCGTCCTCAGTTTCGGCCTAAGGCAGGTCCTCGTCGGACACGGCTGTTTTGATAGGTACCTGTTTTGGATTCACCGGGCGGACACGCCCGGTGGTCACCACTAGGTGGATCGCCCGGAGGACACAGTGCAGCATACGGTGGATGTGTTTCCTGTTTGTTTGGGCGGAGCACCGCCGTGTCGATCGGCGGCGGCGATCTCTAGTGTCCGGCCCTGGTTCAATCCGTGGTCGGAAGCGAGAGGGCATGCATGCAGTCACCTCCTTCCGCGAAGAAGTAATTCAAGCAAAGGAGGAGGCTGGACGGNTCTTTTTTTGATATACCTACATATCTTTCGACAATTTCTATCGAGGATCGAATGTTGCTTAGTCAGCTTCAGGAGTACCTAGCTAAACTGTATTGTCCAAGCACGATTTAGACAAATAAGTACGGTCTGGAATAAAGTCTATGGCTAAACCAGTTACTGTTAGTCCGTAACTAGACAGACTAAGTTTGGGCTAGAGTTTATCACAGAAATATGCCCGGCAAATTGCATTGAAAACTTTCATAATCATGTTTCACTAGCCTTTTCCCTCGCTTTTATACATTACAATTTTATACAAATTTTCGCAAAAAAAGTAGCCCATGACCGTCTCCAAGGTACCATAAATATTACAGACGGCGAGCGATGGGTGGCTCGCTGTCTCATAAGGAACAGGCCCGGGTCGACGGCGAGTTGTGTTCCTCGCGCGCTTCAAAGAGATGTCAGCATAGGTAATGGACGGGGCACGCTAGGGCCAGTGCCTGCCAAGGTTTGCGGATCTGTATGAAATATTTCCAGCTCTAGGACGCAAAGGGCATTTAGAATAACACGGGTTGATTTTAGTCAGTAGGTATGCGTTTCACTTTCGTTCCGCCTCGAGCGGAAGGAGGGATTGTATGAATTTCACCCAAAAAAGAGGTCTACACAGGAAGTACAAAAAAAAAAAAACGTGGTTACCCCGTGAGATTTGCTATCTGGCTGCTACTTCCTAACTATGTTAGGGTCGGCTTCCAGTCTACCCGGATGCAGCGGAGTACCAGAGCGACTGCCTCTGACCTCCACAACCCAGTAACTGAGCAAGTTTTGTAAAACTTAGCTCAAGTAGCTTTTTATGAATCCCCATTCTTCAAGGCTTTTTCCCTTTTTTAGAGTTTCATAGTCAACAAGGAACCCTTTTAGTTTCGCCATTTCTGTCTGTCTGTCTGTCTGTCCGCGGATTAGCTCAGAGACGCTTAGCGCTAGAAAGTCGAAATTTGGTATATTAATCACGACGACAAAGTGGTAAAATAAAAACATTTTTTCTAGGGTGTCCCCCTACATGTAAAGTGGCGATGATTTTTTGTATCGTCTATCCCATGGTGTGGGGTGTCGCTGGATAGATCGTTTAAAAATAATTTGGGTTTGCTCAAAAGCATTTTTCCATCCAAGGATCCGTTTGCAAAATATTAAGCTTGAAAGTACCTACTCATTCTTGTTAGAGTCAAGTGTCCTCCCCTCTCTGCCAGCTAAACGGTTGTTTTTGGAGACGTGATAAAATTCAAAGTAGTAGCATGTATAACGAATTTAAAAGGAAAACTATCACCGCTAATGAGTAATAGTCGACCAACTTATAAAATGGAACTGGGTAAGTAAGTAAAAAATTCCATAGAAAATTACTTAAAACCAAGTACCTACACTTAATTTAACTTTGTAATGTAATAATAGTTAAGTACCTAGGAACTTTTTACTATTTTTCTAGCATGGTTTTTTATTTGATTGTTTTATCTACTTATATTTATCATCCGATGAGCTCTTGTCACCGTCGGCGTTCCGTCTGTGTTAGAGTTCCCAATGGCCTTGCACGCGATGATGACAAGAGACCGGACGGCATGTCATTATTTCCATGGAAGATGGGTAGGCCATTAGTGTGGGACGCTATTTGTGTCGATATTCTTGCGCCATCCCATCTTCCTAGCTCTTTGTGCTGTGCTGGCGCTGCCGCTGCGGCAGCAGAGAACCTCAAGTGGCGGAAATATAATAACCTCATTGGTTATATTTTCGCGCCGTTTGGGGTTGAAACTCTTGGGTTGTGGGGTCTGAGTGCTCGTTACTTGTTTTGACATTTCGCGTGACCCAAGGACTGGCTTTTTTTACCTTGGACAAAGGATAAGCATTGCCATACAACGTGGCAATGCTGCCGACCTTTTGGGCACATTACATTAGTTAATTTAAGAAGAATAAGCAACTTTTCTTTCAATTGATCGTTGCAAACAGAATCCTAACAAAAAGTCTCCATACAAAAGCTCATCTCAATTTCGCAAGTACATGCCAGGGTAACAGAGAGTCGAGGATGTCGACGCGACGCAACGGGAAACTTTAATTGAGCGGTGATAAACAAATCTTGATCTGTTTCGTCGCAGCTCGGCGCGCGGCCGTCGTCGCCAGTAGACGCAACCGCTATTGTGTGCGCCCCGTGACTTTAAAATAGAATTGGGCAACACGGCTGATGAAGGGTGCTTGGCAACGTGATTTTTATCGATCCAGTTCCTGGCGCTCCTTGCGAATGAGTTGCGAAAGAGGAGTTTGGGAAGTACCTCAGCATCCATTGAGCTGCATTTATGCATAGGCCCTAACCTCTAAGGGTGCATCGATCGATGGTAGAATTGATTAGTCGACGTCGATCGATAGTTTCTACTACACCAATCGATGTATCGTCGATCGATGGTATAATGAATTAGTCGATGTCGATCGATGGTAGAATGAATTAGTCGATGTCGATCGATGGTAGAATGAATTAGTCGATGTCGATCGATGGTATAATGAATTAATCGAGATCGGTCCACCTTAATTTCTACTTATCATAAAAGTCCTTCTGATCGATTTCGGCTATGGTGGAAATTTCTTTGTGAGTATCGTGGAGTATGGAAGTTGGTGGTGTGACACACCGTGCCTCAGAAAGCACGATAAGCCGTTGATTCTGCGTTAGTTTTATTTATTTTTACTATTGATAGGCACACGTTTGACCAATATCTCACCTGATGGTAAGCGACGATGTGGTCGACGATGGATCACGCTTGTCTAGAAGTAACCTATTCACTCTTGACTTAAAGACTCCCAGGTTGTAGCTATCAGGAAAGCTCTCCGGTCGTGTCGTATTGACTACCTTTACCTTGGTTGATGAGCGCGAACTGAACGTCATTTCACCTGAAGCTGTGGATGTACAGCTCGCTTTAAGTCACCTAATTTTTCAGGATAAGATTTAACGTGAGTTCTGAAATAAATGAATTTTATTTTACTTTTAATTATTAAAAATCCCGATGCTCATCTCATATTAATATGCAGATACATCGTCAATTTGTACGGCACCCGCGAGTGGACCAGTTACATAAACTCTGCTCCCCGGGGACGCGTTGTATTTATGAAGATATGCGCAGTTTATCGACAATGTTGCCCATATTTAACACTCGATTTATGGGTCGGTGCGAAACATTCGTCATTTCAGACTGGGATTGACCTACTACTGGTTACCATGGGACAGTAGATCGCACGATTGGTAACATAACTAATGTAAGCTTGGCCTCTTATGCTATTGATATTCCGTACCATGATAGGCCAGCTGATGGTCCAAGTGTTCCAGCCAACGGACGTACATACATAGGTCTGAAGCTCGACTGTTGGTCTGCCTGCAACGCATTGTAGTATGCAGTGTCATATCTACTTGCGCCAGTTACTGACCTACTATAATTTACAAAACACCTGACCCTCTGGAAGGACATCAATACCTGCGACGATGTTTTCCTTCCAAGTCGTCCCGCAGCCCCTGTCGTTACTATGGCAGCGACCTTTAATACCTTTTGATAATCGCTTTTCATTCATTCTATAGCGTCTTTTAAATGTAAATTTTATGAAAATGATTCGCTTAAAAGCTAATAAAACTGCAGTTGCGTGATGGTGGCGCCATCTTTGAGATTTGGTTGCTATGGCAACGGAGACGCAACACGGAATGTCAAGCATTTATTTTATGACTATTTTTATGATACCTGGAGGTAAAATAAAAAGGAGGTAAAAAACTTCCTATTATGTAAGTGTTATTATTACTCAACAGATGAGTTTTTAAATGAAAAGTTTGACTCTAAATTTAAATTGGACGACGAATTGCCCTTACATTCGTAATGATTGAATTTAATTTGATAACTGTGTGACATTGTATTGAATAATTCTTAACACTGTATTTGATTAATTTCTGACATTATATTTAGTATTCCTTGACATTATATTTAGATTGCCTTGACATTGTATTTAATAATTCCTGACATATTTAGTATACCGTTAAATTGTATTTAATAACTCTTGACATTCTTATTAGTATGCGTTGACATTGTATGCAATAATCCTTCCAAATTGTATTTAATATCAGATAATGTTTACCTAGGTTTGCCAATTCATTTTGATTTCATTTAAATTTTTGAAAATATTTGTACGCTGGAAACAGCAGAATATTTTGGACGTAGAATTGTAGTAACACCTTGTAACAACAATATTCTAACAAATAAACTTATTATTATTATTATTTTTATTATTGAAGTCGGCTTCCAGTTGGACCGTAGAGCGGCTGCCTACCATACCTCCACAACCCATTAACTGGGTAACACGGTACTTCTTGGTAAGACTGGAGTCAGGTTTTCTGGCTTCTGACAATCCGTAATGACTGCCAAAGATCTTCAAATGACAGCCGGGACCAACGGCTTAACGTGCTTTCCGAGGCACGAAGGAAACTCAATATGTTAAGATGGCCACCCATCCACTGACCAACCTTGGCAAGCGTTGCTTAACCTTGATCGACCTGTACGCTGTTATTCTTTTAGCCACCTACCAATTTTCATTAAAATCTTTACATTCATATCCAAGAGACATAAAAAGTTCTGTGATAAGTAGTGCCTGTTGTAATGTGAAGTTAACACTCTTAACAAAGTACCTTTAGATCGTCTTAAACAGATGTATAGATATACACTTCTATTTAATTAGAAATGAGTAACAGCGCGACCAAAAGGAATGCAAAATTATGATCAGAAGGTGCACTAAGAAACGGCGCAGAAGCCTCTTTTACGTCTCGCTACTAACGCTAATGATATTTCTCGAGACTTGATGAGCTTTCAAATGGACGCTGTTATGCTGTATGTGAGCAAAGTGGAAATTAAGTTAAATGTTTTATTTATTATAAGATTTTTTAGACTTTTACTCCTCAAAAAGAATACAATTCACTTATTAAGGGAAAAAAAAGTTATTCTTAAATACTGTTACGAGCTTGGGGTTTGTAAGAATAAAAACAGCCGATTAAATAACCAAAATGACACTTTAATTTAATAAAACTAATTACAACTTACTCACTAAATATAGAACACAACTTCACTACTGATCACTTTAATCGCACTTGAAGATCGCTTCCGAAGTATTCGCTTGTATCGCAAATCCAATACTGCCGCCTCGGTCGCAGACTACGCGCTCTTTATATAGGTCAGTTAATTCTAGAAACTTCTATTCTCGAAACATCTGGAAAGTACTCGTAACTACCGCTGCCGACCGACCAGATATCGAGAAGTGTAGAATGTTCTGGCAAAGAAATGTCTAGAAGGTACTTGACTCTACTAGTTCTGCTACTCGATACTAGACAGCGCTAGTAGAAACTTAATGTACCCGACATTAATTACGTTGACATAAGAAATGTAGGTAGGTACTCAAATAAACTAGTAAGTAGTAGATGCACAACTTAACAATGTTGTGGGTATCAAGAAAAACGTACCTTTTTGTTATTTTAGTGAACCTGGGCAATGCGCATGGGAAATCATCATGTGACTTCTGCCGCTCTGGGTGGAGCGGAAGGGCGTGTCAGAATCTTACTGACTAAAACCCATTCGTGTTCCTTCTAAAGCCCTTTGCGTTCCAGGGCCGCGGTGACTCTTTCGAACAAATTCCGCAACCCTGGCAGGCTTTGGCCCTAGCGGGCCCCGTCTTTTATGCTGACATCTCTTTGAGGCGCGCGTGAAACACAACGCGCCATCGACCCGGGCCTGGTGGTGATCGGACAGCGAGCCACCCAACGCTCGCCGTCCGCAGGCCCGCGCCTACGGTGGCCGGGGATCGCCCTGCGACTCCCGACGCCCGGGGCGTCTTCTCCTGTAGCGGCGGTTGGGGCGAAGGCCTTGCCTTTCCCTCGCGCGGCCCGCCTCCTCCTTCGCTAGCATTACTGCTTCGCAGAAGGAGGTGACCGCTTCCCAAGCCTCCTCGCTCCGGACCATGGATTCAACCAGGGCCGGACGCGAGAGGTTGCCGCCGCCGATCGCCTCGACGAGGACACGGCGGTGCTCAGCCCAAGCAGGGCAGACCTCCACCGTATGCTCCACCGTGTCCTCCGGGCGATCCTCACAGTGCTGACACCCGGGCGTGTCCTCCCGCTTAATCCGAAACAGGTACCTCCCGAAACAGCCGTGTCCGGTAAGTACCTGCGTCAGACGGAATGTGAGAACTCCGTGGGGCCTCTCCAGCCACTCCTCAAAGAGGGGCCTTATTGCCGCAATAGTGGCGTGCCCAGGAGCCATCCAGTACAAACGATATTTTGTGTGACAAGGAGAGAAGAATAAATTCAGAAGTATAAACTTCTCTATTTTTCGATCATTTTCATTTATTTTTTTGACAAATCATACCATACAAATAAATAATCTTTCATTTAGAGTTTTCATGCTAGTCAAATACCCTATTAGGTTGCTCACGAATATTTGACACTAGCCCTCACCGCGGCTCTGCCCCCGTAGCCTACCAGTCAGCACTGTGTACTAGTGATGTAACGAATATTTGAACACTAGCCCTCACCGCGGCTCCGCCCCCGTAGCCTTCCAGTCAGCACTGTGTACTAGTGATGCAACGAATATTTGAACACTAGCCCTCACCGCGGCTTCGCCCCCGTAGCCTTCCAGTCAGCACTGCGTACTAGTGAAGCAACGAATATTTGAACACTAACCCTCAACGCGGCTCCGCCCCCGTAGCCTACCAGTCAGCACTGCGTACTAGTGAAGCAACGAATATTTGAACACTAACCCTCACCGCGGCTCCGCCCCCGTAGCCTACCAGTCAGCACCGCGTACTAGTGAAGCAACGAATATTTTAACACAATTTGGGTTTTAGTCAGTAAGAGTCTGATACGCCCTTCCGCTCCACCCAGAGCCGAAGAAGCCATTTGATGGTTTCTCATCCTTAAAAAAAAAGAAACCTTGTATCATCTAATTAATAGATCTATCGCCACAAAATATTTTAATTCTCAGATAAATAAAAAGACTCCGCTACTGAATGTCGAAGTTTGAAATGTCGACGTATGTTAGTTCTAAAGTACAGGATCTCGATGTACGCCAGTTCGAAAGTTCACTGGAGCGAAGTATGCAAGGCCGACGTATCGTTAGT
>NDFZ01004972.1:91360-166358 GCA_002192655.3 Mamestra configurata | reverse complement strand
GGGGGGGGGGGGGAGGTTGCCATAATCGCCACGCGTCGGAGAATGCTGCTGCCCATTCTCGAGTCTCTTAGTCGCTGCTATTGTTTTACAACGTACATGTTTAGTAAAACGAACTTCTTAAATATGTCGTGCGAATTCCGTTGTTATAGAGAGACGGACTATTCAGGACGAGTAGTATAGCGTAGTATCCCTTTTTCACAACGGAATCATGATGGCATTGGCACCCCAAGAGCCACTTTTAGGGGGTGCACGGTGGCTGAAAAATTGTTTGGAAATTGATTAAAATCATCATTTCTAAGTCTAGCAGTGGACAGGAACAGAGTATGGAGCAATTCAATATTCTATTCTATAATGAATGTTACCAGGCCGACAGACGTAGATGAAGGTATAAATAATAACAATTCCTGTAAACCCCAGAGTAGTGCCAATTCATTGTCAAACATAACATCTGCTGAGCGGGCTAGCGGTGAAGCCGTGTTTCACAGAACGCCTTGCGGTTTGTGGTACAATGTAATTAATGGTTTTCGCTAATATTAAGCTGTATTTTGGCAGAACGTAATGTTTTCTGTCACGGTCCAATGGGTGACAGATGGCTACAATGAACGGAATTATTGTGAAAGCTCTTTTCATTCATGTCAACCTGGTATATTAAAAACAATCATCACGCGTGTGTTTCTTCGTCAAAGGGTTAGGCCGAAATGTGGAGGAGTGTATGGCTAACTAATAACAGCTTCAGGGATCGATATTCAATTCAAGGTTAAGCAACGCTTGCCGAGATCAGTCTGTAGATGGGCGACCATCCATTACTTGCCTAGACTCCTCCGTGCCTCGGAAAGCACGTTAAGCCGTTGGTCCCAGCTGTCAGCTGTAGTTCTTTAGCAGTCGTTACGTTAGTCAGAAGCCAGATTCTGACAATAGTCTTGCCAAGAGGTACCGTGTTACCCAGTTACTGGGTCGAGTAAGTCAGATAGTAGCTCTGTGTAAAATTCTGGTATCCAGCTGTATCGGTTTGACTGGAAGCCGAAAAGGCAGGCACAATCGCACCTGATGGAAAGCCACGATGTGATACTATTCACTCTTGACTTAAGGCTGGTTTCAATAACGTATCTACCTTTAACCAACTGTCAAATTAGCCACTAACAGTAGCTGAAACGTCAAATTTGCCTTTCAAACATGACGTTTCAGCTACTGTTGGTAGCTAAGTTGACAGTTGGTTAAAGGTAGATACGTTATTGAAACCGGGCGTTAAAGACCACCAGATTGTAGCTATCAGGGAACACACTCCGGCAGACTACCAGGGTATCAGCCTGCAAGAGGTAGATTAACGAGAATTTGTAATCCGAGGACATTATTACCACAGTTTTAAGTTAACCCAGACAATGGTTTGCTCATGACACTACAAATACAAAATGCATGCATTAGTAGCCATCGCACGCAGAACAACTGTTTCTGCGAAGGTTGCCAAAATAATGTGTTTTCCCAATACTCAGTTTTTGTATGGTCACAAAAGGGACTTCGTAATGAGTTTTGACACAAAAATGCGTCGAAGTATTGGAGGAAATATTTATTTTACTGTTGGGAGAGACAAAGAATCAAACAAAATTGTGAATTGAGATTTCATTCTTACAAAATAATGATTCATTTTGAGTGTTCTCTGAAAATCGATCCAAAAGTCAACAATTTGTATAACTTACAAAGCTGAAATGTTACCAAACTGGGTAGAATCAGGTTCTGGGATGAATTCCCAAGACAGGCAAAGTGTTTTAGTTTTTTCATCTTATCCTATCCTGCTATGGATGGGTGGATGTTTGTAACTCTTTAACGGAAAAACTACTAAACGAATTTTAACATATGCTAACATTTATGCTTTTATAATATGTATAAAGTAGGAAACGCTAATTACACGCGGGCGGAACCGTGGGTGGCAGCTAGTTAAGAAAATTTCTCTGTAAAATCCCGGAGTCTAGATTAGCCCAATTGGGGCAATAGCCTCACCTTCCAGTACATAGGAATTAACATAATCTGTGTTTCGTCGTCATGTACTAGTAGGTACTAGTTACTTTAACAGGTGAAGTTGCTAAAGAAATCAATAAATTAGTTCACAGAAGTATACTAATTTGTTATCAAATCAAACGTTCTAAATGAAGATAATTGACTCATCCCGCAGGTGGTCAGTACAGGTGGGAATTATGAGTCAGTCGTCACATGCTATGGTGCAATCGAGGGTTTAATCAAATCTTCGACGAAACCCTTTGCTTGGTCGAAAAAGAGTGTGTATTGTATATATCTGTAAGTCGTTAACACCAATTTTAATGAAGGTCCTTTAAAAACGGATAATTACGGTTTTTCTCTCTTTGCTATGGCCGAATATATATTTACATTTTGGTACCTAATTTCTAACTAAGACTACAGATAAAGCGAGGAGCTCGTGTCTAAAGAATATCAGCGGCACGGGTCGATCAAGGTTAAGCGACACTTGCCAAGGCTGGCCTGTGGATGGGTGACCATCTTAACATACCGAGTTTCCTCCATGCGTCGGAAAGCACGTTAAGCCGTTGGTCCCTTCTGCCATTTGTAGATCTTTGGCAGTCGTTACGGATTGTCAGAAGCCACGTTAATCTGATTCCAGTCTAGCCAAGAACTACCGTGTTACCCAGTTAATGGGTTGCGGAGGTTTGGTAGGCAGCCGCCCCAGGTAAAATTCAGCTGAATCCGGTTTGACTGGAAGCCGACCCCAATATAATTGGGAAAAGGCTAGGCAGATGATGACTATAGATCAAGCGACGTATGACAAACTTGGTCCCTGACCGAGTTTCTGTCGTCCAAACTCAAGATTTGCCAGGGACGATGAAGCGAAGTTTATTGAAAGTAAACTCACCGACCGAAAACCAACATACCATGATACGATGCAAAATAGTCGACCATGTGGGCAATACGTCTGCTTCATATTAAGGGAGAAGTTCCCAACAGTGGGATAATCAATCTGCTGACTTTTCCCGACGAGCAGTAACTGGGAAACACGGCGAAACTGGTCCTACATAATTGTAAAGGCCCAAAACATTCCATATCGATCCTGTTTAAATTTAGAAAAGATAAAACTAATCTTTTTCCGCCGGAGCTTCGTTTGAACAAATATTTTATGCATCGAGTCCGAGTTGAAAATGTGCTGTTTTTGGACGCAAATTGAATTAGTTCTGCTCGCTAGACGGGTCGCCGGGGTCAGGTGTAGCCGGATCGTGCTACATGAAATATCTATGTTTGGTTGCATTAAGACTGAAAGCATCTGAATTAGTCTGAGTAACTAGTATTTTGGTTTACCAAATTAGTAGGTTTAATGTGTGCTTTCTAGGGTATTCTTAGCTGGGGTTTATTTGTATATCGTTATCAGTATTTACGGGTAGTAGAAGCCTGAAAAATGTGGCGCTGGTCTTAAAAACACAAAGTATATACTAGAGAAGGGGTTATCGAAGGTGATCTTCGGAGCTACTAATCTGCCAGGTTTGCGGAATTTGTTCGAAAGAGTCACCGCGGCCCTGGAACGCAAAGGGCTTAAGAAGGAACACGGATGGGTTTCAGTCAGTAAGAGTCTGACACGCCCTTCTGCTCCACCCAGAGCGGAAGAAGTCATTTGATGATTTCCCATCCTTAAAAAAAAAGTCTTGCCAACGGGTGGGTATCGTGTTACCCAGTTACTGGGTTGTGGAGCTCAGATTGGCAGTCGCTCCATGTAAAATGATCTAACTGAAAAATTCCAGATGGAGCCCGATGGTCTAATTGGGTTTTACCACGATGGGGGTTGTATTGTTAATGGATTGTAGAAAGATATCTAAGACAGAGACTATTAAAATACTCCTATTTAGCTGAAGACTATTTTTAATTTACTTGAAAATCTCTATTCAATGCTCGAAAAGCTAGAAAGCTCTACCTACCCCATTATTGTTTTCAAGCGTGATATTCAAAGCAAAAAACTCAATACAATTTCAATTCGGGTACCAGGCGCACAGAACCGCAAACAGGTTGAATGTAATCTCATTATTACTAGAGCAGTGCGGTGACGGTTTAGAAAGTAATATCGATTTCGCGAATTCGTTTCGATGAAAAAATAAAACGTCGGTCAAGCACGGAAAGAGATCACTTTGCTTTTGTTGTACTTTAGAATTGTTTTTTAATCATCAGCGATGGAGTAGTGCAAGGGATAGAGGTCGCTTACATCCCAGAGATGAACGTATTTTAAAGAGGTAAAACTGTTTGTTTGAACGAGGTAATCTCTAGTACCTAGTACTGATCAGATTATAAAAATTCATTGTCAATTCATTTATTCAACTAGACGATTTAATTTATTTCAATTTTTTGTCGAATGTTCCTTTCCTCAGCGTAAATCGCATTAGATTTTACATAGCCTGGGAATCAAACTCTGGATCACAGATTTTTCAATCACAAGAACTACTAGACTAAACACGGGTGGAAATGCGCTTGCCGAGGTAGGTCCGCGGATGGGTGACCGTCACTTATTTATTGGTTTCGATAACTTACCCACCAGGCGACCATAGCATCACCTACATATAATATACAATTCTACAACAGACTATGAATAGACCCTCTCTATTATCTATAGAAAGTCCACTCTATTGTAGCGCTCTATTTTTAATTATCGCTCTGCAAAGATTCTATTAGAATCTGAATTAAACTTGTTATTGAGAATAGATTTGATTGGACAATAAAAGATGGCGACTCCTCGACTCGAATAGAGATATAGTCGGCCATCTTTTATTTGAAGAAACAATGAAAGAAGAGCTAGCTAGATTCATTCGATGATAATATCGGAATCTAGATCGTGTTTAAGGTAACAGACCATAAGTAGCCTTCATATAAAATACTGGTATTCAGCTGGTCAATATGTATATAATTCAGCATTACCAGTCGATACAGATAATCAGAAGCCTGAAAGTCCAACATCGATCTTGCTGATTGCTAAGACTTTTTTGGTATCCAGTTTCTGGGCAATGAAGATAAGAAAGGCAGTCGCTTCATGTAAAGTACTGGTATTCATCTGCATCTCGTTAGGCTCGAAGCTGACCCGGACAAAATTGGGAGAAAGATAGGACATTATAAAATATGTAGATGATTTTGAAAGTTACTCGGCTGATAGAAACGCTAAGAAGGAATAAATTGTCATGATATATAACTAGGAGTGAAGAGGTATGAGGAGCACGTGGCAAGAAAAGCGTTCAAGACGTAGGTAACAGAAAAGAGACAGACCAAAGAAACGATGGGTGGATTACGTAGAAGATGATATGGCTAGACAGAAGAAGACTAGTTTTGCACAAATATATTGAGACAAGGAAAGGCAAGACAATCATAATTTATATTAAAAATAACCAAAATAAGAGATTTCCTTTAAGATGAGCCTTCAATTAGATATTAGATTAGCCTATAAGACAACACAATACAGCGACAGGTCTCTCAATGACAGCTATATTTCCGTCTCCGTTTTCCGTCTTTTCAACTATAGTTTTTGGAAAGAGACGCCACTTAAAATCAAGAGTCCCTTTTATCGCCTTAGGAAGCAAGTCCTTTATCTAAAACCAACTTTCTCACTATTCATGCCACCCTGGTACTTACGTATGACGAACTCGAGCATCCGAACTCAATTAAAAACTAAAGCGAGTAGCAATTACCTGACAATCGATTGTGAAGCGATTGCTATCGATTCTTGGAAATTGGTCGATAATTTTGCAAACAACTTGGCATAATGAGAAGTGATTGTGTTCCTTTTAGTTTATGAGAACCTAGTCATTATATGGCCGATTGTAGAGTTCAAGGTGAGGAATAATATTGTCTAAAAAATTATGTGTGAAAAAATTACGCTTAAGAGGCTTTGTATTTTCCGGTGTAGATTTTTTGCTGTTTTCCTTGTTTGGTATGTCTGTTTAATATCTCATACCAATTTATATTTATTAAAAGTTCGTCATCATTCCAAATTTTCCCTGTATGACTTTTGTGATTCGTGTTTTCTGACACTTTTTCAAAAGTTAAAGCATTGATTGCAATCTTTGTGTTTATTTATTGCTCTTATTTGTGTTGCTAGCTCCTGCGCGCGGCTTCACCCGCAACTTATGTTGATGAAAGTTATCCTATTACCTTCTCCAGACCTTAGACTACATCTATATCAAATTTCATGAAGACCGGTTCATCGGCTTAGGCGTGAAAAGGTCACAAACAGATTGACAGCATTACTTTCGCACTTTTATAATAAGTATGGATCGTTATATAGGTACTTCATGGACTCAGCAACCTTTTCACATTTAAATATGTTTGTATCTTTACATTGTATTTGCATCATGAGTCTCTCAGGCATCTTTCTCTACTACCTCTTCACGGATAAATGCTAAACGAATTTAAAAACATTTCGTCACTAATATTTGCCCCATTCTTCTTCCATTATTGGTTTACGTACCAGTTAATTTAATTCCTATATTTTTTAACTCCTTCGTGTCAGAGCCCGAGCCATATTTTCTTTCACTCACTTCGTATAAATAAATAACTATTCCATCAAAATTTGGCCTTGACTGCGGACATAGCACCGCTTCACTTGCATGAGTCAACACATTCCGGTCAAACATTAACTCTACTGAAGTTAGTTTGACGGCAGAATAAATAACAGATCTTGTAACTTTTATTTTATTTTATTATGTCGATAGGCTCCCGAGCGATGATGTGGTCGACGATGGAGCTCGCTTACTTAGCAGTAACCTATTCACTCTTAACTTAAAGACTCTCAGGTTTTAGCTACCAGGAACACAGACTCCGGCAGGGAATTGTCTTGAAGAATTGTCAACTCTTGACTTGAAGTCCCCCAGATTGTAGCTATTAGAAAATTAGGTTCCGCCAGGGAATTCCACTCCTTAGCTCTACTATGCAATAATACAAATGAAAGTATTCACAAAACGTTTTGTGCGTTTGGGTGGGATGTCCACCGTGCGGCGGTGCCGGTGTCGCATCGCCGCACTTCTTTTAGTCATATGATGGGATGGAACTGAGCAATTCCGATGCACACTTCCCGATGGAAAACCGACAGGCTGGCAACTCGGCGCCGATGTTCAAGGCTTTGGAGCTTCTTCTTTATCCTCATTCATTTTCTGCCATAAATCTCTAGCAGTAGTTACCTTCTTTAAACCTCCTTTCTAGACATTTCATCTGTGATAGTGAATCCATCCTGCCATTGGTTTTCAGTATGTATACATAAACTAGGTAACTAGGTATCTTCAATAAATAAATAAATCAACATAGCCTTGAGTATCTCAGTGGTTAGTAATCCGACACTGCGATGTCCCGAGGTCGAATCCCGACTTATACAAATGAGCTTTATAAGTTTATAATAACTTATGTTTCATCATTTATCAAAATCTATTTTGATTGTATAATTTATAATATTCTTTTATTAATTTGAAAGAGGCGGTACAGGGCGTCAGAACTCAGCAGAAGTTCGTTTGATATTTGACGTATGACTAGTCTAAATATTTTTTATTTAAACTAGTGGCCTATTTCTAGCTACCAGAAACATAATTAATACCCAGAAGAAATAATCAAACTAAGACGATCAAACTTTGTAATCAAGAATGAATTTAGCTAATCGTCCTTAAAATATGAATATTCATGAGCAAAAGTTTTACGTTTTCCGAAGTTTGTTAAAACATAACAAGAAGTTGACAAGGGGTAATGTTAAACGATGTCGAGTTGATAGAAGGTATAAAATCTTGATGAGGCCATTCAAAGATATTACGATTCTCACTGGTAGGGGTATTAGCGTCATTGTCATCAGTCAGCCCTTTTCCATTAACGTATTCCATATCATTGCCCTCATCTGAATACTCTTGTGTTAGACATAGCATTCATTGTTCTTACATAGCAGTAAGTCTCTCGTTCGTGCGTTTTTCAATGTTGTTATGTTTGGTCGCATCGTCGCGTCTGTCTATTTATTTATTTATTATCAGACTATGGCGAAGCAAATGGAGGGTTATATTTTAACATAACACGGTCGACAGCCACAAAGACGTATTTTGGGCATTAAATATGAACAAAATAGTCAGCCATAATCTCATCAAACAATGCTCCAGACTTGTGTAGACAAGATCTTCTCCCTTTCGTCTGCGAACACGTCACAATCAGGTTTGGCATCCAAGAGAGCGTCGAGCGCGTTGTCTAAGGCTCTTGTAGTCTTGTAGCCTTCATTGTGGCAAAACTGAGATGACAGCTTTATTATTCTGACAATCTATATCAATGCGATGATACTAAAAAATTAGGATTGACGAAAGAAAATGCACTAAATCAAATTGTACAATCAAATAATATCGTTCGGCTAAAAAAAATCAATTTGACAAAACATGCATGCAAAAAGCAAGCACGCGTTCAGAAATAAAGTATGCATAATTAAATGACCAACCCCCTTTCATTGAAGTACGAGTAACATTGAAAGGACCGTCAGCCGGGGCGCGCGCCCCTCACCTGCACGACGTTGCCGCTGCGTGCACGCTGCAAAGAGCGGCAACCGCGCAGGTGTCGAGTTCCCTGTTCACTGAGTTGGGTACGAGTATCCTGCGATGTCTGCAGCCCTGGTACAATCAGATGTTATATGTTAATTTAAAGTCATCACGGTCAATTTGGAACGTGTTGAAAAGTTAGAAATGTTTTTGA
The DNA here is from genome assembly GCA_002192655.3 of Mamestra configurata. Lineage (NCBI taxonomy): Eukaryota > Metazoa > Arthropoda > Insecta > Lepidoptera > Noctuidae > Mamestra > Mamestra configurata. Next base: position 157,664 of record NDFZ01004972.1, on the reverse strand, counting down.
TTTTACTAGATATTGATTTAGATACTCTAGTCTAGTGTAAGTGTTTGATGATTTAAGATTTTGTAAACTGCTCTAGGCATCGTAGGCTTACTAGTAACTCACTGGAAATAAAACATTTGAATCAACCTATGCTATCTAAACTACATATACAAACATACATACTATAATTTTAGAAAATTACACTTTGGAGTCTTTGCCCAAAGTGTCATTTTCTTCGTAGTATGAATCTAGGAAAAGTTGAAGCTATTTTGATAAAGTTGTCAATCTTACACATATAATTGAAATAACGTCAGTGTCTTTGATTTCATTAGCGCCCTAATAGAAAGTCGAAAGCGTCAACGCTGTTTTGACAGAAGCAGGATAGTTGAACTTCCAGGGACAAACTCTTTTAAACGCAATTCTCTAGTCTAGTCGGTCTACATATTTCTTGTCGCCGTTGACAAACTCGGCAATGAGGACTATATCTACTACTACTGACATCAGCATTTGTTATGAGTGTTATGACAGTCAGTGGAATCTCACGCGTGTCACTCGTTATTTATTTATTTCCCATCTGGAGTCGTATGTCGAGTCACGCGAATGTCGTCAGTCGTCGATCGTCGATTGTAAACATGCATTCAATTGAAAGGTGCCAGGAATGTTCTTTATTACTGAAGTATTCTTGATTTGTAAGATGGTTATGATAATAATTTGTGAATTATCGAAAAGCTAAGGTCAATTAGGGTGGTTGCTTCTGAATGTTTCTTTTTTTTTTAAATGTCCCAAAAAAAATTTGCCTACTGAGCATTGAAACAGAAAGATCATGCTTCTGAAAAAAAATGTTAATTGGATAAAATAAGAAAAACTAATTTTATGTTGTTAAAGATAAAAGGAAAACGGATTTTTATTAATAACTCAGAACGCAAGCAACTCCAAGCCGTGTTCATTACTACCATTCACTAAAATGACCCAAATTTTCATCTCAAAACACAGAATAATTAAGTGGCATCACAAAAAGCATGACCTACAAACAACCTTTCACAATTACTCAAAAAACTCCTTTGTTACCGAAAATTAATTAGCCCAGACCCGCCCCGAACGAGGACTCCAATCTCAAAGACAATAAGAAAAAGTAACAACTCGACGAAACAAACGCTTTACCAAAACAACCCTTTCAAACTTTTACAATGTATAAAACGAGAATAAAGTGTCCCAAGAATCGTTCCCTGGGGGACACCCAACAGGTATCTCCATCTCTTTCATTCTTGACGTGAAATTCCTGTTCGTTTCGCTTGTGTGAGTGAGAAGGGAGACAATGGGATAGTTCCGTGAGGTGTGTATGGCAGAACAGATGTGTTTGACGTCAGATCGGTGGCGCTATCGTGTCGAAGGTATGCGTCGGAACTGCTCGTAACGTAAGATGTGCGATGATTATTGCGCTGTGATATTATTATGCGTGCGGTGGCAGTCGGATGCGATAGCACTTTACGTTTGATATGAATGTATTTTGTAAAGAAAAGGAAATGTTTTGACATTAGGACATGTTTATAAGAGCTGGCGAATATTGTACCGATTTTATAAGAACATTGAAAAGTAACGAACTTTTACAAATTGGGGATGGCGAACAAAATTTCTGTAGAGTGAGACAAAAAACAGGTGACTTGAATGCAAGTGGTCGAGCTCGAGAGTCGAGACTTAGGGGAGCGAAGAATTAGGGTTCGAAAGTATCAAGGACATGGGGCCGGTATTATGTTAGTGGCCTTCAAGCTTTCAAGTATTATTGGAAAGAGATAAACACACTCATGTTGTGTTATTATTAGTAGAATGGTCGGTCGCATGCACTTGCTTAAGGCTTGTAACAGCCATGCGGGTCGATCTTCAAGGTTAACCCTCCGTACCTCAGCACGTTAAACCGTTGTTCCTAGCTGTCAACTGTTGATCTTTGACAGTCGTTACGGATCATCAGAAGCCCAACACACTGAGAACTCGCCAAAAGGTTCCCAGTACCCAGCCGAAATCGGTCTATAGTACTATATATCTCTATATCTTGGTTAAATTGTGAACTTCGTTATTGCTGAAATAAATAACAGCTCATAAAAAAACTTCATTTAAATAACTGGACGACTACGACTTTTTACCAGTTAACCCTTTGAACAATCTCGCGAAGTAAAAATCCAATCAAACTTGTACCAGTGTGGCAGACGTTGTGAAGAGGTAACCGAGTCCGCAATTCTCGGTAACTTTAATGAGAATTATGATAACTAGGAACTGTTTGCAAAGGGGATGAGCAGAGATCTAGGAAATATTACATTTTGATGTTGAAATGAAACTAATATAGATTATTGGTTGAGTTTCCTCTGTGAAAGATTTCAGTTCCGGAAAGTATTTTAAAGTAATCTTTGCTTTTAGTAAATGTTTTTGTCTTGAACTTGCTGGAAAGATATTTGTTTTGTATGTAGGTTAAACATAAGACGTTTACACGTCAATATTTTTGGGTAATTTTAAACTAGATGAGGCCGGTGTTTCCTAGCTGACTACCCTGAGAAAAACACCGAAACAAACTCAGAGGTCAAAGTCTCTTTTAAAGTCCATACAATCGTACTGGTCAAACATATGAGAACCATGTAGGTTAATGTCTGAAGTGGTATTTAGGCTGTTTCTAGGTATCTCTTACAACACCTACGTATTACATTACTAGAAAGAGTTGAAGACTTCAGTTGCGGCTGAATTTAAGGGCTTAATTAAAACAGCCGCAAGGACCTATTGAAGATTTAGTTAAAATAGTCGACGTTGGTCCGAGGACCGCTCCGTGCTTCGAAAACCCGGGCTTTTATTGTTGATCTTTCATTGTTTTTTGGGTTGACCTCAACAATCCTGTGCCGTGGTAATTCCAGCAACTGGGCTGTGGTGGTCACTTACTCAATTGTACCCGTTTAGTCTGGAATTCGACTGCATCATAGTTGAAAAAGAGCTTGGCAGATGATATATTGATTTAGTTGAAATCGATGACCGATAAACTATAGATGCGTTGCCCGCCCTCTGGAAGGGCAACATAACATGTGATGTTGGTGCATGACGCGTCTATACAATGTCATTGATTGAAAATATATAGAAGCCAATCTCAGTAATTTTTCATCGACATTTTTCAACCATATTGTAAAATAGACGGACACAAAGTTCCTAATTTATCCGGACAAAAGTGGCTCTCCATCAGCCATTGCTTACAAAATGATTGATAAGCGCAGCCATCATCAATCAGCACTAATAAGCGATGTAACAGGCACTCAGGCACTAACAACGTACGATGTGGCGCAGAATAGATAGGTACACAGAAGGTCGACTCCATTCAGCGATCGAAAATGCACGAACACGTATGGCGATCTCAAAGAAATGCCGGTCGCGAGAACTTAATAAATATTATATGATAAGTTTTTGCCCGCGGCTTCACTCGCGTTAATATAGATTTTGCCTATAACGTTCTACGGGGTCTCATCTATTCGTAACAAACAAACTCACTTCCTTATTTATAATATTCTAAGTTAGGATAATAATCGCGAGTGCGATTGCACACGCTCTACGTGAAATATCTATTGTAAGAGCTTTAAAAACTCGGTTGCTTTTTGCGTGCACTACCAAATCCAGCCTCATCTAGTTTAAAGTTTGACGTGTAAAAGTGTGATTTTTAACGAACAAACCAAATGATAACATTTATATATATTTGTACCTGGCTACTTAGTTTGATGCACTTAATTCAAAGAGGACAGCTTCGCAATGAGTTTTTTTACATTATCTAGGTATGCCTGTACCTCGTATGCGCTCATTGTATGAGCCTTCTGTTCTTTTCCATTCTGTGAACACGCACAACTATACGCTTTAAAATCTCCAAGAAAAATCGTCGATCGATAGCGTTTTGTTTACATTGATCGCTCGCTATGTAAACATAGCCAGCGATTGTTTATTTATCGCGCAATGTAAACCGGGCCGTCGTTTTTATTAATATGAACTCCTTAATGAACTGCGCGCGCTGAAAACTTTATTTACTTGTAAACGTTACTTGGGAAGTCGGACGCCTAACAAGCTTAATCAATTTATTAATTACAAAATCTAAAGCGCTAGCAACATTATTGCGTAATGCCAATAACAATGTTTCATTTTGACAGCTGAGCGATATCCAATGCGTTATGTTCGTCATCGTGAATACGGATGTCTGAAAACGCGAAATGGATATTGCTCATCTGTCAAAATGAAGGGCAGGTTTCGATTTTTAATTTTCTTTTTTAACTATAGGTATTAGGTATTTTATTTTGGTGGAGACGAAAACGACGCTCGTGGTTAAATAAACACCAGCCACGTGGATCGATCGAAGGTTAACCTATAGGTACTTGCCGATGTCGATTTGTAGATGGGTGAGCATCAATGACATACCAAAATTCTTCTGTACTTCGGAAAGTTCTTTAAGCCGTTGATTCCGATTGACTTTTATGGATCGTTGAATAATCAGTAACCAGACAGTCCGACAACCAGTCTTCACCAATGGGTAAACAACAACCCAGTGACCAACTTGTGAATGTCAGCTATGCAGTCGCTCCATGCCACATAGATACTAGTATTTAGCTGTATCTACTTAGGTTTCAAACCATCCTGACTTAGTTGGCAAAAAGCTAGGCAGAGGAAGAAGGTGAAGGAAACGATCTGGAACGTAACTGGGGCCTCATACTCTGAAATTATCGACACTGAGCAGATTCTCACGTCAGACGTCACGCGGTTTCACCCGCATAGTTCCCGTGGGAGCAAGGGGATAACAATATAGCCTATGTTACTCGCTGATAATGTAGCAAAATCCATTGCTGAAAGAATTTTTCAAATCGGTCCAGAAGTTTTTAAGTTTATTCGTTACATACAAAAATACAAATCTTTCCTCTTTATAATATTAGTATAGATGTATTTTTCAATATTGGTAATCTCGCGGTTCACCACTATCTCATCTGATGGTAAGCGTTGATGTGGTCGACGATGAAGCACACTTGCCTAGAAGTCACCTATATTTAAGTAAAGAGTGATTTACTTAAACACTTCAGGTTGTAGCTACTGGGAACACAGAATTAAACAAACAAACTGTATTTATCTTTCTCTTTGCTAGTAATAAGTACTAGGAGATGATGAAACACAATGTATGTTTATTAATAATTGGGTTCTCAGTTAACGACGCGTGTTTGTGAAGTGTAACGCGAGATAAACCGCGATGGTCATCGGATCATCTTTAGAGGACATCGAGTTATAGCAGGCGGCTGTCACACTGAACTGTTCATGTAACACATTTTTAGTATTGCCACACAACGTGGCGATGCCGCGTCTTTTGGAGCCACTTCCAGTCAACAGCGATGCCGCGTCTTTTGGAGCCACTTCCAGTCAACAGCGATGCCGCGTCTTTTGGAGCCACTTCCAGTCAACAGCGATGCCGCGTCTTTTGGAGCCACTTCCAGTCAACAGCGATGCCGCGTCTTTTGGAGCCACTTCCAGTCAACAGCGATGCCGCGTCTTTTGGAGCCACTTCCAGTCAACAGCGATGCCGCGTCTTTTGGAGCCACTTCCAGTCAACAGCGATGCCGCGTCTTTTGGAGCCACTTCCAGTCAACAGCGATGCCGCGTCTTTTGGAGCCACTTCCAGTCAACAGCGATGCCGCGTCTTTTGGAGCCACTTCCAGTCAACAGCGATGCCGCGTCTTTTGGAGCCACTTCCAGTCAACAGCGATGCCGCGTCTTTTGGAGCCACTTCCAGTCAACAGCGATGCCGCGTCTTTTGGAGCCACTTCCAGTCAACAGCGATGCCGCGTCTTTTGGAGCCACTTCCAGTCAACAGCGATGCCGCGTCTTTTGGAGCCACTTCCAGTCAACAGCGATGCGGACGAATTTTATGACGCCATATTTTAGTTAGGAGCTTTTATTTTTGTTTTATGAGTAGGTTAGATTTATTACTCAAAATATAAAATGAATATGTTTTCTTAAATAAGTACACATTTTTATTCATTTTATATTTTTTGAACATTTACTATCTGCCGTCCGCGTGAATATCGAAAATCATCCCAAGGGTACATACTTCCGAGATAAAAAATATCCTATGTGTTATTACGGACTATGATCTACCTCTGTGCCAAATTTCTTCAAGATCCGTTTAGCCGTTTTGACGTGATTGAGTAACAAACATACATTCATCCATTCATCCAAACTCTCGAATTTATAATATTAGTACCTATAGATTAGGTACCTGCCTCTTTCGTCGAATGGCCGCAAGCGCTGCTGCTGGGCGTAAGTTTCTGTGTTCGATACCGGGTTTGCCCCTCTGGAATCAGTATTCAGTTACGATTTGTACCAGGTTGTTGGCAATACATGTGTTTTAAACTTAACTGGCGGAATTTTGTACGAGGAATACCTCTGCTTCGGCAACTGGCTTAAAGTTATGTGTGTTATATTATATACTGCTTTACAAGTCATTAATTTTCATCGTCCCAATTGTTCCTGACCTACGAGCTATGAATTATGATCTGCTTCGATAGGTTTAATTACATAGCGATGGTAATAACAGCGGATATTATCTGAAAGTCTGTCCAATTTGCTGCCAATAACATCAACTTGTAGTATGATTAGTAGTTGTACTTTTGATCAGTCAAATATAACATACAATTTGACGGGAAGCTTGTAGGCAGTCGCTCTACATGAAATACTGGTAGTCAGCTGTACCCGGTTAGTCTGGAAGCCGACCTCAACACAGTTGGGAAAAGGCGGAGATGGATCCACTTCAACCAGGCGCACAGCCAAAGTGTGGAACTCTCTGCTTACATCTGTGTTCGCTTCCACCTAGGGCCCGTCAGTCTTCTAAACAAGAGTGAACAGGCGTCCTCTGTGCTCGCTCGTTCCATCCTCATCCACTGCTTAACATCAGGCGAGGTCGGAGTCAACAGGAATAAAAGATAAAACAACCGGCCAAGTGCATGTCGGGTCACGCACAGTGTGGGATTCCGTAGTTGCACGTTACATTTTTTTTTGTATTGCGTCTCGCAGTTCAACCTATGATGTTGTCGACTGCTTAACCGGGCTTGTCTGTGGTGGCCTTTATATAATATTAAAGCCTCCAGCCAGGGATTATAAAAAACTTACAAACTAAGCGACTACACCTCCTGTGGGGTAAGGGCCTCGGCTTAGGGCGTCGCTGGGGGGAGGGCAGCTAGGGACGGGCTGGATCGAACTAGAAATATTATTAGGGGAACACGTCACGATTATCGACTTACAATTGTGCATTTCACAAAGTTTGTAAATTTATATTCACAACCTTTTTTACGTAACTAACAACTTTATCTAACTCATTTTCAATGGAATTTGTAAGATTTTTTTCTTCTCTAAGTAAGTTTGATAGTTGTGATAATTTTCCTTTTAAATTTGTTATGTACATATACTACTACCATGATATTTTTCACGTCTCCAAAAACAACCGTTTAGCTGGCAGAGGGACGGACGAACACTTGACTCTAACAAAAATAAGCTGCACTTTAAAGCTAATATTTCGCAAACGGACGCTTGGATGGAAAAATGGTTTTTGCAAACACTCAATATTTTTAAATGACCTATCTAACGACACCCACACCATAAGATAGACCGCAAAAAAATATTTTTTGCAACATTATATTTTAACACTTTGTCGATGATTAATATGTAGGTCTACACCCACCCATACCAAATTCCAACTTTCTCTGCAAGCGTCTCTGAGTTTAACCGCGGACAGAGAGACAGACGGACAGGACCAAACTATAAGGGTTCTTTGTTAACTACGGAATTCTAAAAATCAACTGAATCGGTCCAGTAAACCAGTCCAGCTGCGACAGATGAACTGACAGACAGACAACCGGGTCTCGTCTCCGGTCAGACGGACATGCAGATGCATCGACACGTCTGACCGGAGACGAGACCCACTCGAGAAACACTCGCGCGTCCAGATGGACGCGCGAGTGTTTCTGCAAGGGTATCGTCTTTTCCTACGGACGTTCGGAATCCTATTAAAAACATATAACTAAATATTCTCACGTTTTATTCCTTTGGCTTAACTCTGTCTCTCCTATTCGAAATCAAGTATATTTTAGGACTGCTACAGATTTCGTTTCATAAATAATTCAAGAGGAGAATTAATTCATACTAATGTTCGCTGAGTACGCGTCGGTGTGACAGACGGCCCGTCTCGGATACAAATAGGTCACGGCTGCTCCGACGACGAGATACCGGGACCGACTTCAACTTCCACTGTTACTGGCGACTTCCATTCGAGCTTACAGGAGTTTGGCGTTGCTTTACCATACTAGGGAAAATACTCTTACATTTTATGGAGCAGTTTAAGTTGCCTACGTCTATGGCTTAGCTTTAGAAAATGAGGTTATATAAAATTAGTACCTATACCTTAAACGTCACTATTTGACCCTGTCGCCGGAAAATTGCAAACGCGATATTTTTCAATCTTACGGAGATTGTAAAATATCGCGTGAAATTGTAAACTATTTTTTCGTAGTAACACTCGGATATATTGGAAACTATTGAATTTTGATGGGATTTACTGTGTACCTACGTTTTTTTTTTCATAATAAATCGAGAAATTATAATCTAATAAAGATTTATTATTACAATCTTACAGAATCAATTTTCCGGTGACGACCACAATGAACTCATTCCCGCTCGGTTTCTATAAGTTACCCATTGTAAAATAAAACCGAGCGAGAATGAGTACATGGTAACTTTTACAACTCGCCACTTTCATTTATTCCTACCTATAAGTTACCAATGTAGGGATCTTGCTATAGTTACCTACTACTTCTATTACTCAAGGTTACTTAAGCAACTCGTTTTCTACTTTAATTCAGCTTCATATAAACACATAGGTACCTACATTTTTACATTTCCCAAATTTTGCATGATGAGAATTTTCCAAGTAAAGCACTGTTTAGACCTACGCGGTTGTCGATAAATTGCGCTTGGTTTCACGCTGTGTATGTTCTATGGGGTTCCACGGCTAGGGCAACACCAGTATAGCCATACCGCACAGTTAGGTCGATATCTTTTCGCTTGCTTACAAAACGGGCGCGTTAAACAGTTTCGCGAGTTTCAGTGGCGATATCCGCTAAGGTTTGAACAGTAGGATTACCGAAATTTCACTTGGCTTTCGCTACCATTCTGGGAAGCGAATCCTGCTTATATCATTTTTTTGGTTGTCTCAAATGACTCTGGGCGGAGCGGAAGGGAGTGTCAGATTCTTGCTAAAATCCACCCGTGTTCCTCCAAATGCCCTTTGCGTTCCAGGGCTGCTGTAAATCTCCCTAACAATTCCGCAAACTTGAGCCTTAGGATAACTTGGTATCCGAATTGTATATCTTCAACCTCCTTCAAAATTTCTTTGGCGAAAACGAAAACTTTTTGACAAAAAAAATGTTACCAAGAAATTCTAGCCCTATATAAATCTATTTACTTCTGTTGACAGTACATAACATGTACTAAATGGGTCACGGCTGAGTTGGCGTTACTGGGCGATATCCGGCGGATATCTGTCAGATAAGTTGGAACTCGCCCAGCCAATAGACGCGTCTGACTCAATGTTTACGATGACCTCCTTGTTTATTCTTTAATCCTGGTAGCTGAGCATCCTATGGGAATTGTTTTGCTGTTATTTTTTCAGGGATTTTATATCCCGACTTTATCAGGTACTTTTTGGTTCTTGGCTGGTTTTGGTTAAGCATGTTATTTATATACTTATGTGTCAGGTTCCCTGCGTTTAATAAATTGAGCACTGGCTTGCGAATCTATGAAATGAAACTTTTCTTAATTTTAATCCTTTCCTTTCATATTTTACAGGTAAGAACAAACTTCAGAATTATTTCAAAGGACCCGTGTAAAACTTCAAGATTTTGCAGATTCGGTAAGCAAACTGAACCATTTTTTTCCCTTCATGAGTTTTTTCTACGTGAGAAACCAAACTAAGGTGTTGGTCCTGTTCCAGAACCTAAAAGATAATATAAAGCTAATATTATTAAATAGAGCCCTAGATATAAGGTAAAAAGATCCTTCAAAGCAAATCATGGATATTTAACTTCCTCAAAAATCTTTCACAAGTACCAGGATCACATAAGAAAGCAAGAAGTCAGTGGTTGCTTCACAAACCTTGAAGTGGAGAGTGCGGGTCGATCGCGTTGAATAATTTAGAGGCACTACTTACTGTCGTACGGCGAAGGTCGCGCCTTACTGAGCTTGATCGTTCATCGAAAACTGAAGGACAACAGTATTTATTTATTTACAACTTCATGCACAAAGGTATAATGGCGTACTTAGATAATGCCCTAGGCATTCTAGTCAACCTAGGGTGGTGTTGAAATGACATGGCAGGTGTAGGTAGTCGGATTTAAAACATTTTCAATTATTTGCAAACTTATTCAGCGACGGCAATTTTGCGACTTTTCACAATTAGAATTGTGAAAAGTTATGACTACTTAGTAAAATAGAAATATCCAATGAATTAATTTTAGAAGAAAATAAATATTCGTCTATCACAATTCACATTCTCATTAATTATTTATAACATAGGACATCATAATCCTAACTATTAAAATATCTAGCCGGCGCAGAATGAATGATAATTTATTTTAAACAATTTATTTGTAGAACGATTGGAAACTTGAATGCTGACTGGCTAACCTAAGAGTCAATTTATAACATCTTTATTCTGGTTGGTCAGAACTTTACATGAAAGTAGCTGTTAACCAATCAACGCGTCAAACAATGCTGCATACCATTGGATATAGCCAATCAGCGTTCATATTTTCTTTCGTCTTTGACATCCTTTGTTGGAGATCCAAATAAATTAATAAATAAAAAAATATTCATATTCGCTGTTCACGATCTACTGGATGCTGGTATTTTGCAAAAATCTTGTGTTATTCTCGTATGATAACGAAGATATTTCTTAGTTTCCAATTATTATTTATTTATTATTATTTTATTCATGAAACAATTCACATTGTGTTTGAATTATCTAGTACATTAATTAATTAATTACAGCTAAAAATAATAAAACATTATCCTGCGAATATCTATTAAAAAAATCAAAATCATTATATTTCACCTCGCCCAAGTACTAGGCACTCATAAAACGTCAGAAGCCTGTGCACGGTTCCAATAGGTCGTTTCGTATGGAAAAGAACCGGCAAGAAACTCTACCATGAGCCGTCATCTCCTTTTCATGTTCCACACAATCCCTCAATCTGGATGATGGCCTGCTACTTTCCCTCCAGCCACAATAATATCATAAAGTAAGTTTTAAAACACAAAGCGCTCGACACAACTTTGTATCGACGACGTTCGACAACTGTCAAACAAGTGCCGTTAAGGGTAATGGCGGCGCACCGCACTTAATGCTCTAAGTGAACACTTTGCTGAGGTATTCTAACACTACTTGATACTTTGTTTAGAGTTATTCTGGATGTACCCAGAGATCAGTCCTGTCCATATAGATGCACTCTGGAACGGGATTCGTCTTTCTGATTGACAATATAAAACTGAACTTTAATTGAACTTAAATGAATGGTTTGCGTTTGATGAGGTGCCCAGATACTATGACGTGCTAATGCTATCCAATCCGACCATGTAAAAGGGATATATGCTATGTATAGCTCCTTCTCTCTTGGAGCGGAATCTCGATCGTTTTAAAACTTCATAGTAGTGCCCCCGTCCGATTTTTCGCGATCGCATACTTGAGCATGCTTGCCTAGAAGCAACCTATTCACCCTTAACTTTAAGATCCCCAGGTTGTAGCTATCAGGCAACACAAACTCCGGTAGGGTGGGTAGCCCACTCCTTAGCTGTATGCAATGAAAGTATATCCAAGTCGTTGTGTGCATATTGGTGGTAGGTACGTCCTCCACATCGTTTCACCCTATCAATTTTAAGCTCTTAATTGTAATTTATAATGCAATACTTAATACTATTACTTTGACATACAACCTGGCAATGCCGCCAGTCTTTCGGGTACACTTCCAGTCGACAGCGATTCGGATGAATTTTTGACGCCATATTTTAGGGTTAATTTAGTTAGGGAGTTTTTATTATTATTTCTAGTGTAAGTAAATAGTTAGTTAAGTGTTTATTAAAACAGTTATTTGTTGAAATAAGTAAAATACTTAATTGTAATTTGTAATGTAAAGAGTGCTCAATGAATCTACTTCATCGACAGATTTGTTCCAAAGCCCTTGCTTTTTTTAAAACAGACAAAGCACTCCGCACCCCATCATACCATCTCTTTAAAATCTTCTTAGAAATTATTACCTTGGCTCTAGACCAACTTGGGCAGGTTTCATTCAATCAATTGAGATAGTCTTTCACAGCTAGATGTAGGCTTCTTCCTTGCCTCCTTTTTCATTTTCCTATATACAAAATAATATATAACGGTTTGGAAGGGGCAAAGTACGGGCATTTGGGTAGGCCGCACAAAGTATTTAAAATGTGACCCATATCACTTGTGACTGGGTTACCACTACCGTCTCACAATTTTTCCTTATTTCGGCAACAGTACGGTCTAACTCCAATTTACAGCTATTGCGCTGATAGCGAACAGCCTAAAATTGATAGCAATAATTTATTTTGCTCTTATTTTCTGATGTGGGTCAAATAGCGGTACTTCGCTTCGGCCACTCGATACCGCGATGTATTGAGAATTCGATATTATACCTAACAATTGTGTAGTCTTAGTAAGACGAGGAGCTTGTGGCCAAGTTAGAACAGTCTTACAGGTCGATCTTCCAAGGCTAAGCAACGATGGATGAACATCCGCCTACATCCGAGACTCCCTCGTACTGCGGAAAGTGCTTTGAGCCGTTAGTCCCGGCTGTCATATTTTATAAATCTTTGACAGTTATTACTGACGCTCCATGTATAATACCGGTACTCAGCACCATCCAGACCCAGCATAGAAGAATGCTAGGTGTATCTTTGAGGCTTAGACATAGATCATGCCGTAAGCCATAAGCCTGCCAATGATGAAATGTACCAAAGAAAGACCTATCTTTCTATGATATTTTCGTAATTAATTTATTGTCTTGCACTTCTCCCAATTCATTTGAGGTCAGCGCGACAATACTGAAACACTGAAGGCCGGAAATTTGCTGTATCTACATAGACTTTCATGACGGTTTCTGAACTGATTTATGAGGTTTTATACAACAAAAAACTGTCGGTCAGTCGGTCTCATAATATACTTAGTAGTCTTTTTTTAAACTCAAAGAGTGAAAATTACTTTCTAACCTATATCGCCAACGTACATAATAAAAAATGGCGGAATGACAGATGCACTTTTGACAGTTGACACTGACACTCAAAAGTTGACATTGACGTTTAGTTTAAAACCATAAACAGAGGCAATAGACACAATGTACTAGGCCTACAGTAACGCTTAGCTAGTTAACATGCATTCACTGCTATAACTAGTGTTCAGTCGATGTGCACAGCCGCTGGACTCGAAACAGAAAGTAGAATCATCTGATTTACATAATTTCATCAGTTTATAGCAGTTTACACGCTTATATTACGTTTTACGTTTGTTGTTTACAATTTTATTTATTGCCTGATTTCTAGATTATGTTTAACGTTTAGAAATGAAGATGAGGAGTGTTGTTTGTAAATTCTAGAATTAATTCATTCATTTAAACGGTGTGCGTTGAGTTGATTTCTGAAAATACATTCCCGAAAGGTGTTTAATATATGGATGAAAGTCTGTTATTGTTGCTGATGGAAAACTCTATTGGGTGCATAGACGGAAATAAAATATCGTTTGTCCTGCTGTCATTTGTTGATCTTTGACAGTCGTTACTGAAACCAGAAGCCAGAACACCCGACACGAGAGTGCCACGAGGTACCTATCGTGTTACCCAGTACGAGGATGTGGAGGTCAGGTAGACAGTAGCCCCAAGTTAAGTACTAGTACTCAGTTGGATCTGAAAGACAGGACGCGGACCCCTGCATAGTTGGGAAAAGGCTACGGTAGGCGACAGATAATCTTGCAATAAAGTACACTGACCTTAACCTAATATCCCTTCGTAGATCACCGAACAATAAATGATGAACAGTTTTTCATTACTGGAGAATATAAAGGATCACGATAGAAGTCAATTCAGGACAGCTTTATGTCTTTATTTCTGTTTTTGATTTAAGAAACTCAATAAATGTATTCTGTCTGACTCTTTTTAATAATGATAATTGACAATCAATGTCATGATTGCACATTTTTTTTTTGCTTTTGCACATTTATCTGGCATATTGATTGACTGTGAGTTGGACTTCCATTCCGCCTTTGCAACACACAACCTCATTGCAAGACGTATAAAATGGGACAGACAGAATACCTTTTTTTTTTTTGAGGGGGACCACTCGCAGTTCAGCACGCTAGGGCTGGTGACTGCTTAACCGGAACAGAATACCTTGCACCTGCGTCCCTAAAATAGTTCTGTTTTGGTCCTAACGCTTTTCATAAATTATTTTTTGGTCCTTGTCAACATTTCCTTACAGAACGAACAAGATATTTCCTTAGCTCTATTTTCATTACTCTACTTAAATTACAAAAGGTATTCAACAATTTCTCACATATACTTATTTCTCGAGTCTCTTAACAAATGGCATGTAATCGGAGTACTAGGCTCACATAACGACGTAACAACCTCACACTTGACTTGAGAATTTATTATTTCTGCTGTTTCCTCTTTCACATAAGTAGCTTGCTCAGCTTACCTCACTGACAAAATGGTAAGTAATGTAATCTGACAGCTACTAGGCTCGCATAATGAATAAGTAGGTACCACTTTACTCTATTTTCTTCTATATTTTTATTTTACGCACTTTTCTCACGTCGCGTTGACGAGGAAGCGATTAGCTATCGAATATTTTATTTATTTATTTATTTCCCACCATACAATTATCTTTACAGGTTTATCACCTAATGCCATAATGTAGACAACTATTTTTACAACTGCTACACAGTTCTACTAATAATATTTTCGATCATAATTATGTACTTATTTCTACTACAAACACCATACCTATGTCACAGTAGGACCATAACTTATTTCAAAGAGAAAGGACAAAGATATAGATCCCGTGTGAGTAAAAGAGACACATACATTTATAGTCGATAGCTGGCTGTTCACACTGCCAGCGATAAAACTCTTGCGACAGGAGCTATCAAAGATAATACTCGCTCAGCGATGCTCGCTTGTCAGTCAGAAGTCAGAACTCACGCCGAGAGACTAACCAGCGGTAATTTCTACGTATGGTGCGAGCCGGGGCGAGTGGTGCGAGTAATCGCTCGTCGCACAAGAGCACTCGCTTATAGCCGAGCGACAAAACTATCGGAACTACACACTACCTTCCCGCTGATCGCCGGTTTTTTTACAGGGTTCGTGTATTTTTCCGGAATTAGAAGTATCTATGTAGCGTATGGCACTCTCCAGGGTCATAACGTACGAGTCAAGACGATCCATTGCTCTGTTGCGTTGTGAAGGAAGACAAACCAACAAACTTACTGTCTTAGCATTCATCTCGTCCAAAGTTTTTACATTGCTAATAGGAAGCATTCAAAAGCTCTGCTTACCTCCCCGAAGCGTAGCGTGGAGATGACGTAACACGAGATCAACTGCCAGGCGCGCATAAACTGTAACATCCCCCCCACTCTTGATCTTAGAAACTTTGTGCTCCATATCAACACTCTCTGCCTATCCCCGTAGCATAGCGTGAACATTACAAAACCCGTGTAAACCCAACATAACTCGAGATTACCTACCAGGCTGCCATAATATGTAACAACCTCACTCTTGACCTTAGAAACTTTGTGCTCCATATCAACACTCTCTGCCTATCCCCGTAGCATAGCGTGAACATTACAAAACCCGTGTAAACCCAACATAACTCGAGATTACCTACCAGGCTGCCATAATATGTAACAACCTCACTCTTGACCTTAGAAACTTTGTGCTCCATATCAACACTCTCTGCCTATCCCCGTAGCATAGCGTGAACATTACAAAACCCGTGTAAACCCAACATAACTCGAGATTACCTACCAGGCTGCCATAATATGTAACAACCTCACTCTTGACCTTAGAAACTTTGTGCTCCATATCAACACTCTCTGCCTATCCCCGTAGCATAGCGTGAACATTACAAAACCCGTGTAAACCCAACATAACTCGAGATTACCTACCAGGCTGCCATAATATGTAACAACCTCACTCTTGACCTTAGAAACTTTTTGCTACATTTTTTCTACGTCTATTGTTTTGCGTCGTTCGCGTGTGAATCCTGCGCAGTCGACACTTCGATGTAAATCGATCTGTTTTCTGTTATGATAAACAAATAAAGTAATAAATATGAGCTCTAATTACAAACTTGTGTTGTTTTCAAAGAGCGTACATAATAAATTTGCCCTGCATTCCTTATTAAATTCTAATCATTGCTCATGTGCTCTCCAAATTCTCTTGGTAGCTCTCAACCTTCCGTGTTTGCCTGGTACCTAGTTCTCTGGTTCAAAGAGCCAGTTGGAGTCAATTGCTAGAATTAGGAAACCAAATTGGGCCAAGTCACCAAGAATGATGTCAAACCTTCTTGTAATGGATAAATAAACTAAAAAAAATTGTGTGTGTACTTATGTACACGCGTTAGAAGTTATACTTCTTTGGCGTATGGAAAAAAAAAACATTCACAACTAAAAAAATATAAAAGTTTTAAAATATTTGTATTGTTTTCAGCTTCAATTTGTTGCGTTCGAACGATCGCCAATTAAGTCTATTACGCTAAATAACTGATACGTTTCATAGTTTTAAAACTGTTTGTTCATAAAATAGGGCAGATATCATGCAATTTTTTTTTTTTTATTCGTATGTTTTGTTAGTAGTATTTCAAATTAATACCAACTTTCTATTCTGGATGGTGTGTACCTGAGAAGTTTATGGGTACCTACTTACAATGACATATAAGTTACGAGACTCCTTTTTTCAAAATAGTCAATACTAATAATTATTATAAACGGTAAAATTCTTTGTTCCGTTCTACTGTAGATACAAATCCGATTAAGAAAACTCATTCATGAAGAGGCTGTTTTTTGTCTTCGAAAAATCATCATATTCCAATAAAAAATTCTAAGATAGAATAAAAGGAGCTGAGCCGCGGGAAAAATTAGTGTCTAATCAATTACTTTTATCAAAATATTTGTATCTTATATTTTGGCGCTTTATTTCGAAATTAAAACCACATTCTTCTTCGAAATTCAAACATAAAAGAAACAAAAGACAATCAAAAAGTGGGCATAAGCGTTTTGTTCAATTGCGTACAACGGATTCTACATCGTGAAGTTAGTTCTAGGTGGCATTTACATGCCACCTAGAACTAACTTCACGATGTAGAATTCAGGTGTCGGTGTGCGCGCGTTTTGTAATAATTCACTATCATCAGTTTTCTCCATCGCGCCAAAAGAAGTATAACTTCAATAAAGTAATAATAATAAAATAACTAATATTATAAGGGCGAAAGTTTGTGAGTGTCTGTATGTTTGTTACTTCTTCACGCGCAAATGGCTGGACCAATTTTGATAAAATTTGGTATGCAGGAAGCTGACACCCTGAATTAACACATAGGCTACTTTTAAACCGCGGGTAACACCGCGGGCGTAGCTAGTAATGTATAAGACACAATTCCAGGCATTGATGTTTGTGAAACTGACAACATAATTATGAATACCATGAGAGAAAAAATAATTTAAATAAACCACATCGAACAATTTTATCATTCGTTCCGAATAAGTTACGCTAGTACATTATAATTACGTTAAAAACTATGACGAATTTCTGTCGATTAGTTCATTATGATTTACGCATATTAACACTTTAAAATATGCGTTAATTAGTTGACCTACCTATAAATCCAAAACTCCAGATGTTTTCGTTCTGAAGGGTACCTAATACATGTGCTGTAGAGGTCAGGCAGGCAGGCGCCCCACGTAACTAAAGTACTGGTATTCCGGACTGGAAGCCACTGGAAGCCTCAATATAGTTGTGAAGAGGTAGGGCGGATGATGAGGAGACCATTATTGTCTTTTCCTAAAGGAGGTCAACCACGACGACATTTTGAATTGATGCATTAGTTTTTTTTTTAAGGAAGGGAAATCATCAAATGACTTCTTCCGCTCTGGGTGGAGCGGAAGGGAGTGTCAGACTCTTACTGATTAAAACCCATCCGTGTTCCTTCTAAAGCCCTTTGCGTTCCAGGGCCGCGGTGACTCTTTCGAACAAATTCCGCAACCCTGGCAGGCTCTGGCCCTAGCGGGCCCCGTCTTCTAGTAAACGCCCTGCTGTATCATTCATTTTGACTGTTTGTCGTATATCCAACGTTTGACAACACACAACCACTTCTTGCTAATTTTTGTGATCGCTTGTGTTTGTTTCTTTCTTTGTTAGACAGTAGCGATACAATCGCATAGTATCGCATCGCTACTGGCGCGCTGCCGTTTCAGGCGACGTCGGGTAAACGAAGGGGGCATAAACGGGCAGAATACTTCATCGCGATTGTATCGCTGCTGTAAGAAGACCACCCTACTATGAAGTCTTAAAACGATTATGATTCCGCTGTAAGAGGGAGACGGAGCTATACATAGGAAATAGCACTATCCCGTTCACATCATCGGAATTGGATGGCATTAGCACGTCATAGTAGGGCTGCAGCGAAGCTCCGCGACTGTATCGTGATCTTTAAGCGATTATTTCGCTACTGAATCGCTGCATAAAGTCGCCGCGGACGACCTCTTATGTTTCTGGATTTACTGATCTCGTCAGTCAAACGCTGTTCCTTAAAATAGCTCAGTAAAATAAATAATTGTTATGCTCGACTAAAACATATGACTGACAAGCTAAACGTGAAGTCTTGGCTCGAATTACTATATTGTGTAATACGTGTTTTTATTTATTGGGAGCGCGATAGATATGACTGTACAAGTGTACGTGTGATGGATACTCACATATTTTTTTTCGTTTGGTTGTCATTTTTTTAACTCTTGTTGTAGCAATCGGTCAAAGACTCCAACTTTGTAAATTGCTCTGGTGATTTTAATAAAACTTAACATATGTATTTTTATTTCTAAACGATAGACTTGTTTTGTGTTTCTGTAATCATAAGTGAAGAACAATTTTCTGTATTTTTGAAGTGAAAACTTCTTTAGGCGCGTTGACCACTTTTTGGATGAACAAAAATGGAACTCGCGTCATCGTCAACGAACCTTTCCCAAATTCCAAAATAATAATCTAATCTCGACGATACTATTCACAAGTTACTTAGTTTTCACTTCTATCGGCCCCAAAGTTTTTTCAGCAAATGGCTAAATGGCTGACCCTATAAGGGTTCCGTTCTCTCATTCAGACGTACGGAACCCTAAAACCCACCACCTAGAACGTAAAAACTCAATAACACTTTGTCCGACTCGGTAATCGAACCCTGAAGCTCATGTTTGGCAATAGCACTTACGACCACTGAACTATCGAGCTCCGTCAGAACTATTATGTATTTATTTCGTTTGAACTCTTTCTACTCTCGAAACCTGTCTGACCAGACCCCATTTAATTCGGTATTATGTCATAATATCAATCAGCGAAAGTAACTTGAATCAATCTATAAATAAATAAACCAGTTCCAACAGATAATTTTATGGTCAATTTTGCAAACTATTTTGGTCTTTCAGTTTTAGCAGGCAAAGATCACTCAAAAAGAAACATCAGATATTTCGTTTCATGTAACATATTATCCTCCTATCCATATGCACAAAACATTACGGGAATACTTCAATTGTGCGTACAGCTAAGGAGTGGAAATCTCTGCCGGGGTCTGTGTTCCTGGTAGCTACAACCTGGGGTCTTTAAGTCAAGAGTGAATAGGTGACTTCTAGACAAGCGTGTTTCATCAAGTGAGATTGTAGTACAACGTGAGCTTATCAGTAATATAACTACATATCATCACGCTTATAGTAGTAAACCTCCAAGAGCTAGGCAGACACGTACACCAACATTTCGTTACTAATGTTTTTAAGTCTTATGTATTAGGGGGAAGCAAGCTTATTGCCATCTGCTGAGCAAAACACTGACTCCGGGCTCCTACCCCTTTTGTTTTATTTTATGGGAAATCATCAAATAACTCCTTGAAGGGAAGTGTCAGTCTCTAACTGACTAAAACCCATCCGTGTTCCTTCAAATGCCCTTTGCGTTCCAGGGCCGCGGTAACTTTTACAAAAAAATAATTTCGGATGTCGGTGTTTTTGGTTATTTCTCTGTATTTTAACACCGACTTCCGAAATTAAAGTATTTTATACTTTGTACTTAGTGTTTTTTTATTTGGATGTCGGTTGTACTTTTTGTAAAAAAGTTATTTATTTATACCCTTTTAGTGGTACTCCACACCTAACAACACCACTGGAAAGTCACAGGAAAGCGAAACACGCAATTCAAAAACCAAATTACTGATTTGATTTTGATAAAATTTCTGTGGAACCAATCGGAACGTATATCCTTTCACAAGAAGAAATAATTTTTCAAATCGGTTCAAAAATGACGGAGTTATGAGGTAACAAACAAAGAAAATAAAAAAAAACAATCGAATGGAGAACCTCCTCTTTTTTTTGAAATAGGTTAAAAACCCAATAACACTTTGCCCGATCCGGGTATCACACCCAGAACCTCACGCTCAGCAGTTACGCTAGCGACCACAGAACAAAGAGTTATCGCGTGTTTTGTTTCTTTTTTTCATTTTTCGGGGAAAATGGCTTGTATTTCCTTAAGTACCCATGTTACCTGTCTGCCAAGATGTTAGACCTTGAAAAAGTAATAAATAATACAAAGACAGCCTCGCATTCGTGTAGGTACATTATACTAACATTATGTAGATATCACCGGAAAATTGCAGACTCCGTAAGATTGTAATAAATCTTTATTAGAATAAAAATTCTCGATATATTATTCGATTATCCCAATTCAATAGTTTCCTATATACTTATCCTTAGAAAAAATAGTTCACAATTGACTCACCAGTATAGTCGTGGAAACGTTACAAGCGGACAGAGTTATTCACATTTAAAATATTTACGGGCAAAAGCTAAAAATATAGGTAAATGCAAAAGTAAATGTCTGTTTGTTTATTACCGTTTTTACGTCTAAAGCGCAGAACAGATTTCGACGAAACTTGGCACAAGGATAGACAATAAATTGGCTAGGCTAAAGGATACTTTGTATAAGTTTGAAGAAAACATTGGCAGAATCTAGTCTGTCATAGATGTCATTGCACACAGGCCTAAAGAAAAAATAACGATAGTTATAACACTAAAGAAAGCATTTAAATATGGTCATTAAAATATTTCATCTTTGTTAAGACGGGCATACAAGCCTCAAGTCGGCATTCTATTCTAATTCAAACTTCTGTCAGTTCAAACTGAACGCACACAGATTATGCGCTGCCACAGATTGTAAAACTTAATAGCTGTCATTAGCTGCTGTGACGTTAGTGTGCTGTCACTTCATAGACAATGTAGAAGAATAACTGGAACCAAAAATCAAATCTGTCTTAAACTTATGTTACCGTCGCCATTGCACTTTAAAAACCCTCTATTATTAGTGTCAGTAAATAACACGCTGTAAAGAACAGTTACTGTGACTGATGTACCTTTAATAGAATATTAGTTTTATAAATCAGTAGTCCCAATTTTTGTACTTTACCATCGAATCAATCCAATTCTTAAAGTTAAGGCCGTCTAAACAATAAAACTACATATTTTTCTCCAAAAATTAAAATGATTGGCAATGTAAACAAAAGTTAAGGATTGCAATAAATCAAACGGTGTGCACTTTCTGGACCTGTACTTTCAAAGCGTGGTGTTTCCTCGATTCCTTGCCTTTTATTCTTAGCACAGTTGAAGCCTGATGAAGTTTCTCTATATAACATGCGGGCGAATCAACTGCTAGTTTAAAGCGCCGAAAAAACTCCTTCAAGTGTGTGTTGACCTTCTGCACTATATTACATAGTGATTTCTCAAAATCTGACGGTGTAACGAGTTTATTTAAATTGCTCTTCAAGGTCATACAGCTGGTTGCTGATGTGAACACTGCCGTAATAGTTATCATGTCGTAATAATGTTAACTTATCATTTACAATTTTTTGTGCAGGAAGTATCTTACGAGCGGTGAACCTAACTAGAGCCTGGTTTCATGGTAACTTTTAAATCATTGGCGATGGTTCAGGGCGTGAGAATACCCCTATGCGTTGAACCCATTTTGTTATCTCGTGCCGTACGGGTTGATCCTCGAGGCTGGCGGGTCCGTGGATAGGTCAATTATAGTATACTGAGACTCCTCCGTGCCTCGGAAAGCTCGCTGTTGTCAGTTGATCCCAGCTGTCTTTTTTTTTGGACATGGGACTTAAACATACTAGCGAAATGTGGATGAACTTTGCCACCTATGCCTAACCCTTCCGGAAAGGCGT
The DNA here is from genome assembly GCA_002192655.3 of Mamestra configurata. Classification (NCBI taxonomy): domain Eukaryota; kingdom Metazoa; phylum Arthropoda; class Insecta; order Lepidoptera; family Noctuidae; genus Mamestra; species Mamestra configurata. Next base: position 135,110 of record NDFZ01004972.1, on the reverse strand, counting down.
AATGTTTAAATTTGAATAATTCTAGCAAATAAAAATCTATGTCTGTGTTACCTACTAGGCTGACATGAATAAAAATAATAATTTCTAACATTTTCCACATTTCCACGACAAATTAAAAACGTTTATTTTAATAAAGCTAATTTATTTTGTTATCAGAAATACTCGTTTTCATAAATTTTCAATTAACTCCATGGCTCGAAGGACTCGCTACTTCGCTATGCTATTGTGTTGTGTGCAGAGGTCAGTGACTGCTGCTGCTCATTACCTCTGCTAGCCTGGTGACCTTAATGTAAAACCTAGGAGTTCTAGTATTTTTCCATCTCACCTGAATGACCTAATAATAATGGACTCCATTGGTTTTTTCTGCACTTTATATTTTAAAGAGGTAAATATGTTTTTGATTTGTTAAAGGTCATATCCGGAAGTTATTGATGCGAACGCGAAAATTATTTCACGGATAGAAAGCCACACTATTTCTGAGTCATCATCTTCCTGCCCTTATCGCATGTTACTTGGGGTTGGCGCAACTCGTTTTTTTCTTCCATTCTGTCCTGTCAGCCGTCACGCTATCACTAACTCCCTTTTCTTTCATATCACTCCTAATACAATCCATCCATCTTTTCTTTGGCCTCCCTCTCCCTGTCCATACATCCACATTTATATTCATAACTCTTTTAGCTACGTGCATTTCATCCCACCTCTTCACATGACCATACCAAGATAAGCGCTTCCCTTTCAATCTTTCCGTTATTGGCGCCACTTTTAAGCTAAGTACCACTATTTCTGAGTGACACAGGCTATTTATGCGCTGATCCTGTGAGTGCCAGGAGAGCTAAATAAAAGAAAGCCGAACAATTTTGGTTAATTTGAAAGCAATGATTTTTGAGGTGGCAACACCAAAACCAAGTAAAACAAAAACAGAATGTTAAAATAAAGATGTGTCATAGGATTCTTGGTTGTAATACTAAAGAATAGTAGGCATTCCAAAAACAACCAGTTTTTAGCTCAACTCGGGAATAAAACACGACGTTTTTTGCAAAACGAGTGCGGATAAAGATCAAATCCCTCGAAGGAATGTGTCGCTCTATCGGCGGAGCGCATCTGTCTGTTAGTACTGTGAAACAACCAGCTAAAGGCTAACTAAGTGGTTAAAACCTTCGTTTAAACGTCGAAAAAGGCAATTAAACTATTAAAAAAATTCAATATGTGAGGTGGTTTGATTTCTTTTTCGCAGCAACGGAAACTACGGATTGACATGTGTTTTTTGCATAGATAATGTATTGTTTATGGGCTACAAAATGACATCATAGGTTACTTTTGGTCCCGGAAAATATTCACGATTTCTGTGGAACATACGACTGGAACGAACTTACGAGTATTAGCTCTTTATACAGGCTGTTACGGTTAGAAGTGCGTGGTCTTATTTAAGGGGTGTTCTGTATCTGTTCTAAACAGTAAGTTCTGGAATACCTGTATGACCATTTCTACAGCATCCGAAGCTGTCATCTCCTAAGAACAAATCTGCCAACGAGTACCAGGAGAACATACAGCTAAGACAATAGTTGATCGCAATCAGCGCGATCTCTACCGACCTTACCGTCGCCAGCGCGCTCGACAGTCGACAATGAACTCGTGGGTCGTCGACCTCGCTCACGGCCGACCGGTCCTCTCGCGGCTCTGCGCCCCTGCTAGGACATTGCACGTTGTGTTGCATATTTTTATCACTTATCATGCGAAGCCTGCAGAGGCAGGGATGATTTGAAAGTTTCTCTTTGGTGGACGCTTCCTGGTTTCATTAATCTACCTAACCACTTCCCAAATATGTTTAAGTCAGCTTGCAGTCGAGCGAGATGCCGTTGGATGCCAGAATTTTACATGGACCAGCTGCCTATCTGCCCTCCAAAACCTTCCCTCCTAGATCCATTTGTCTCTTTCGATCATCGATGCGCCAATTGTCAGAAAGACGTGTGACGTCACACAAAAAGTCTTTGCTACGCAGGAGTTTCAAGGCACCTCCTTTGTCTGTCTTGAGCCTTGGTAGATATCGTTGACCTATCATACGCAGCCAAATTGGGATGAATGGAGAGTGGTTTGTCCTTAGACGCCTCCTCAGTTTTCATAGGATTATTTGCACTAGATTTCCTAAAATGGATAATATTTTGCGGTATCTTAAAACGTGGACACGACTCCAGATCACGACTGTAATTTATTGTGATAGAGTCACACACAGTTGTGTACAAAAGAATATTATTGTTACATACAGTTTCTTGCTAAATTTGTATTGTTGATATGCTCGCAATCTCACTTGATGGTAAGCGATGATGTGGTCGGCGATGGAGCACACTTGCCTAGAAGTAGGTAACCTATTCACTCTTGATTCAAAGACTCTCAGGTTTGAAGCTATCACGAAACACAGACTTCGTATTTTTATTAAATTCTGATACCATTTATTTTTAAAGGACTGCATTGTCCAAGCCTCGGCGCGCCGACTGTCGTTGTAGGTACACAAAAGTGTGATGAAATAGTTCAAATTGCTATCGTTAGAATTATTGGGATGTGGTACGAGTCAGAAACTGTGAAGGTCAAAGGTAGTCGTGCAAAATATGAAGTAAATAGTTAGTTTACAAGCGAGACCCATCTGCCTGGCGCGCAGCCCAACCGGAGCCGCGATTTTATTAGACTTCTCTACCCAATCACGCCGGAACGACTGAATGGATCAGGTTGAAAATTTGCGCAGATATAGATTATAGTCTGGAATAGCACATAAGCTATACTAATTATCCTGGAAGTGGAATTCCTTGGGATCATTTCCGACACTCGACGGCGATGATCAAGTTTAGTACAGCACTTTTCTCCGTCCAGCGTTTGTGCCTTGCCCGACACGCGTTGACAACTAGGATATTCACGCGTCTTCGCTTCTTTGGCCTATATCGCAGGGACCGTGCATATAATCGGAATCAAAACCACGACACTCATATGTAGTGCGTAGCTTAAATATTTCTACTTCTAGCAATTACCTCTTACAAACAAACAGACAAAAGATTTTATCTCTATATATAATATTAGTTTGAATGACTCAGAACTTGCGAAGGTCGAAAGGTAATCGTGCAAAATAGTGTAATCAGCAACACCCATCGGAGCTAATGGCGTTAGCCCCATCATAGTTGCAATCTCATCAAGTTACTATATTATTGCTCACCATTTTGAAAAACAACTTTTGTTTGGAATTTTCTGTCCAAAATCATGTTCCTGTCTTGTTCTTCCTCCGGTGTCCGTGAATCTTTACATTTAATTTCGCGCCTTTTTCTTTCTCTATTTTCTAATAAACCCGCTTGACATCAATGTCACCTGATAATAAGCGATGGATGAGGTTCCTTTACGATGGAACGAGCGAGCACAGCCGATCGATTCTGTAAACATATCGAAGTGAACGTGATCACGAAGTGAGCTGTCATTCCATCTTGATTATTACATTCCTTATGATCAGTTCACCCAAGCCTCCACTTCGACATGTTTACAGAATCGACCGGCAGGAGTTGCTTGTTCACTCTTGCTTTGAAGGCTGACGGTGGTAGGGGACACAGATGTTGGCGGAGAGCTTCTAACTTTGGCTGTGTTTATTTCTGTATGATGACTCTAGTCTAGGTCAGAGATAACAGAGACAAAGTCGACGATGGAGCGAGCTTACCCAGAAGCCTGTTCACTCTTACTTGGACGAGATTAGGGTTGTATGCGTTTGGCAACACAGACGCAGGTAGAGAGTTCCACCACTCCTTTGCTGTGCGCAGTATAAATATGAAATAAATAAATACTTATGAAGCACCTGTATCGTTTTACCCAGAACTGGGTTGTAGAGGTCAAATAGGCAGTCGCTTCATTTAAAATACTGCTATTCAGCCGATATAGTTGGGAAAAATTTAGGCAAATTGATTGCTTTGTGCGAGTAGTCGGTAATAAACTCATGAAGCTTAGAAAGACAGGTTCTGCATTCGAAAAAAAAAAATAACTCGACCCCAGACCGCTTCAATCAGGTCACAACAAAATTCTTGTCATGTCAGAATACCCCGGAAGGCTAGCTGTGACACGAGTGACAATAGCCAGGTCACTGACCTGTGCCACGACTGTCACGGCCATGTGGACTTGCATAAAAACATTGTTCCTAAGCACTGATTTAAATCAATGGGAAATTATTTTCTCACTAGCCTGTGACCGGTGCTTCGCTCGCGTAGCGTTCAAGTAGCTTGGAACTGTTTCCAGGGTCCCTTCTATTTCTGTACCAAATGTCGTCAAAATTGGCGGTGATTTAGGTGTGAAAGCGTACAAAATTTGTTAGGATTAGGATCATAGCTTGTAGAGTCATAGCTAAAAAATATTTAGGATTAGCACGTGGAGACGAAAAGGCAGGGGTTTTTCGTTTTGAGTGCATCGTTGGTGTGGTGGAAAAGGGCTACTACTGATTATGAGCTCCTGGTGTCGATACCCGGGTAGGCAAGAGTGTTGTTGGGATTCTCCATCTGGAATTTCACAGTAGCACTCAGTTTTTTAGTGGTTGGAGTCTTGATTTACGGCCCAGTGATATCTAATGCTTGGAAAAATATTAAATGTTAATTAAAAAGTCGCACTACTTATAAAGTGCGATGGTACCAAAAAAATATGACCTCTTCTTAACACGAAGCTCTTCAACGTCATGTTTGCCTAGTACCCACACATCCTCGGCGACTGCATGACTCACTTGAGTTCACTTAACGAAGACAATACATACACTTATGTGCAAAATCAACTGCGCCTTATTTAGACGCGCGACTCGGGCTTGACCATTTACTGTTTTTTTTTTCACCAAATATTGTAAATAGGCTAATTAATGTTTTTGAGTTTAAATGGATTTTTACTAATTTAAAATTTCCATACTATAATGCGAAAGTGGGTTCTGTTACGACTGCGCCTAAACCACTGTACAGATTTTGATGAAACTTAGCACACTGATAGACTATGGCCAGGATTAGGAAATAAGATACTCTTAGCCGGCTAGTAATATCTCTTGGGATTATACAAACATACCTAAACAAATCAAATTGATTTAACTCCCATAGGATTAAAGGGACAATCTTAAAAGTGTGCAGCACCTTCGGCCCCACACCTTCATTGACTAAAGCCATGTGTAATCAGGGCACTCGAGTAATTAGGTAAACGTCGATAGTTTTCCACCGGAAGCAGGAACCGTCCGTCACGCCCGATCGGAGCGTGACCAACTGACCACTTTCTTTTGCACTCCACTGCACTCTCGTCATTGTTTACTTTGAGTGCATTGGTTAGGTGCTTAGGTACCAATATCTATCTATATATATATATGTCTAAGTATATATATAAAAATGAATCCCTATTTCCCTTGGTCATGGCATCACGCGTGAACGGCTGGACCAATTTCGCTATTCTTTTTTTGTTGTGTTTGTTAGAAGGTTCATATGAAAGAAAATTTTGAAAAAGCTATACATCCTGGCGAAGCCGGGGCGGGCCACTAGTACCAAATAAGAATTCGAGATAATGTAGGCAAATGGAACAACTAACCATATGTCATAGAATTTCTTCATTGACAAAAACCCAACCAACCAACAAAAAGACAGCGGGAGATCCATTTAATTAGTAACTCTATGGCGTACACGTGAGCTCACACCAACACAGACCAATGATGGGCCAAGTTTCCCATTTTATTATTACACCAATGCGGATAAATTGCATGAAAATAGATTATATAGAATACACGATTTTGATTTCTATTAATGTAAAAGAAATGTGCAGTTGACAGTTTATCGAGAATCTTAATATATTTTACAATCTTGCGGAGTTTGCAATTATCCGGTGACATATCTGTCTTTTAGGGCAACAGAAGTGTAGTATATTGATGAAGCCAAAGAGCTGTGTACACACATAACGAATGGTAACGCCAGTCCGTCTTGTGCAGATCAATGGAGCGCGCACACGTCTGTCACGCGCGGCGCGGGCGCACCTTCTATGTTATGTCACTGGGTATATTGTAGCGCCAACAGTGGATGTTACTTTGCAGCTGATATTGTTTGTGTATGTGCTTGGTTACTTGTAAGTAAGAGTTTGAATGATTATTTGGAACCTTAAAACCAGCTTGCAACTTCTGGCCCCCGGAATAGAATGCATTTGCATCAATGAGTTTTTCTTCATGTTTAAAAATAAGTGAAATTGTTTGCAACGAAAAAGATTTTTTAGAAGAGTCTTGATTACTTCTCTGTCCTGAAATGTGTGTGTAATTTTTTTGTTCAGCATTTTTATACTGGCCATTAATTAGTTAGAAAATAAACTAGCTTACATTTTCTTTTACAATCAAATCTCATCATTTCGAGTGATTTCTGGCCACTACTTGACATAGGTACTTAGGTAACCATACTACTCATAATATTTGAAATGCGAAAGAGTTTGTTTTATCGATTACGTTAACGTAGGTACACCTCAACAACGGATTTCAATTAAAGTTTCACATTGTTTTGACTCCGTTAGGAACTAAGGTCCCTTGGGATAAAAGCACAATTTAAACACGAGCGAAGCCGCGGTCGCTTGTTCTACCTAACAAGTATCTGTCCTGTCCACTCGACAGTATTAGAAATCTAACTCCAAGCATAATATATAGGTACGCTTGTTTTCTAACTTATAAGAGCGAAGCTAACTGGTTCTCCGTTTAAATTAACCGAGTTACGGTTACCCGGAGGTGGGTAGTTACGTCCGGGTAATACCGGGTAGTAGCTACCCGGGTAATTGTCAAAGGGTGATTTAATAAACGAGATCCATCGCGAACTTTGATGGCGAGTATCGAGGAAATAGCTTACTAATAGATTTAGGTCTAACGGCTTGTTTACGTGTCTCTAGTTTTGTCTTGGTCGAGAGCGAGTTTGGTATCTGATCAAACCAATTTTTAAAAAACAATCTGCCTGCGTCTCCGTTAACGTTAGGGTCAGCTTCCAGTCTAACCGGATGCAGCTGAATAGTATTTTACATGGAGCGACTGCCTACCCGAGCTCCCCCAGTAACTGGGTAACACGATACCACTTGGCAAAACTGGTGTCAGATTTTCTGACTGCTGACCGTCTTCGTGACCGTCAAAGATCTACAAGTGACAAGAGCTTTAACGTGCTCTCTGAGGCACGGTAGAGTTTTGGAACCCATGTTAAAGATTGTCGCCCACGGATCAACTCAGCGTTGTTTAACCCTAAAGATCGACAAATGCGGTTTATCTTATTAAGCCACGAGCTTATACATGTAATTTCAACTACTAACTTTGCCTAAGGAATCTTAAGTAAAGCCTGGTGAATAAGTTTACGCATTCACAATATGGAATACATTCATCGAATATTCCACGTGCCATCGCAGAAGATATCTAAGTTGACTGGTGGCGCTACCCGCGGCCGTGTTTAGAATCAAAATGTGCTGGTCTAGCTCATCAAATATTGACATTATTTTCAAAACGTTTAAGTATTTTATTATTTTGTGAGGATCACTCATATTCGATGTTTAATTTCTCATCCTACTTAATTTTAACGCTGTAATAGTTTGCTACTCTTAGTCATGTCCTCCACTCGACTCTCTCTTAGTCAAACTCATAGTTAAAGGTAAAAAAAAAAATAGCAATCCAAATTCAATACCCATAACTTATTCCTTTCCACAATATCCAAGTACCCACCAATACCCAAGGAAGGTAACATTTTTCCAATCCCCACTCACACTTGCCCAGATTTTAATTAAACTCCTACATTCCCCGGCATTCCCCGCTAATTTGTAGCTGGTACGTTACAAATGTTCTGATTAGTGCGCGTGGTACAGGTCACGCCCTGCTGAGTCGGCGGCGAGCTCACTGCTGACCTTACGGCAGTTTATTCAGCTGCCATCTTGGATTAGCTGTTCGACACTTACGAGATTAGCTGAAATTCTTTTTTTTCTTTTATACAAGACTACTTTGTGACTGCGGTTGTGAATATCGAAAATTATCTCAAGAAAAACATATGGCCGGAATTAATAGTATCCTATGTCCTATTCCGGTCTAACTGTGTACCAAGTTTCATCCAAATCCGTCCAGCTGCTAGGACGTGAAGAGATTACAAACAGACAGTCAGATAGAGTAGATAGAGGTTAGTTTGGCATTTATAATATTAGTGTGGGTTTATTAGAGTAGGTGGGGGAAAAACGATGGATCAATTGTGTAAAGGATAATGTATCTAGAAAGGGGTGACTAATAGAGAAGTTAATAGTGAGTAGGTTACTTCTAGGCACGCGTGCCCCGCTGTCGACCCCATCATCGCTTTCGCACCACTCCGTTACACGGTGGACAACGCACCTATTCGCACAAAACGTTTTTGGAATATTTTCATTATGGGTACAGCTAAGGAATGGGATGTCCTGCCGGAATCTGTGTTCCTGGTAGCCTCTTTGAGTCTTTTGGTCAAGAGTGAAAAGTGAAGTGAAACTTCTAGGCAAGCGTGTTCCATCGTCGACCACAACAGCGCTTTCGCGCTATCAGTGAACAATAGGGTGTCCCGAAAAAAATTCCACTGGACAATGCACCCATACGCACAAAAAGTTTTGGGAATGCTTTCATTTTGCGTACAGCTAATTAATGAATTTCGCTGCCGGAGTTTGTGTTTCCTGATTGCTACAACCTGAGGGTCTTTTAGTCAACAGTGAAAAGGTTGCTTCTAGGCAAGCGTGCTCGATCGTCGACTGCATCATCGCTTTCCATCAGGGGAGACTGTGGTCAAACACGAACCTATTAATAATAAATAAAGAAGACATGTTCTGCCGACCACTAATAAATTGGGAAAAGGGTAAGAGAATGGTGAATGATATTATTAGCTTTGGCAATTGTAATTCACCATCATCCTATAGCCAGTTAATTAAGCCGGATCAATTAGTACGACAGCTCTGTACTCTTGTTTTAAGATTGGTCAAATACAATCATGATCCGCCGAGCCTGTCGTAACTATGTGAAGAACGGCTTCCAGTCTAAACGAGTGCATCTGAATACAAGTATTTAATGTGGAGCGACCGCCTATGCACGATACCCCTTGGTAAGACTAGTCGCCAGCATTTCGGGTTCTGACTACCCTTAGCTGAAAACATAACCTTTTATTATAACCAGTGGTCGGAGTAGGCAGAGCTATTTTTGATACTTGCGACAAAGTTTGATAGTATGGACAGGCCAGAGATACCGGGACTCACTAACACTGGGTTTTAAAAATATACTTGTTAAGGTTGGTGATGATTTTTAGACGTACTCGTGTGTATATATGTCACGGGTTATATCTGAATTTTAATAAAACTAGAATTAACCGCATAAAATTTGATTATTCCTAAACTTACGTGAAATTAATCGTGGTGGTACGTAAGTTAGGTCGTTTTTAACATAGCTAAGATTAGGTTAAGTAAACTCGAAATCAATTTTACTTATTAAATCTTTACTTTCAGTCAGCGGACACATTTAAAATTCCGGGATCCCAGGGTCATATCCATATTAATAAATACGTTTGAGGCCATTGACCATTAAAAAACGCTCTAGGTACCTATTCCGACCACTGAAATTATCACTAAGTAAATTGTTCTAAGTACCTGTCGATCTGTTTTGAATTCGTCAAGTATTCGAGGTTTTAAATATTATGCCTGTCAGAAGAAATGTTATAGTTCTTATAAACATATCAAACACTCATAAAATTCACTTTTCTTAAATCTCAATATTGCTGAAAAAAGTCTCGCATATTTCGGGTAAAAACCCCATTTTTTTCCCACCCACATCGCCCATACATCTGCGCCTTGGTTTTGGGTTCTTCCCAAATTAATTGACCTGTAACCCTGACGCGCCGGGTATGAATTACCCGGTTGACCCTGAGGTCTTTTAATCAGACACCCTCGGGTACAGTGAGGGATGAATGCTAAGTATTGGACCGTTATGTACTGTTTAGGTTTAGAGTATATACTGTGATTGTGGCGAAGGCTTACTTGTTTTATGAAAGGTCAGATGTCGATTCGTGCTCTGAAAAGAGATGTTTTATGGACTCACCGCAATACACTTCATAATTTCTATGGTATTTTGTTGATGTACCACTAAAAAAAAGTTTAAAATATTGCTGTATTTTATGGCTGTCAAAATCTTTTTAGTGACACATGAGCTCATGAGATCTTTTGTGTGAATTTCTTTTGAAATAAGCAGTGCTAAACCTTTGCGACCTGCTCTCTGTATATCCATAATTTTGTGTTATACCTACGTGAGTGTATTTGCATGTACATTAATAAATGTGTTGTCGTCTTGTCAGATTTTTGATCAAACGAATTTGACAGCTGTCATGTTCCTACGTCATTGTCTTATTCGAATCCGAAGAAGCATTGGCTTCTGCTTTTATAATAAAATCAAAAGAAAAATAAGGCCATGGACGTATAAAAAGGTTTTTATACGTCCATGGCCTTATATATTTTCTTTTGATTTTCTTGAGATACGCATAGGAATTAGGAAAAATCTATCTAGTAGTGCATTTTACTAGAAATCTCCTAAACAAAATATTATAAAGACCAACAAAATAGTATCAGGGCAACATAAACCGTAAGTACAGTCCCTCGCGACCCACTTCCAGTTTCTAGTACGCGTGAAAGCATGGCGGTCTAGACTGGTCTATATGCCAACAATTATATGCCGTATGCCCGTGACCACTCGCTTACGGTACCAGGGCACCAGAGCAAGGTCGGAGATGGAAATTATTGAGATTAGGATAGACCAGAAATGTTGGAAAAGTACGTTTTTAAAATAGCAGTAATAATGAATGATGACCTCTGCCTTGGTCTAGTTTCCTGGTATCTTCTGGTTGGGCAAAATGTTACCCATTAGGATTTTTCGTGGATTGGCTCAGCAGCAGCCTGATTTATGGATGCATTTCGCCATGAAGTATTGCCTACCCATTTAGAACGCATCTATGGGTACCTACTCCGTAAGCATTGCTTGGCACCTCTCTTACTTATGATACTCTCCTGGTACTAGAATTGGGTGCAATTATTTCAATTGAACAAGTTACAGGTACTTTTGAATTGTCATATAGTTGGTAGGTTAGTAGAAACTTAAACCTTACCATTCTTTTACATTTCCTTGAGGTCTAGCCCTCGTGTGTCCCCGTTGTGGAGGTCAGTCAGGCATTCGCTCCATATAAGTAGGCTAATGGTGTTTAGCTGCATCCGAAAAGACGGGAAGGCAAACCCGACACAGTAGGGAAGAATCGAAGCAGATTTAGCAACACGATGCAGCAATATTCCTCCCACTTTACGTGAGTCACACAATACGACAAAACGGTAAAAATAGAAAATATAGGTATAATTTCATTACCAAGTCTAACTAAATAACCGATTCGAATCATAGAGCATAATGTTTCAAAGTTCATTCGTACGTGAATGTGTTCCGTTTCCGGCCACATTCAAGGTGAACGATCTAATTCACGTTATTGAATGTTTTCTATTATAATCGTTATTGCTATTACGCCATAATTCGTAATAATGTCGGTCTGGGATTGTTCCACTAAGGATCGCTAAGGATACCTTCGGCCCTTTGCCCAGGGTATCCTTAGCGAATGACAGTACCAGCTGCGTCTGCTAGCTGAACCCAAGAGAACATCCTCTAGGGACGAAAAATATTTTTTCCGTCCTATCAGGTCGTCTACCCGTGTGCCGAGTTTCATCCAACTCCTTTCAGCGGTTAAAACATGAAGAGGCAACAAACTGACAGACATACACATTATCATCGCATTTCCCGTGACCTATCCCAGAGGGACCGAACATTTTATATAGTGCTTCAGTACTTTTAGTGATTAGTTTTACAAAGCCAAAGCGTTTATTTCAATGACGCCATTAAACGGCACTTTTGAACGTCATCATTTACAGTTAAGTAAAATAATAGTATAAAATTAATAAAGTGACTCTACTGACTTGATAGTCTATTCACTAAATCATTTAGTGTAGTTACTGACTCTATTGTGTTACCCAGTTGGGTTTTGCAGGTCAAATAGGCAGTCGCTCCGTATAAAATACTGCTATACTTATAATATATGATAGCCACATTCATGAGGAAGGCTATATAGGTTATGCGGGAACGGGAAAACGGCATATGCGCGTACAAAGTTGCGGGCAAAAGCATAGAAATACGAAAAAAATGTCACTAATCCATATATTATTGGCAAAAATATCTCGCCATCAGTGTTCCAACTCGAGGCTAAAACGACAAGGTCACAATCGAATTTACATCAAAATTATATTTCAAAGAGAAAACAATCGATATTCCTCTATCACATAGTCCATCATGAAAACTGGCAAACTGCCAGAAAGACTACCAGTGATAAATAAAATTAGTATTTTAAACAAATTTGACACGAGATAGTGATGCGGAACAGGGTTCCCGGGAACTTCCGGGAACATGACAGTCCCGGGATTCGCGGGAAATTGCTAGATATTTTATTCTGTTATCTCCGTTCGTGTACTTCCCTGGAGAGGTGTCCGAAAGGTGCAACGATATTTATTTGATTTTTCATTTAAAGATTGGGGCTGCAATCTCTTAGAATATTCATTCTAAGTTGCTTTGCGAGTGTTGAAGGTTTCAGTGCAGTCTCTGGTAAATAATAGTTTCTTACATTTTATTCTTATAATAGAGAGAATATTTCTAAACTATTGCTTTCTAATCTAGAATGAAATATGTGATGGGTTATTATTGATATGTGATCCATAACACATTCCGTGTTATGGATGGATATTCATTTATTTTGTTTTTATATTTTGATTAACTTTATTATCTCATTTTTTCGTTCAGTGATAGATATTTTGTAATCGGATTGGCCTATGACGTTCCATTGCCTTTATGGTTCCGTTGTAAAAAAAGGATTGTGCTATGCGTCTTGTATAACTCCGTCTCCTTCCCACAGCGGAATTATGGTGGTTTACAAACGTCATATTAAGGCCCCAGTACTTCCTTCCTTTTTGCAAACATACTCGTATAAACAAACTATTTTACATCTTTATAATATTAGTTTAAACTAACCAAACTCGACCATGACATACTTTAAAATAAGCAAACTATGCCAATCAATACTCTGAACATAAATAACAAATCCCTATGCAATTCAGCATCTCAACATTCACCACGACTCTCATTAGTAATATTTTTCTAAGAACCTTTCATCGCTACAGCCCCGTAATCCCGTTTCCCGGGACTTTGCGGGAGCCCGGACGGAAGCGACAGTCCCGCGGAGTTCCGGACGAGGCCAGCCGTAATGAGGTATAAGCGGTCGATGCGGAGCAGTGGGTGGAGGGCTTAATATTTTCTAGCTGCTCTACGTCAGCTGACTGTGACCTTAATTTGAAGTCTTGCTGCGGGAGTTGCACCCTGATTCAATTTTGTTTTTATTTCGTTAAATTTTCTTGAGAAAAAGTCGCGAGCTTCGTTTCGCGAGAGCACTTGGTTCCCATCTTAAACACTACTGGGAGTGCTTTTAACTATCTTTTGCATTACGTTGAAAGAGCTGATTCTCAGCCTCACTAGAATTTGATTGAAAATTGAAGAATTTCATTTTGGTTCATAATAATTAAGTTAAATATTGGATTTGTGTGAAATTATCTGCGAGCCAGGATTCGCAATTGCAAGTTCAAGTTTTAAAACTAAGTGTACGATTTTCCAGCTTTTAGCTTTTCCCGGGAATATTCATTTCCGGTATAAGCAGGTTCCGCGCGGTGCTGTTTGCCATATTACTAACTGGTTCCGGGATTCAAAATATAAGTATATCCATGTTAAGATTACAGTCATTAAATCCCGGGAATTCTACTACCTATGCCGCCAATCACTGGTTATGATTGTCAAATATCTAGGTACAAATGGCAGCCGGGAAGTGCTTTCTGAGGTAAGGACGAGTTCCACGGTTCGATCTCTGCAACCTTGCTCAGCGTGCGGCTGTTATAACTTAGTCACGAACTCTTCCAAATCGAAAGGAAGTACGGCCACATAAACAGAGCCAGATTATTTCATCGTTAATCATCTTCTGCCGAGCCTTTCCCAAATATATTGGATTTGGCTTCCAATCAAACTGGATTCAGCTGAATACCAGTATTTTACAGTAACTGCGTGACAGGGAGGGGTACTTTGGGCACATTTTCTGGCTACTGACAATTCGTAACGACTTCCAAAGATCTACAATAAAATCATCCAAGTTACTAGGGTGCCAGCAAATCACGGAGCTTTTTGAACCAGCTCCTCTATCGTCAGCAGTTACATGAAAATGTAAGGCAAAACTGTTTCCTCTCTATAGTAATATACGTTTTAAAATAATGCTTCTCCGTACCTGCATATTACAGTCAGTGCTATTCCTGCCCGGTGGTATGGGCAGGACATGCAAATATTCGAGTCCGCACGCAGCCTGTTGAGATCTCGCCAACCGTGATGAAGTAGGGATGTGCCGCGGATATCCGCGCTTCATAATATCCGCACTTGATGACAATGCTGGCGGATATTCTTATAAAGATATATTGATTTTGAAGTGTTTTTGATTGTATAAGCCGGAGGCCCGCAAAGGTTTTTTAAAGGTAGATAAGTGCGAGTTTCATGTTTGTCATGCTTAAGATACCTATGCTAAGATATGAGCCTTTTTGTTCTCACAGTTATTTTACGTTGTTAGCTTTTGTAACTCTCTTATTCATTGTTCTTCTCATATTTTAACGATAGTTTTCGTTCCAGAATTTGGTCACAGAAATGTTATTTAAAACCTAGAAGGCATCATGGGGACATCAAACTTGATCTGAAAATAAGTCTCGTGATTCTTGTCAAAAATATCCCCGTATTCAATCAAAAACTAACTGACTACAACATAAACTTGTAAAACAGATTGAGAAAGGCTTATTTATATAAACAAACAAACATAAATATGAAAAGCGTCGATGTGCGAAAAGAAACGCGTCTCGAATAACAATAAATCCACAATATTCTCAGTAAGTACATAGAAAGTAGTCAGAACTGTCGTAAAAATCATCGTAAAACTGTTTTGCCTACAATTCTTACTGCGGACTCTATTCACGAGATAAGAAAATTTATAGCTTGCGGCGACTGAAAGAAAAGTGAACATATTATTGAAAAAATAATGTAAATATATGTAATTTCGATATTTTTTTTGTTATTGACCATCTCTTCACCGTGACTTCGCTCGCGTTAGTAACGATTTTGGCAAATAAATCATTCTTCCAAAGCTCATCGAAATTGGTTCAGCGATTTAGGCGTCCAACAAATAAATTCAATTTCGGTGTTCACTATCGCATAACTTTGTCTGTCTATGTGTATGTTTGTTTGTTACGTTTTCACGCTATCACGGCTGTACCAATTTTGATAAAAAGATAGATTGCACTTCGGAGAAATACAAAGACATTCCAGAAAGACGAAACCGCTATCGTTGTCGCAAAATATCCGAAACTCGTAACACAAATATACCCAGATCCGAAATAGCAGCGGATCCGCGCACCTCTAGCAGTCCTATTTTACAGTTGCTGAATTCGCAATTTATTTACTAGTAGCCTTTAGCGTGGATTTTATTTTCATTTCGCGAGAATAGCCGCCTCAGTGGCTATTTGACCTGAATCGGCTGTTACTGCGGGTTACGGCTTACCTTTATGTGCGAGCCGCTTGTTCCGGAAGGGGCGGGCAGGGAGACTGGTTATTACTTAGTGATGAAGGGTATTACGTCCCTTATGATCTGGAACACTTTTTTATTATTGATGGCTCGTCTGTGACCACTATCTCACCTGATGGTAAGCGATGATGGGGTCGACGATAGAGCACGATTGTCTAGATATAACCTATCATTCTTGACTTAAAGAGGGGGTCTTTAAGTCAAGAAGTTTGTAGATATCAGGAAATACTGATGCGACAGGGACTTCCACTCCTTAGCTGTACGCACAATGAAAGTAGGTACGTATTTTAGAAGCGTCCGTAACACGCTCATGCAAACGTCCTTCAATTCCAAAAGTCATGATTGATGGTGAGTGTTGGAATTCAATCGACATTAGGTACCGTAAACTTAAAATAATCTTAAAT
This sequence comes from Mamestra configurata, assembly GCA_002192655.3. NCBI lineage: Eukaryota > Metazoa > Arthropoda > Insecta > Lepidoptera > Noctuidae > Mamestra > Mamestra configurata. The sequence continues at coordinate 119,002 of NDFZ01004972.1, read as the reverse complement.
ATGGCGACGACATATTATTGGCTGATATACGGGATTCAAAACAGGACAAGGACCCATTCACTTAAAAGTCGTGACTAATCAACTATCCAGATTTTCATCAGTCAATTTCATGCAACCACAGTCGCTGCATTAGACGATAGGTTATTCGTCAATCAAAGCCTTGACTGTGGTAAAACCTACCGTGTAATGTGCGCCTATGGGTGGGATGTCCGCCATATGCCAGTGGCGCATCACCGTACGTCTTGTAGACAGAATGACGCACAATATTGATAGGATTGACAAGTACCATCGAAACTTCACGTATCTACTCGTTAGATGTCTGATTTTCATATCGTTTTGTCTTGTTTACGAGGTCTTTTTGTTAACTGGGAAAGCAAATAAAATTGAAAAGCTTTAAGAGCCCATACCTAATCACATCCAATTTACATTTTCTAGACATTATCGCCAACAATTTGACTTTCACTGAGAGAGATCAATTCTTTGTCAGTCGTTGGCAATACCGCAACTATGTATTTACTCGTTATCGTAAAAAACTATTGTGGTTGGCTTTCAGTTTCTTATTCTTAACTCTTTACCAATGGAGCGTGGTATTAGATGGTGAACTTTGAATGTTGGTCAAGAGTGGTCGTAAGTGCGACTGCCGCCGAGCTATGGATCTTAACTTCGGCCTTCTAGTCAGGCCAAAGGCGCCACTGTTGAGTCTAGGGGCTGGACTAGTCTGACTATGATTTTGCAAAAAATCTAAATAAAAAGTCATTTATTCAAATTAGGCAGAGAAGAAGAAATAAAACTCTGACGTTCAAAAATGCTGCTTGCATTTTTGAACGTCAGAGTTTTTTTTTACATAAAACAGTCCCCCAAAACGCTCGCCGGTCATCAGTTCCTAGTGTTTTAACTGGGAAGAAGTACCGCAACAAACTCTTAGAAACACATATGTGTTTTAAGTTTTAAGATTGTTTTAAGAATTTAATTTATACAGTACAAAGTAATAAACTTTAAGTATTTGAGTTATCTATTGAAAATCTTGTAGCAGTTTTTTGAATGATACCTACTAGGGTCCCATATCTACATAGGACGTAGGTACATAATTCGCAAACCTTTACGTTTTTCACAAATACACTGGCATTTGAGCAACTGTGATTTTGACAGTTCATCTTCCGTCTTTCTCTTATATCACGTATAAAAAAAAGATAGCAATATTTTCAATGTATGATTCTAATTATTGTTTTTTTTTTGTTTCAGGTAAGCAATCAAACAATTTTTGCACTGCATTTGTTCGACCTTCTAAGGAGTACAATGAAGCTCAATAAAACATTATCGGCATGTAAAATTCTATACAATTTCTCGACTCATTAAATTTTAAAATTGTGTTTTCAAGAAAGGTTATCAAAGTAAATTAAGTGCCGGCCATTGTGAAGAATGAAATTAATAATGAATGGCTTGCGTTTGGAACATTATTTAATTAAAACATTGATTTTTAAACGCGTCGCAATCATAAATTAAAATTATATACAGAATGTTCCTGAAGTGCGTATTCATATTTAAGGGTGATGTTGATATACATTAAGGAAAAATAGAAAAACAAAAAGAAAACACTATTTTTCAATAAATTCGGCCTCAAAAAACGACAAAAAAGATCCGAAGAAATGATTTTTCAAGCGATTTGTTGGTGGAATTTATTTTAGTTCACTCACAGATTTGCATCAGACTGCTTAAATTGATATTTTTTCCTAAATGTATAATAATATCATCTACCCAACATCACCCTTAAATAAAATGACCACGCATTAATGTTTGCTTATACGATAACATACAAGACACGACCGTTCCCGAAGACTACCGACCGCGTGGCGAATTTGCTTCGGTCTAGATCAGTGGTTCTTAATCTTTTACTCTTAAGGGACAATTTCACAAAATTTCTGTCGTACCATGGACCATCAACTCTTTGGTCATTGGAATACAGTTTTTTTGTGACTGCATACTCTTTACCTATTAACCAAACTCAAAGTAAAACGTGGGTCGGGTGCTGACATCGACATCGCATCACCGATTTTAGGGCTTGGTTTTAAAATGATCAAAAGTGCCGAGAATCCCTGTCGCTTTGTAGCTATGTTGATGAAAACAAAGCTATCGCGTGTAGCAATTTCTCTTTTTTTTAATCTTTGGGAAAAAGATTGCCTTTTGGCTATAAAAATATTGAAGTGTCTGAAATGTCATTTCAGGTATCGTATCGCATTTTGTTCACTCCTTTTCTGACCCTTGTAGTTGAAAGTTCAATTTATTTAACGATGCGAAAACATCCGATTTTAAGAGGACCACTTCGGGTTCTGTCAGGGACCACCAGTGGTCCGTAGACCACCGGTTAAGAACCACTGGCCTAGATGGACCTATTACGGGCAAATTGTTGGTGTCAGAAAAACGAGCAGTCCTGTCCGTCATGTATTCGTGAATGCCGCTGGGCACAATCTGTTTAAGGGATCCCTTAAACAGATCGACTTGAAAAGAGGAAGTAGCGAAATATTTTTCTAGTTATATTTCCTACTAGCGGACGTCACGCGGTATCACCCGCGTAGTTCCCGTTCCCGTGGGAGTACGGGGATAAAATATAGCCTATGTTACTCGCTGATAATGTACCTATCCTTTGCTGAAAGAATTTTTCAAATCGGTCCAGTACTTTTTAAGTTTATTCGTTACATACAAAAATACAAATCATCCTCTTTATAATATAAGTATAGATATATAGATTGAATGATCTACCCGATTGCCTCATTCCATCCGAAACAGCTCAACCGTTACGCGTGATTGAGTCACAAACAACCGAACATCTTCCCAACACTTTATGATATCACATTGGCATTAAAAGTATAAGCTCAATGAATTCTGAGCAGCTGCAATCGCAATCTGTAATCTATATTTATACACAGAATGAAACAAGGTCTCTCTCGTAGACTAGTACTGATCAATGTAACTGAAACTCGGCTCAGTTAGCGCACATCAAAGTGCAGACAACAATATGACATCAATCTTATGTGTCCGTTACATGCGGCAGCTGAGCTGGCGCCAACATGACGATACTATACTCAGTACGCAACATCAGGCCTTTATTCTCCGAATTATAGGCTGATTTTGACTATCAAAATATGCATTAGCAATTTTGATAGTCAAAATCAAGAGATTTAGTCAAATAAGATAAAGAATCAGCACTTTTTCATTCATTTTGTGGCGGGGTAATGAGATAGAAACACATATTTTTTTATTTTTATTTAATATGGGTTTGCTCTTGACTCTAGTCTACACATAGTTTAATCCGACAAAAAGTATTGATTTTTAAAAAGATAGATGTAATTGTGAAAATAAATATCATTATCATTTGTCAAAAATTACAAAGTGCGGTCTTAAAAAGTCTATTTGATATTTCCTAGTGATTTAGCATGGAACTTTGATGCGTTTCTACCAGAGACGTGCGAGGATGCGTAGCGAGGGATGTGTGTGTAAGAGCCAATAGAATCGCTTCATTTACCTAGCGCTGAGCGAAGCTAGGTAAATGAAGCGATTCTATTGGCTCTTCACAGCCTAAGTCCCATATGGCTCCCTGTAAGCCATCTCAGGATATGTTATCCTTTTTGAGCTCATGGTGAGTTGGGCCGGAAAGGCATCGAAGTGGCGTTTTTAGGTCAATAGTGCCTCAGTGTCTCGGTCCGTTAGTGTAGTTCTATAGTGACTTCTGATACTCTAAACGAAAGATAACTGGAGGTATTCGTGTATTCGGTATCAGAGGTGAAATTCTTGGATCATCGCAGGACGAACATCAGCGGAAGCATTTGCCAAAGGTGTTTTCTTTAATCAAGAACGAAAGATAGATGTTCGAAGGCGATTAGATACCACCCTCGTTCTATGGGACAAGGAATTTCACACTGTGAATCGTGACCACTGATGGTGGGTATATTAATTCCCATTTCTCTGTGCTGCTAATGAGAAATAGCTAATGGAAAAATTCTAAACAACACAATTACTATGAGTCGAGGACACGGATAGACAGTGCAAGTATTTTTTTTCACAGCTTCACAATAGAAAAAACAAACATTGATAGTAGAGCTAGAAAAAACTCATGCAATTTTTCGGATCCGACTTCTTCGGATCCAGTTACGTACTATATAGGTAATACCCTACGGTGTTTTGTTTTAATCAGAGTTGTGGCGAAATGGCAAAAAACAAATTAACTCACTCAATTTCTAGCTATCTTATGAAATTATGACACGACTACTTACATTATTTTTCATAAACAATTTCTTGTCGTCATTCCTACAAGCGTCATGGAAGATATTATTACTTTTTTTTAAATTTCCAACCTCGAGCTCGGCTGTTATAAAGCAATAAATGAGGTCTCCGATGGAGCGAAAGAGCTCAGATTATGCCTGTTCAGCTTTGCTTTGAAGACTGACAGGTCATACATATGTGGTAGGAAACACAGATGCTGGCTGTGAGTTCCACACTTAGTCTGTGCGCCTGGTTACCCATCTATAAAAAAGGGTATCATTAAATGACTCCTTTCCAAAGGAGTGTCAGACTCTCCAAACCCATTCGTGTTCCTCCTAATGCCTTTTGCGTCCAAGGGCCGCGGTGACTCTTTCGAACAAATCCGCAACCCTAGGCGCCTGGTACCCTGCAGTTCGTTATTTAACTTGAAAAAAAAAAACAAGGTGTAAAAAAGCAGTATCATCGTCATAATTTTAGTTGAAAGACGTCCACTTCTGGACATAAGCCTCTCTGAATAATCAGTATTGTTTGTTTTAATTGTGGCTTATAAGAGCTAAGAAAGAAGACAAAGTGTTAATAACAGGACATGTTCTCGTATTGTTCAAATAAGACGGCTTAACAATGGACATTTACGAGACGAACAAAATAATGATGACATTTAAACAAACACGGAATCCGTATGTTTTGCATACAGCTATTCTCCAACGTTTAATTCTACACCTGCTGTTATATCTCAGAGACTACCCACTTCTGGACAGATGGACAGTTAAATGACATTTTAGCAAATCCCACTCCGAAATTCCCAAACACACTAGGAAAAACAATCTCTTCAATTCTGACAAAACTGCATCGTCCACTGCTTGTAACATTCGAAAAAATGATCAACTAAACAGCGAGTAAAACGCAATGTATGCTGCAGAAATGTCAAAACGAATTCTGTCGCCGACGCATAGTGATGTAACGTCGTACATCTTCGCCGTGGCCGTGAAATTAAGAAAAAAAGTCTTTTACTAAAATGTAGTGATACATCCATCATTTGGTCGTTGTGTGTGGCCGTTGAGCGTGTGTGTGTGACATAGAGCATGGTGTGGTGTAGAATGGACAGTTTTTTGCTATTGTTGCTGTGATGAACATTCTCTGTTTAGCGGATTTTTTGAGCATCATCATGCAAAGGCAAGTTAAAGAAAGCATTAGTTTGAATTAGTATATTTTCTTTCAATTTCTAAATAAGTTAAGCAATTTCTAAGCGTAGTTTTCACAGCTCAATAGTAATTCTCTGAAACTTAACTGTCACGTACATGTTTTTAATATTATCTTTCTAAATTACCATGTGAAACATTATGGAAATCATGAAGGTTTTACAGACAAGGGGCTGTTAAGAAGAGGAGAATAGATGACACAATCTAATAGAAAAAGTTAGATAAAAACCGATTAATGATGATTAATATTGACTGGAACATTCCATAAACGTAGGAACTCTTATATTTAAATACGTCATATAAAACGCGCGATACTTCAAAGAGACTTGGCGTTCATCCAATGAACTGCTACGAAGAAAATTTACATTAATTACCAAGAAAACACTTAAAATTAATAATATCCCGGAAAATCTCGCATCCCTTCAACATATCTGTAACAGGAATGCATAAGCTTAATGCAGTTTACTAACTACTCATTAGTAGCCAGATGTTTGTGGCAGTCCCATTAGATTCTATTTCCAATCCGTCTTGATCCGATTGTAAACACACGCCAAATCACAAATCACTTCTAAATTATCTATACATACTAGGTACAAACATACAAAAATATAAAAATTGAAGTGTCTGTTTGTTATAATATCTTGCTGTTATATGAAAATAAAAGCATTTTTACTAAATGCATGTGAAATTAAATACGATAGGTACCTACTTGTAACAGTTATAATACAATTCATAATTTGTTTGGTCTGTTTGTCCCGCCTTAACTCCGAATCGGCTGGACCGATTTTGACGGGACTTTCACTGGCAGATAGCTGATGTTCTAAGGAGGAGTTTATTTTTAAAAAAATACAAGGGTCCCGTGCAAAAACAAACATACTTTGTCACGTGGGTTGTCAGAAGATGCGGGTCCGATTTTGACGGGACTTAAACTGGCAGATATTTTAGAAAGAGTATTAGAATTCCGTACAAAAAAAACCCTTGAAAATACTACTGACGCGGGCGTAGCCGTGGGCAGAAGCTAGTCACTTCTACATTATTTCATAATCTAAGCCAACTATACGTAACTACACTCAATTTGGAATTCACTACTACCAATCGATTTGTATATCTATCTCTATTCAACATACATTGCATTCTAAATATGCGATAAAGATGGCGCATTTCAAAGATGGACTGACAATTCTATATCTGCCTCTTTCTAGCATATAGGTTCGTTTAGCGAGCGAGTGGGATAAAGAACACGTGCGCAGGAGTTTAATAATAGCCGGCAAAGATCAATGATCTATAAAATTGATGTTGTTTTATAATAGTGTTGTGACTGCGATGGCGTGGCGGATAGGTATATACGAGTGTAATGGTTACTTCCGTAGTTATTCGGATCACGTGATTGTGTGAGGTTTCGGATCTTTAAGGTAGATATTGTGTCGTTGCCGTGTGAGGAAATCAATAGTAATTGTAAACTTCAAGTAAATTCAGTGTGTTTGATCATTCTAACTAATTTTATAAACGGGTAAGTGAGTTTGTTACGCTTTTACGCCTAAAATGCCAAACCGATTTTGATGTTTTTTGGTACTGTGATAGAACGCACCCTGATGTATGTTATTTGAACGAGAGTTATATCGCGGGCAAAAGCAAGTATTTATTAAATCTTTTATTTTTTGTTACTTCATGTACAAACATGTACCAGTCAGCCAAAAACATTTTTTTTTTCCAGCACGATACATGCTGCGTCCAACAGCTTTCTTTTTTTTTAAAACCCCTTATCAGCTGTAGGTACAAAGATCTTGTAAATTGTCTTGTCAACAATCCACATTATATGAAATGAATCTTCGGCGGTTTTGAGTTGTCAATAATTATAACCACATCGCGATCACACAGGCGGATACAATTACACAAGGCCGTTGTTTTATTGAAAGAAAAAATATCACGCTTCAGTTTTTAATTTTAAGACGCGGGTGGATCCAAATATAGTTCAAAATCAAATTAAACTTCTGCTGTAATCATAGAAGGTCTATTACTCAATAACTCTTAAAACAACAAGACAATATATACAGACGATATCCTGAGTTAATTAATTTATAGAATAATAACTGGAGCACCGGTCTATCTTTAAGGTTAAGCAACGGTTGCAGAGGTCGGTCCGTCGATAGGTGATTATCCATTACAAACCGACAATATTCCTTGCCTCAGAAAGTGCGCTTCTTGGTCCCGACTGTCAATTGTAGATCTTTGATCATTGTTACGGACAGTGAGAAGCTATAACAATGATGCCTACCAGTCTTGCCAAGAGGTATCGTGTCACCCAGTTACTGGGTTGTAGAGGGCAGCAAGCAGTCACTCCATGTAAAATACTAGTATTCCGCTGCATCCGGGTAGAGTGTAAGCCGAAACCGATATAGTTGGGAAAGGGCTCGGCAGATTGAATAGTTTGTATCCGGATAAATGGCATATATAGTTCTCCTATCATTACAAACGTATTTATTATGTTACATAAATCACAGTGATACTGTCAAAATAGTTGCGCTCCGTGTAATCTTTTCTATCTGGCATTCAGAAATCTCGGAGCAATCGGATAAAGATCTGACATGGAATATTTATATTTAGATCTAACGATACATTAGCGAAAATGTAGCGAGTACTTACGTTTGTGTCGCTACTTGAAATGGAACGTCAATCATTGATTGAGTGGATGACGGTTCTAGGTTATCCGGATAAAGAGAATTAAGTAATTTGATTGTGCTTTGAGAGTGTTATCTAATTTTAAGTGAGATCAATACAATATTGGTTTGAATTTGAAAGGAATTTAAACACATTATTACATATTTTCTTGTCTGAAGTCACTTTGCTTGTAACTAGTGGGTATAAACCTATAAGATAAGTTATTTTTAGGCATGAGCCTATACTATACAGGTCAGAAAAATCATGTTAATATTTAAACAACTTACTGTCAAAACTCTTATTTCTTGAAATTATATTATCTAAGTATGATTAATAATGAATTGTAATCGTTTGCGGTGTCCATTTGATTACTACCAATAAATATAAACAAACATAGGTACACAAAATCACGCCTTTTACCCATCGGGGTTGGCGGAAACTGCAATAATTAATTTAAGTAAACAAGAAAAATTTTAAAACGATAAAATATCCGCGTCCCATATCCGCAAAATAGATCCGCGTGTTCCCCTCCCTAGTTTTCCATCAAGCGCGAAGACGGACGGATGTAGTCGGATATAAAACTCGTCTAGCTCTAAAATAGCCGAGATTTGGACGGAGACGTGCCGTCAACCATCACGTTTGGATCCGCGGACATTATCTCACAGAGCTCGGATATTATAATGTGGAAACTTTTGCAAGCACTTTAGATACTAATGTCTGTGTGTGGCATTGAATGTAAGCCTTACGTTACGTTTTATAAAAGCGCTTGCAAAATAAACGTTAAACCAACATCAGGAAAAAACGTATCGCATTAAAAAACGGTGGGTTCCTACTTCCTACATCATACGAGTCGTTTTGTTGGAAGTGGTTTAAAGTATAATAAGTCTAGGTACATACAAACGAAATCAACAAAAATATCACATTCAGTATTGGTGATGAGAATTAATATATTTTATTAGTGTAAATTGCTTTAAAACTGGATGAAATCGTTAAGTTATTTTAAACAAGTAGGTTTTGTAGCAAGTGTTAAAAAAAACGTTATTTTAACAAGTAACAATACGTTTAATGTATTTATTTATATTCTTAGTAACGCGACTTTTGTACTCTCAAGATATTTTTCCCAGCAGGCAAAACCACTACCTACTCGTAGTATAAAAGTCAGAATATACTACAAACTACTACCCATTTCCAGTATAAGTACCATTGTATTTCGAATAAAGGCCTACATCGAGGCTGACTGGAGGAAAAGCCGCGATCAATGGCTCCTACATCTATTGATACTCAATGGTAGCGCTCTACAGCTGTATTAATACTCAGACTACATAGAGTTGTAGAGCTTTCAGCCTCATTGTTTGAAAAGTAGGTCTGATAGAGGCAATACTTTAGAATAGAAAATTATTGTAGAAATGCCTACGAGAAAATATGTAGTCTTTGTAGTTTTTTTTGTTGTTTCATGCTATGGGCTTGCGTTTGAGCACAATCTCACCTGATGGTAAGCAATGCTGTAGTGGAAGATGGAACACGCTTGCCTCGAATAAACTTATTCACTCTTGACTTATAGACCCCCAGATTGTAGCGACCAGGAACACAGACTCCGGCAGGCATTGAAAGTATTCCCAAATTGTTGTGTGCGCATAGGTGGGATGTCCACCATGTACTGATGCGCATCGCCGTACGTCTTGTGGTCTGATGATGGTACGGGCTTCACGGAATTTCACAGGCTTCGGATTTCGCAGCCTTCCCAAGCAGTATCGTGTCTATGGAGGTCAGATGGGCAGTCGCTCTGTAAAATAGTTACTCAGCTGCATCCGGGTAGACTGGAAGCCGACTCCAGCATATTTGAGAAAGGCAGATTGGTAAGATGCAGAAATTGGGCAAACTAATATGTAGATTCACAGATGCTCACTGACTTTAATGATGCGTTGACTTGGCAGATGTATGAGAACGATAAAAGTATAAAACGAAGCGAGTTTGACATATATTTCTATCGTAGGTTCTGATCTGTATACTGAGATTAACTGCCACTGGATGCACCATTAGCGCGACCTAGATATACTACATGCTTCTTACATATTTACAACCCTATCTTCTAGCTTCTGGAAATAAGTTTAGTGTTAGAAATGTAATGTTTTCAAGGGGTGAATGTGTGGATGAAAATCAACACGTAAAAAAGGCTACAGCAGTCGGTAGCTGGTTATATATGCCTCTTCAATCGCACGCCATTTTGCAATTAAAAATCATCCTGAATCGAATCTGCCGAGCTTTTTCCCAACTACGTAGGGGTTGGCTTCCATTATATCCCAAATGCAGCTGAGGACCAGTATGTTTTCGTGGAGTTTCTTGCACGTTCTTCTCCATAGAGATCTACGTTTTGGAACGTGCAAATAGCTTCATGTTTTTGGCAGACTGACTTTAACAATTCAAAAGTACCTGTAAATGGTTTGTTTGGGATAAATGCTTTGACTTTGTTACATGGAGCGACTACTTATCTGAACGCCACAACCCAGTAACTGGATAACACGATACCCATTGATACCGGTGTCAGATTATCTGGCTTCTGACGACCCGTAACGACTGTCAAAGAACTACAAATGACAGCCGCAACGACCGTCAAAGAACTACAAATGACAGCCGCAACGACCATGCCGAGACCAACACTTTACGTTCTTTCAGACGAATCTGGTTATGATGACCACCCATTCTCGGACCAACCTTGGCTAGCGTTGCTTAACCTTGAAGATCGATCCGTGTGGCGTGTTATTATTTAGCCACGAGGCCCACACTTTAGAAAAGAAATACTCTTTATTGTACACCATAACAAATAACAAAAGGAGCTTGAAATATAGTAGGGTGTCACGTGGGCGGTCTCATCGTGAAGCGACCTTTAAAGACAACCTTTGTATGGATTTGTCTGAGAAGGAGAAAAGATACGTAGGCGTATTACTAGACATATAGACTAGTAGCTATACGAACTTCTCCATTTTCGAAAGCTGTACAACCATTGATACGCAAGACGTATAGGTACTCGGCTCGAGTGGCGCGCTGTGCTTATGGCACCCTGGTATTGGCTTGTGGTTTAAAGTTTAAAAAGGGGAGGAAAGGGAAGAGACATGTCCGCCCCGACCCTTGCTCCAGCCAGCCCGCGCCGCTGAGCCTTAGTCTTAAACTCGCCCCTAAATAATAATCCTAGGTCGATCCAGTCCGTTCCTAGCTGTTCTCCCCCCAGCGACGACCCCACAGGGGGTGCCCATAGCGCGTGTAGTCGCTTAGTTTGTAAGGTTTTAATAAGCCCTGGCTGGAGGCTTTAATAATAATGTTAAGGCCGCCACAGGCAAGTCCGGTTAAGCAATCGACAACCTCCTAGGTTGATCTGCGAGAGGCCTCACAAAAAAAGGGAAGGGAGGGTGGCAAAGTTGGCTCACATAATGGTATGTGATGGGGAATTGTTATTAAGCCACGAGCTCCAAACATTCCTACATACATTGCAGCTGTAAGACCATCTATGTCCCGAAGCTGTAGGTACAACTATTGATACTCAAGACGTATAGGTACTCCGGCTCAAGTGGCGTATTGTGGCGCTTTGTTCGAGCGCCACTCTGCTAAGTGGCGCGCTGTGCAGCCACCGCGGTGCTTATAACACCCTGGTACCAACTGCTGGTTTAAAGGTTATATAGATGTGGCATGGCTCTTGGACGGTACCTCTGCCGTACTATTCTGTAGTGCTATTCTGTTTTGGTGAAGTGAGCTGTCAATCCATAGCTTCACGTGGCATGACATACTACTTATAAAATTTATGACTGGCTATATGCCGCAAAAATCCAAACTTTTCATGCCACGGACATATACGAGCAAAATACTTTATCCAATAGGATAAAGTTCCGATTGGATATAGTATTTTGCTCGACGGAAAACAAGCCCTGTAAATTTGAGAAGTTCCGTACAGAAAAAGTATAGTAAAAATACTATAGTACTAGGCATAGTACTATAGTATTTTTACCAAGGCATTAGCAATAATTATTTGATCCGATTTGACAGAAGCAATTCCATCCTAAATTTACGAAGCTGGGCAGTTGATCTCAGTAATGTGATCATACGAGCAAGTTATCTGCGCGGTATATCGGTACGTCGCCGCTAGGCAGTCGTCACAGCGGAATCATGACAAAATGTTAGAGCATAGGGCTGGCAAGCCGGGAAATATTTTTTTAAAGTAAGTCAGAAAGCCGAAAATCTGACAACCATTATTTACTGGGTTGTGCAGGTCACATAGGTAGTCGCTTCAATACTGGCTGACTTAGTAAGGCTTAGGCCGACTTTGATATAGTAGGGAAACGACTCGGCAGATGATTTTAAACAGCCTTGGTCGAACGAGAACCGAGTCCAGAGAGTACTTCTACAAATTTTTAAGCAACGTACCTAAGCATTCTCATCTCAGGCGCAATCTGTCAAAATGTAGGGAAATTAGAGAAGTTTTTTTCAGATTGCCATTGAGATGCGAATGTGGACGTTGCTTAAACAATAGAATTGGCGACAAATGTTATTGTAGTTCTGCTAGTTGCCGCCCGCGGCTCTGCTCGCGTGATTATCGAAAATAGGAAACATACTCCCGGGATGAAAAGTATCCTAAGTGTTATTCTAGACTATAATCCACATCTGTGCCAAATTTCATCCAGATCCGTTCAGCCGTTCTCACGTGAATGAGTTACAAACATCCAGCCATCCGTCCATATTAGTATAGAAGTATAGATTCAATAGTAGCAGCCCGAAGTCTGGGTCTGTGTTCGGTCCCACTTCCTATTACATGGCAATGGTATTTATAATATTTCTATTTCTAGTGCAATGAGGGTGCCGCTGGCGGGGATGTAACACCTCTCTGAGGAAGTTCTCTTCCAGGGAAACAGTTGTGATTCACGTTTTGACTTTTAATCCTTTTTCCTCGGAAATTTAAAGCAACGTGGTTTTGTTGTGTTCTATAATTACCATTCATACTAAGAATTTTAAAATTAGTTCCACTAGCGGCAACGTTACCATTGTTAGAGTTAAAGTCTGATGGTTCCTTCTTAAATTAAAATTTCGAAGCAAAATGTCTGTTATTGAATCCGATACTTTTGATCAGACATAAATCCAAGAGATATCGCTTATTTTTGACTAGCTAAAAGCAGTGGGGTCACTGCTTCGCCCCTGGTTCATTCCCAGGAACATAGCTTTTTTTTTGGGATAAGAGCCTCCAACACTCGACGAAAGAATTTTCAAAATCAGGATCAGCACTTCCAGAGATTACCTCTTACAAACAAACAAACATTACCTTATTAGTGTATAAAGATTCTTCAGATCTCTCTTATCTTTGATAGCAAAACATACCTCTATGCTGTCCATAGACATACCTTGTATATTCTGTGGTCTAAGATTCCAGAGAGTGCTTTAAAAGACAATGCTTAGACGTCCTCACGCACTGCTGCGTTTTGTCTTAAGCAAAGGTTGTGAGCTGAAAGCACTATCGTTAACAGGAATACATGAGTGCCATGTGTACCTACCTACATAGAAGCCGATTCTGTTGATATTGCTGCCTTTTTCTCAAACGTGAGATAAGAAAAGAGATGGGAGATTTTGACAGCTGTCAAATCAGTTGACGTGTGTCAAATTTTGCGTATCTTTGGTGCTATTTACTAGTGTTGTTTGAGCAGCAAATACATTTGCGTCTGTACAATATTATTGACGCCATAATCTTGGCAACCCTAGTTCGAATCTACAAATAAAATATCACATGTAGTTTAGTTAGTTAATTGCCAAATTCGCGCTCGCAACCCACTCTCATACTAAATCTAATATTTTGTTCCGAATTTATGCAGTACCGACGTTTTGATTGAGAAACCAATCGGGTTATGTGCGCCTGGTACTTCTATATTGTAAACAGTCGAGTCGATGAGTTTTCACGAGTAAATAAATGGAAATTCTCGTTTCGGTTCTAGCTATTAGTCACGTTCGGCTTAAAAATTACGGTTTTCGGGTTTTAAACGTGTACTCCACATTTGTTCCTGTTTCCACCGAGAATAATACAAGCAACGGTCATTGATGTGATGGTACTTTCAGGCCATTCTATACTTAGTTTAGCTTTCCTAACGATCATTTGAAAGGGTTAGGTATAATATCTACTGGGATTTTTCCATAAGGCAGCATTGATAGAATGCTTTATAGGACAGAAAAAGAATGACATCTCGGAAAAATGCACGATATTTGTGGCGTCATTTTTCATGACGTCTACGGGAAACCTATTTTTATTATTGATTAAAAATTTTTCGTTGGACCAGAATCTCATCTGATGTAAAGCGATGATGTGGTCGACGATGACGCTTGCCTAGAAGTAACCTATTCACTCTTGACTTACAGAGCCCCAGTTTGTAATATCAGGAACACAGACTCCGGCAGGCAATTCCACTCTTTATGTCCGCACAATGAAAGAAATCCCGAATTTTAAGAAGTTTCTCGATGATTGAACTAAACTGCGATGTATCTACTTATCTTCCAATCATCTGCGTAATTCATAAGCCTAGATATTTCAACTAACCGCGAGTTTGATAGCGTTATGAATTATTTTGTCATTTTGCCTCTCTGCCGATTAACCCAAATGTCTTGAGATAAATCTGTGGAATTAATTAACTACGAGATCTCATATCCTGTGCTGATATGAGCTATATTTTTATTAAAAAGATGAAAGGAGTTTTCTTATTAAATAGTTTCAATAACCTAATTTTTTAGGTGACATTGATTTCTTGGAATATTTTCATATGCCTTGCGAGTACGATGGCGCATGTGAATCAGTTGGCTTTGGATTGATTCCCGGGTCGGTTAAAGTTGTATTGCATTTTTCAACGGAGATTTTTCTATTCCCAGTCAGATTTTCCGACCGGGAATAGGCTAGCCCCCTGTTATATGGAACTTCAACATAACTTTGTTTTTAACTTAGGCTTGCATTTGCCTAGAACTAACGTATTCACTCCTGACTTAAAGACTGCCAAGTTGTAGAGCTACCAGAAACACAGACTCATGCAGGGAATTCCACTCCTTAGCTGTACGCACAATGACAGTAGGTACCACAGATATAGATAGACATATATCTGTGGTAGGTACTTACATATTAGTGTTCCCAAAATATACATGTCGTTATTGGGCTGAACAATAGGTACTCATCTCCCAATTCTTTGAGGATGTTATGTCAATAAATAATTTCGTCCTATGACATAACCAAACAACTTAATATTTCAGCATCTTATAAACTCCAACGCATCTATGTGCTCCTGGTACTCGCGTTACGTAGTTATATATTCACGACCGCGTCGTTAGGAGCCCGGCAGCGGCCATTTGTCAACGGTCAGGCCACAGGTGCGTTATACATAATGCCTATAGGTACATGGGTAACTATATGTGTAGGTTAAGGGTTTGAGATGTATAGGAACTTGTAGGTAAGTATGCTACGATGGGCACGTTATAATGACCGCAATTCGTAAAGGTACAGGCAGAAATGAATGACACAAACATTTCAAGCAATTTTTTACTGTGAATGTAAATTCTATATGTAGAGGTACCTACATAAAAGAGGTTTTATATTACTCCCATTTAGGCAAAGTCCATGATTTGGACACGGCGAAATTATGATTGTTGGTTGTAACGGAAGATTTCTCTATAAACCTCAGCCTAAGAAAGTCGGTCGGCAGGTACGGCAGCAATCTGCATACCGAGCTAACAAAATTAATCCATCAACCCAGAACAATGCTAACATACTCATTCTTGTCAACTCAAAACGCAGCATATCTTCTATATTATTCCTTCATATGGTTAAAAGTCTTGACAAATCAACTTAATAGGCCTAACGGGATCATAACTTCATAACACATTAACCTCGCCTATATTCCTGACAATGGTGCCATGAAGATGCGACAGATTGTTAATAACTACAGTTGACATAATTTATTTTGTAATCAACTACGGTTTTCAATTAAAAACACCGTTAAAATTGTACATTGTCTGGAGAAGTTTTGTTCGAAAACTTTAGCAGCGCTATCTTTTGGCGAGGAGAAGTAAACTTTAGCAGTAACGTTCACTAAAAAGATAGATTGGTCAATTTAATTGATTATTTGATTGAAAATTCTTCGGAAAATGCAAGAAATGGTTGGCTGTTGTTTTGTTTTGTTTATTAAATGAGGGCCGAGCATTGTTCTCAGTTATTTATTTGCATAAAATACGGTAGGTACTTACCTACAAGATGTTAAAATTAAATTTTGTGAGCCGTTCCGCTGTGACAGAATCATGCAAATTATTTTCATTTTGACATTTGAATTTAAAATAACATAAGAAGGCTTTACAAAGAAAGAATTCCTACAAACGGACAACAGAATTTAGGTAAATATAAGCAATAATCGCACCAAGTGCGATTCTAGATTCCTGCTAGAGATCGCGGAATGCGATAGGGCCGCCAATTGTATGTTTTTGTTTAAGGTTTTCTTCATATGTTTTTGTCTTGGTATACAATAACGTATTTATAAATAAATAAACAAACAGTTATTCTACATAAAATATTTTACATATAGTTTTGCGGTGTCTCCCAACAGATGGCGCTAATACATTAAACACAAATTAGTGGACACATGTCGGACGCGACTATCTATCGACAAGTCGTTTATCACGCACAGATGCGACTAGTCGCGCGCGTGTCGTCGGACGTGATCGATATCCTTTTAAAATTAATTATAAAACAGAAGCTTGAACATTTTGTACCGGAATTCTGCACTGGGATGCAATATTGCAAAGTAATTGAGTTTGCGCTGGATTATACTCGTTAATATTACGAAGGTTTTTCGATAGCGCTTTTATTGATGAAATTCTTGTGTAATTACGGCTTTATCCGTGTTTTATCCACGAACCGTAGGTCGAGTTTCTGGCACTATGGTTATCGTAATACGATGATTGTGTATATGTATGATGATCGACTTCTGTTTAAAGTCTGACTGACGGTAGTTTCTTCCACTGCTGTCTCGTCCTTACTGATTTGATAAAAGAAAGGTATTGATAAGCGAGAAAAACAACAGTCTTTTTTATAAAATATTCAGTCGGTAGCAAAAATATTGAAGAATGATACCAACTTTATACTGTACCCTAAACAAAATAAAGAATTATTAAAATCGGGCTTCTCTGTAAAAAAAATATTCGTGGGCACACCTTTAAAAACACGGATTGACGTGGATACCTCCTCCGTTTTCTCAACGGTAAAAACAGGCCCTAAGTTCCTTCTCACTTAAGCAAACCTTTGTTCCTTCAAACGACTACCTACATCACAACTAACATTTAATATGTTACATATTACCCACGTCCCCGAAGCCTGCCCGTCCACATTAGCTCATTAACTTAGTAACGAGGCAACGTGCAAACGTGCCCTGGAGTGTTTAGTGTGCTGGCAGCCGCTGCGAGAGCCATTGTATGCGTTCGAGTGAGCTGCAAGCCTTCGTTATGAAGCCTTTGCAGTTATTAGGTGGAAAAGGTGACGGAGGATTGAGAACTGGCTTTTGCCTGGGGCTCCGCTCGCGTAAATTATTTTTATTTTGGCACACACAACATACAAATACAATTATGATAACGGCAAGCTTAATCCAGAATCGGGTTCACTAACCGCAATCCTTAGTGCGATAGAAATGTTTACTAATAAGTGAGAATGTTAAGTACACAACAAAAACTAAAAAGTACCTACTTACTTAATAGGTATTCAAATTATTCATTTTAATTTCTTAAAAGAGATTTTCGCGAAAAAAGCGTAGCCTTAAACCGTCTCAAGGGTCATCAAAATAGGTTCAGTGATTTCAGCATGAAAACGTAACACACAAACAAACTCACTTTTGCATTTAAATTATTAGTTAGGATTAAGATTACCCATCCGTATGCCTGTCTTCTTATGGGCATAGATTTAGCCTGCGGGCTAAACCTAGTAATGGTATAAACCTAAAATTTCTTACAAGGTCCTACTTCCATTGTTGTAAATAAAATAAATAATGCAGAAGGAAGGTCTCATTTGTCATCTATCACATAACCGCTTCCTGTAAACACCGGACACTGGCAAGCGGCCAAAATATTGTACAACGAAGAAACGGCTCCATGATTTGTTGGCACCCTAGTAACTTGAATGTTTTTCTGATTTCGTGATATGACTAAGGATATTTAATAATTTTACTTTGTTTATGTGGCCCGACTTCCTTTCGATGTGGAAGACCTCCTGGCTGAATCGATCTTCATGGACAAGGAACGTTTGCCGTTTAAGGTCCGGCTGTGGATGGATGACCATTCATTACATTCTGAGATTCGTCCGTGTCTAGAGAAGCATGTTACGCGTACACGTTACACGGGCCCGGAATTTATGGACCTCTGACGGTCATTAAGGGTAGTCAGAAGCTAGGAAATCAGAAACAGTCTCGCTATAGGGTTTCTTGATACCAGTTTCTGTAGCGAGAATTCTTGTCGTAACAGTCTTTGACTAGCGCGGAAGGAAAAGAATTTTTAACTGTGTACCGCCAATATTACTTTATTTTTTGTTAACATAGTTCTAACATCAGTTTTTTTTGTTAAAAGTACTTATTGTGATTAATACATAGTCTTAAGTTGTGGCATACAATGTAACACTTACGTTGGAAATAAATTCTGTTCTATTATATTCTATTCTAAGTTACTGGGTTGGGGAAGTCGGATAGGCAGTCACTCCAAGTATACAACAACAGTTGGGAGAAGGCTGGGCACATTCACTAATGATATAATATTAATTTCACTCTGTTTATCCGTTCGTACTTCCTTTCTTAGTACAAAATAATATTAAGTGTAGCATTTCTTGCCCATCTTTCTATACTTCCGCTCATTCATACGATCCTGGTACCTAAAGAAAACAATAGCTTTAGGATCAGCTTACACCGAGACGCGACGTGACGGAGCTTGAAGAAACTATCAAGGCATGAATCGTGAAGCCGTGGGGCATAGCATGGGCTTAGCAGACTCAAGCACCCACATCTACCGGGGAAACATCGCCATTTCGCCCTGAGGCCTCGAGCCGCCTCGTGACTTCGGCTGTATTCTCTCAATGAGAGAGTTCGAAAAATACATGTATTCTTTGCTGCCGTAAAGTTCTGTATTACACAGCTATCTTAAAGATTAGGTATACTCAGCATTGTCTCAGTGTAAGCTGACCCTTAGGTACGTCTATTTGTAGAATTTCCTGTTATTGTCAGAGCTAAGTAAGTTTACATTATAATTAGACGGGAAATGCCGGGAAAGACACCATGTAGACAGGATGCCATCTTATTCCATAAACATACCTTATTGTTGATAGGTAGGTACCACTCTTTGAAAGCAACGTCTTCAAAATGCTACGAACTATTCTACACTAGCAGAAAAACAAAATTTAGAACGTCAGCCTAAGTAAACATGTATTTTTTGTATTTTTAGTTGGATTTTTCGAGATCATTTCTACACCGAATCATTTCTTTAATTGTATGTACGTTGGTAACTTCAAAGTTTGTATGACTGCAAAGTCGAATAGGTAAAGTAAAACTTTTGTGTCTACAAATGTGTACTAAGCACCAATAGTCACTAAACAAAACACTTAAGTCGACAGCTAAACTAACTTTCTCAAAGAAATCGTGTTCTAACTCAACTTAAATAAAACAATTTCCAATACAATTTGTTTTTTCTCCAATCCCGGTTTACAAATACTCAAACAAAGCTTAGAGTTCATCTCGCGATAATCAAATCAATTGTACGTAAGCTCCTTACGAGGGACTTGGCAACAAAATCATTTGTACGCTAACTTTGTACTGTGACTTAAAGCGATTCTGATTTAACGCAAGTTGTTCGGTGGTGGACAATAGATGGCGTTGTTTTCAATTTTAGTTTTTGTTTTATTAATATCGTGTTCGTGGCTAATTGATTACAGTCATACGGATCATTCTTCAAGTTTAAGCAACGCTTGCATCTTAACATACCGAGACAGCTCCGTGCTTCAGAAGACACGTAAAGCTGTTGATCCCGGATGTCATTTGTAGATCATTGACAGTCATACTAAGGCAGAAGTAAAACAATCAGAAGTTTTGGGGTATCGTGTTATCCAGTTGCTGGGTTGTGGAGGTCAGATAGGCAGTCGCTCCATGTGAAATACTGGTATTCAGCTGCATCCAGTTAGACTGGCAGCCGAGCCCAACATAGTTGGGAAATTCAGGCAGATTGACTGACTCCTGTGTGGTGATTTTAGACCTTAACGCGGGCGAAGCGGTTGGGAAAAGCTATGTCCTAAATGCCTTCACCAAACTATTTTAACCTGTCTATAGCCCCAGAAATAGGCCAGGCCTATTCTCAGCCACCTGACCCACATCTATAGTGCTGACTATTGATCTGAAGCAAATGTCGCAAGTTATTCATAGCCTGTTAGCTAAGTTGGAGAGCTAACGTGAAGTTAGCGGAGACTGGTAGACGTTTGCAAACTGTTTGAATGGCTGTGTGTTGTACTAGTAGGCAGTATCTAAGTTGCCAGGGTTGGGGAATTATTCGAAAGAGCCGCGGCCCTGGAACGCAAAGGCATTTGGAGAAACACAAGTGGATGTCTGTAAGAGTCTGACACTCCCTCCCGCTCCGCCCAGAGCAGGTGAAGTGATTTGATGATTTCCCATCCAAAAAGTTTTCTTTTTTACTATAAGTACCTATTAGTGATTGAAGTGGTTAAATAGTTCGCCCAAATAACTAGGTACCTAAACACTAAAAAAACAATTCCTAATTTTACACTGTTTCACATCTCACATGATTTTTGCGTTTGACCACTACCTCACTTGATGGTAAGCGATGATGTGGTCGACGATGGAGCACGCTTGCCTAGAAGTAACCTATAAACTCTGAACTTAAAGACCCCCAGGTTGTATCCTATCAGAAAACACAGACTCCACTCCTTAGCTGTATGCACAATGAAAGGAACGTCCGCAGGTATCGATAGCGCATCGTCGTACGTCTTGAAGTCCGAGATACAAAATACTACTACTTATGCTGCTGTACGTACAATGAAAGCATTCCCAAAACAAACCATTAAAATATTACAAGTTCAAATATTTCAGTCATCCCGTCTTGCTTTTAAGCTACACCACTAAATCATACGTCCTTAATATCACCTGCAGCACGAGCCACCCATCAAAACAACGCCAGCGTTACAAAGCTTAAATAACTCTTTAATTTACTTCCCAAGAAATTAATAAAATAACTTACTACAAGTTTGCCTCGTCCGGGAACCGAACCGGCGGCCCTCGTAAAGTGTTATTTATGGCCTGCCTGGCACCGCGCCAGACTCTTTGGAAGCACTAGGGCCCAAATATTGCGGAAGTCTAGGCTTAAGTTTTACTACCTAGCGAGTTGTGCCGCTGTGTGTTTTTGTGGTAGGTATAAGAAAGGCTTTTTACTAAGGTACATTTTTCGTGATTTTTAGTGACGTTACTTCGAAGTCGGACACCTGGTGTTAAGAGACATTTGTGGTCCTAGACCAGGGCTCTATGGACTGTTATGACATGAATAAACATTTTGTTCCGTTTGTTAACACTGCTGTGTGGGCCTCTCAAACCTTAAGGAGCTGGTGCATTTCACCACGTTCCACCCTAAGGGGTGCCTATGAAAGCTGAGCCTATGAAATTATACTCAAAAGTTAACCACAATTGAAATATCAAAACATAACATTACGCCTGTATTTCGCAAAAGGTAAGGCAAATGTGATGCTACTAAGTTTCAGATGGAAAACCATATAAATCGATACCCGACCAATAGATCAAAAAAGCAGTTAAAAACCTAGAAAACATTATTTTTTTGCATTTTATTTTAAAACCACAAATGTCTGAACAATGTTTAAATTCTCCAGTAATTAATAATTAATGATCTTTTATCTTTGTTTTACCTGAATGGTTTTTCACCTATTTGCTTAAACAACAAAAAAGTTATTTTTCATTAGCTTTTGGTGCCCCATATCTTTCCAGACACTGTTTCCTTGCGCCTCCTCGTCGGGCGCGTTCAGGTAATCTCGCCACCGCTTTCTGGCCCTCAGCGACGCCGTCCATCCTCTGGCACCCAATGCTAGGAGACTTACCCAGCGGTCCAGCACACTACGTTCAAATTCATTTCATTCATAGACGGAAATTGGGAAGAATATAATTATTTCTTTAATTTTAAACTTGAGACTCACATTCTGTAATCAGACTTCAAGTAGTTACAAACGCATTTCAGTTTACGACGCCACTATCACTTGCTCATTACAACATTTTAATGAGAATTTTAATTGAAAACTGAAGAAATACACATTTTAACAACTATGGCGTCAAAAAATTCATCTGCATCGCTGTCGACTGGAAGTGTACCCAAAAGACAATGAAAGGCAATGCTTATTCTTTGACCAAGGTAAAAGCCAGCCCTTGGGTCACGCGAAGTGTCAACTAAGCGTCTTGCCGCCAGTCTTTTGGGTACACTTCCAGTTGACAGCTATGCGGATAAATTTTTTGACGCCATATTTTAGGGTTAATGTATATAGTTACTAGTTAGTTAAGTATTTATAAAAACAGGTGTAAATAAAATACTATTTGTATTTGAACAACTTAAACATCGACGCATTCACCTTAAATAAATATAAATACCAACCTAATGATAATTCATTCCAGCATACCAACATTACCAACCCACCTTTGTCACCTAAAACATGATAATTCCGCAAACAATTAGGAAATATTTCTGCTCTATAAATCACGGACTACTAAAACCATTAAAATTATTGAGTTTGACTACAATACAGGGTGTTCAGAACGGCCGCTGTCCTATACAGGGTGAGAACACAATGGAGGGCTATTAATTCATTCGTTATAACTGTCGGGGGTGACGTATGGAGTGGAGGGGGCCGTATTAGGCAAAGAAATGAGGGGGCCAAAAGTTTGCTAAACCTGAGAGAGAGTATTTAAGTCAGGAGCGAATAGGTTAGGTACTTCTAGGCAAGCGTGCTCCATCGTCGACCACATCGTTGCTTACCATCAGGAGAGGTAGTGGGCAAACGCGCACAACAATAATAAACAAGGCAAGTTATGTTAGGTTTGAAGAATAAACACTTAAGTACCTACATCTTTTCTTTCTTTATTTCTTTACATGTACGGGCAGATAATACACTAAACGCCGTCTGCTACAATTCTTACTGCTTTTAATTCGTTTACGCTCGTATGAGAGGTGTCTATACAATACTCGTTCAATATCTGAGCATAAACTAAGACATTAGTACCTGATTGTTTGAAAAATATATAAGTACCTACATGAAACTTGTCTTTTACTCTAAATAATATTTAAATAAGTAGTAAAAACTATGAAAGGACCAAAAAACTTGCAGATAATTGGACCAAAAATGAATTGATCCATTTTCTCATTGATCTGTCTAACTTAGCAGAATGATGAACTAGGTACCTAAAATAAAAATTAAAAGTCGACATCTCGAGTTGACATCTCACCAAAGGTGTTTGACACCGTTCACTTGAACGACTGTCGTTAAAGTCAGACAGAGTTTAATTAAAGAATTTAGTAGATACTCCTTGCTTCGGGATCTCTACGTGACATACGCTCGAATGCTCCAATGCTACATAATTTTTGGTTGCATTTTCATATTTTCGTGTTAATTGATTTTACTAAAACGTATTGAGCAAAAATCAAATCGAAATTTTGATTGAAAAAAACCGGAATGTTACGGTTTATCCAGGATTTGTCATGTAAAGTTTAAATAAAAATTCAAAATGCAAGTTACACAAATATGTAACATTGTTTATTTTGATTGGATTGATTTTATTTGTATTTAAGTGGCTATTACAACTGTAATAGCCACTTAAATACACATCAAATCAAATTCACATAGACTACACTGCTTATTATCTCGGTGACAAATCCGACATGTGCGAGACTTGCGCACCGAGAGTTCCGCACAAACTCATATCTAACTACATAGTTCGTCCATAACACGAAGTGAATCACATTATGTAAACTAACTTTGAAAATACCGAAGTTTTTTAGACTTACGCGTTCCTAAGAAAAAGGATCTTGACATACTGACAGACGGGGTACAGAACCCTTAAAATGCACGGTCCCTATTGTGTAGTGTGGTCAAGGCAGCGGCGCGAAAAACTACTCTTTCATAAAAGACGTTTAAATACAATTTAATTACAATGTCACGGCTATAAAGTACTTCTTGCATACCGTTACAACTGCAGTTACAAAGTAAAAGCGTGCTATATCACAGTTTTGTGTCATTTACCGGCTATGAACCGCTTACCATCGCCCTGTCGCTTGACACAGCTCACGTAGATATTACGATAGTTAGAGTACCTGTATACAGGCTGTTACAGAAATAACGCCAAACCTGAAAAGATTTAAACTGTCAGAGAGTCAGTCACATTAGGTACTGTCCCTGCAGAAAGAGTCACCGCAGCCCTGGAACGCAAAGGGCTGGGCATTGTACTCATCATTAAAAAATACGAAATTATTAACTATGCCGTCGTTGTACATCTTTGAAACGTCTATGTTCGTGAAAAAAAATTTACACAAGTTTTCTCTAGTAAGTAGTCAGCGCCGTTGTGATCAGTTACAAACAGTCGGATCTAGTACTGCATTATACAGAAACAGTATTTTTGTAATGGCTCCAAAGGTCTATAATAAATTACCAAAATGTATAAGGAGTGAAGATAATGTCCGCAAATTCAAAAGTAAATTGTAGGTACTTATTTCTAATAGATAAGACGTATCGAAGAATTTTTAAATGATAAAATATGACATTACCAGCCCTTTAATATAATTTATCATAGACATGCATGTACAAATGAATTATAATTAATTAGTTATTTATTAATAATACATTTAATTGTCGTTATTTACAGTATGATAAAATATGACATTAGTAAAAAAATAAATTATAATTCATTGATAATTTTATTAATAATACATTTAATTGACATTATTTACTTGAACTTCACTTTGTATTGTATAAATTTAGACTTATTACTAAGAAATAAATAATATATTTGTACACCAATTTCATTGGTAGGACATAGAGCTCGACTAAAATGTTTACATAAGACCTTTATTGTAATACCTGTGTTCACAAATAAAGATTGATTGATTGATTGATTGATTGATTATAAACCACTTCTAAAATGGAACCAATCCCGAAAGGGTGACAACATTTCAACTGCCCCCATACATACATTTATGTTTGCATAACTCGACAAAATGTACTGAACAGCTGATTTTTTATCGCGATTTCTGGTTTGGTCCCATGGATTTATATATTTTTTTTAAATATTTATTCTCTGATATGTAAGTACATTATTTAGCTATATCACATATGGACAGTTTCTTTAAATCCTATAAAATGAATCGGCAAGTCTATTGCCGTGAAAACAAATTCAAACAATCAAACACATAACACGAATGCAACCTTCAGGTTTCTACCACAAGTGTTCTTAAGTCAACACTTGAGCTATAATTTAATGTTGGATTTCAGTTTAGGAAGTGTCGTTAAAAATCGTCATTTGATATACGTGGGCATTTGTCATTGCAGCCGAAGCGTTTAAGGGCTGAAACTGCAATGACAAATGCTCAAGTATATCACAATGAACTATTTCAAAACAACCCGAGCCCATTCCCAAGCCTCTAAAAAGGCATAGCCCTGCCGATACTGCAACGCCCCGAATACCGTGACTGCCTGTCCTGCAATACATCATCGCTATAAGTACCAGGCGCCCAGAAACAACGGAGCGGTTATTCACTGAATAGCGTGCAAGATGGATGGCGCAGCGGTGGTTAGTAGTTTTTGAGAAATGGCTCACTAAATGTACGAAACGAACGTCGAAATATTGTGGAGTGTAGTTTTTTTAAGCTTGATTGACAAATAAGGCTTTAAGGACAATCAACGTCAAAAGTTTGTCAAAATGCAGGAAATTCATAATTTAAGACAGTTTTTATCCTTCGACATTAAGTCAAGTCGAGTAACTTTGAAGTAACCTTTTGTTTTTAAAACCACCAAGTGCGAGTCGGACTCGCGTGCAAAGGTTCCAAACAAATCATAATATTTCTTTAACATGTTATTTTTAACATAGCAAAGGTTTAGGTTTAGTAATTTTCTGAACCAAAAATTGCACATGGACGGCGGTTCAGAGTCAATATTCATCTATTTTCTAAAACAACTTACTTATTTTAATTCTATGAAATAAATATTCGACAACCTCACAAGCCTCTTCAGGCACATAAATAAAACTTTTCTACTTTGTGTATCAATTTAGCCACCCACAACAGATTAAAAAAGGCAATGGTAGATGGAAGAAAGAGGAGGGAGTCGATTGTCGAAAGAACCCACTCAGGTTCTCGACAATCGACTCCCTCCTCTTTCTAATCAAACAAATTCCCTCTGTCTCCTCTCAAATTCACAAAAAAGATTTACATCCAATCCTAATTCGGTCCTCCAATAAGAGATGGCGCCACTTTCAATGGGAGAGAATTTATTACTTTTTACTTGGAGTTGAAGTGAATTACCTGAATTATGGCCTAACCCCCTTTGGAAAGGGGGTGAAAGTACATGTATTATATGTTTGTATGTGTGTCTGTGAGTTATTTGAGTTCCAAAGGGGCGCTAGATCGGCTCTGCTATTGAATTTTGGCAATATGGCCTCCGTTGGGTGATAATTTAGTGATATATTATTTTGAACAATGCCGTTAGGGAATGTTTTGTGGTGGCCGCTGGAAAATGGGTTACCTACTGCTGGCAATTTTGTTTAACGGTCTTATTCGGTGGTTAAAGGAGAGCAAAGTTTCCGCTATACTCACGTATTCGCGCTTCGTGTCCGTGGCCTATCTTACAGGATTTTTTCCGGAATAAAAGTAGGTACAACTTTACCTCCAAAAGTCTTAAAAAATAACTAGGTTTCTCGATTTTCATTGAATGGATACCCATCCAACTCCGAAAGAGAACAAAGACTGCTTAACCTTACATATCAACAGTACCTACAAACAATTCAACATCGTCATACTAGCCTTTCCAAAATATTTATTTAATTTGAGTTTTAGCATTTTCAAAGTCAAAGTATTTATTTCAAATAAACTAATTACGGGTACTTTTAAATTGTCAAAGTCAGTTAGTCAAAAACATAAAACTATTTGCACGTTCCAAAGCGTAGATCTCTATCGAGAAGAACGTGCAAGGAACTCCAGGGATACTCTTTTAAACCATTTTATGTTTTACAAAATCCTGGTTCTTTTATATGTGAGAACAACGTACAGAAAGAAAAAACATTTATAAGTATCAAATATTAAAATAAGCCAGTGGCAATCAAGTGATGAAATTAGTCTCCACTGATGGCGCCCGTTCACGAACATGACGCGGGAATCAGCACCATTAAGCTCAACCAGTGCAGCTGAATACTAGTATTTGACATGGAGCTACTGCTTATTTAACCCCCCCCCCCCC
>NDFZ01004972.1:39357-90707 GCA_002192655.3 Mamestra configurata | reverse complement strand
CTTGTCACAGGTAACACGCATGCCCTGGCAAGACTGGTGTCAATTTTTATGATTATTATTGATAGGCCCGCGTTTGATCACCTGATAGAAAGCGACGATGGAGCACGCTTGCCTAGAACTAACCTATTCACTCTGAATTGAAAGACCCCCAGGTCGCAGCTGTCAGATTTTAGAGCATCTGACTACGCGAAACGACTGTGCTTTCCGAGTCACGGTCGGTCGACCCCGTCCTCTGTATACGTGTACAACTTTCGATCACTAATAAATAATGTACAACGCAGTAACTGAGGGTTTAGTGTGAGTTTTTTAACGCACTCGATCGCGTTAACGTAATCGTTTGCTTATAATGTCATATTGTATGGAAAAAAACTGGTTTTTCGTGAGTGTCACCAGACGGCGCTTATTCAATTTCAATACAAATTGACGTTAACGCTAACGCGATCGAGGACGTTAAGAAACTCGCACTAAGGCCACTGTACAACCTTCGATCACTAATAAATAATGTACGACCCAGTAACTGAGTGACACAATATCCGTACCCACAAGAAACTCAACCTAACTTAAATATTATTACATTTTAAGTAACGTCTCCACCGCGTCGCTCGATCATGTTACTTT
The DNA here is from genome assembly GCA_002192655.3 of Mamestra configurata. Taxonomy (NCBI): domain Eukaryota; kingdom Metazoa; phylum Arthropoda; class Insecta; order Lepidoptera; family Noctuidae; genus Mamestra; species Mamestra configurata. The sequence goes on along the minus strand of NDFZ01004972.1, from coordinate 90,089 downwards.
CGTAATATTTTATAAACACAGTTAAGATGTTGATTTACTGCGGCGATCGAGTGCCAGAGGACAGCTATGAAAAGTTATACCCTTGGCATCGATTCCCATGTTTTAGCTCTATGTTATGATTGAGAATTAATGGAGTTTGCTTCTCCGTGGTGAAATATCCCAAGTGGTTATAGAAAAATAACTAGCAATTGAATAGTAAAAAGAAAGAAAGAAAAACAGTTTATTCTGCCGGAAAAAACACACATAAACACTAAAAAACTTGTCAACTACAATTATAACAAAAATAAATAAAAACAAAAAAAACCGCATCACTATCCCGCCCATGTCAGGACCGGACATTAAAAAAACCGTGTCTCTGGTCACACCACATACAAAACAGATCACAGTTCAGCAGTTGTCTATGGCATGACGCCCGACTGACTGACAGCGACAACATGGAAACAAATCAATATTAAACATTTTAGACGATGAAAGTAATATAGAAAATATACATAAATTCAAGTTGTGCGTCGTATCCGAGCAAGAATCGGACACATTACTTACACTAGATAAAATGCTGTCATTTATTATATCATATCTTTGACAGACGTAACGGGAAGTCAGAAGTCAAGAAATTTGACAGCAGCCTTACCTAAGGGGTATCGTGTTACCCAGAAGAAGTTATATGAAGAATTTTTTTAGGCACAGTTGACATGTGATGTCATAATAAGTGTATTTGTGTCGGACAAGCGAATCTTTTGTTTATTGCTATCTAAATTATGATCAAAGAGCGGCGCCGTCCTGCCTAATTAATTTTATGTTGTTTCTGAACTGAATTAGATTGAAAACACTATATTTTGAAATCAAAATATACTTAATACTAGCTATTGCCCGCGACTTCGTCCGCGTGAAATAGTTACTCGGGGCAGACACTTTTATTTTAAAATTATGAAGTTTAGTAAAGTTTCAGTCAATGCTACTGAACAGAGAAAGAAAAGATAAATAGTTTAACAAATGTTCGACGTGATTCCTTAAACTTGCATAACTTTTTTATTTATGAACCGATTGACATGATACAAACACTAAATGTTAAGTGAAGCTTAAATTACCACAATGTATTAGTGAGTTAGCGTGCACAAACGCACAGTCAAACAGACAAAAATTCTAACAATCATTGTTTTGGGTGCTATTTGCGTTGATAAAGGTCCCAATAATATTTTTTCTCATATATCTTCCATGACACAGCGATCCGTTACATATTTATTATATGTATAAGTAGATGTATAGATTAGAAATGCGAAAGCGACTCTGTGTGTCTGTATGTTTGCTACTACGTAACTAGTAGTGTTTCACCCACGTAAATGGCGTGTATTTCAGTTCATCATCGTCATCCACGCCCGACTTCGTCCATTGCATTATCCTCTCTTTTCTTGTGCCAATCCCAATTCCTACGTTCCTGTGTCAACCGCATTCAGTTCCTCGCCGCAATGGATACTATTTCGTTCGTTATTTTAGTTTGATTCCACCAACTGCATCAGATTGCTTGAAAGCTGGGTTGAAACTTTTTACTGTTTTTTTTTGCAATCGGAGTTATTGTCAAGTCATTATTTCTTTTACTATGGTTTATATCAGACTTAAATATTACCACACGCTTCTAAAACATCCTTTAGAAGTATGGTAGGTACCTATTGAATAGGGATATTCCCTATTCAATAGGTACCATGTTTTTTTTTTACTATCTAAACAGTTTATATTAAAAAAGAATCGGAATTGACCGAAACAAAAACGAGATATAAATATTTTAAACAAATATATATCTGTCCCTCTCGCGAAAACGCTGTTTTTTATGGCAGCGGTGTCATAGTATTCGTCGTCACAGTTTGTATTGGACTTCTCTTTCTAATTGTCAACGTTGAAGCTAACGAAGGTATTTTAAAAATTCTTTCATAATTGTTTACTAGAGATAATAAGTATTTTAATTTGCAAATAAAAAAAATGCTTGCATATTCTATTATGAATACTAGGTATGAACTCATGCAATGGTAAAAGTATTAAACAGTCACTATGCTGAAGCCTACAGTGCACTATATTTGTGAAAGCGATTCCAACACATCGAACAAAAGCTGCGGATCACTACAACACCCTTCCCTCGCGTCGGGTGCAACAAAAACTGTGAACCTGTCCACAAAGTTGTTGAGTGTCGATAGTCGCGCGTGGCTGCGTTCGGTTCAGTCGCCTGGAAGACTAGATTGTGTTCTAGTACCTACCTATGTGAACCAGGTTTTACGTTTGACACATTTGAACATTGATTTTTTGGGAGTATTCCAATTAAGAACTGAATATGCTGTGTTACTGATTTGATTGACTCGTGGGTAAATATAAGTGCTGCAACGAGGTTAAGCAGTGCTTGCCGAGGACAGTCCGTGAGTGGGTAACCATCCATCAGATTCCAAGAATTCTCCGTGCTTCGCCAAGCACGTTGGTCCCGGCTGTCATTTGTTGATCTTTGACAGTGTTACCCCATCATTACTGGGTTGTGGTCTGATAGGCAGTCGCTGCATGTAACACACTGCCGGTCGATCCTGTAAACATGTCGAAGTGAAGGCTTGGGTGAAGTGATCACGAAGTGAGCTGTCAATCCATAATCAAGATGGAATGACAGCTCACTTCGTGATCACGTGACATCTTAATTATATGGATTGACAGCTCACTTCGTGATCACGTGACATCTTAATTATATGGATTGACAGCTCACTTCGTGATCACGTGACATCTTAATTATATGGATTGACAGCTCACCTCGTGATCACTTCACCCAAGACTTCACTTCGACATATTTACAGAATCGACCGGCTTGTAATGGTTAGACTGAATTAAGTTGACCACAAAATAGTTGGGAAAAAGCAGACAGATTGATACCGATGACATTTTTTTCAGTTCTTCAGCCTAGTCTACAAATCTAGTCGAACATTAAATCTGTGCTCGTAATTCTGACAACACGACAATATAAAGTTAATTAGCAGATCAGAGCGTGGAGGTCGAGTATTATTAGCGATCACAACATGCGCTCGGACAGACTGACACACCCAGATGTTGCGTATCGTAGACTGAGCTGCTGTAACTACATAGCGTCTGGTATTCCACAGGGGCAAACTATCTCTTTTTTCCCGACTACGGCGAAGCCAAAATAGAGGGTTATTTCAGCAGTCTACTTCTATATTCGCATCGCAGTCACTAACATAACATCGATTATCGCTGACATGTTATTCGCGATTTGAATTTTAAGTACGCTTTTTGAGTACGAGAATTGGTCTTCTGCAGCTCAAAATGGGAGAGATGAGTCAATCATATTTCGCCAGTTATGCAGTATGTAGGGTGTAACAGAAAGGTAGATATAGTCATATTGTCTGCCCATGTAGATGACAACCTTCAAGGAAGTCATAGCCAATTCCCAAAATACTAGCGATAGGTACTCAAAAATCTTTCAAATACTGAAATAATTTGTTAGATGTAGTGGTTCCGGAGATTGCCTTCTACGTATTAACCGACTTAGGATCCTCTGCAGTTGCGCTTGCGACTTCAAGATCATTGTCAACGTCAAACTACAAACGAGGCTATTATCCTAGGTTCGATGCTCAAATCGGGAATAGTAACAGCCGTTAATGAAGTTAAGGCTTCCCCTTTCTTCCCATTTCACTTTTCATCAAAGCTTTTAACGCAAACCCGCGTCCAGAACTAGTCTCTCTATTATTAGAAGACACCTAATTAGTCTCGTACGTTGGCGATGTGTAATTAATGTTCGCCATACATCAGTCGCGACCACCAGCTGTCCGGTCATGTCGCCCTGGTACATCGAGTGAAGAAATGCCTGTAGAAGTTGAGGATATTTATTGGACCGTAAACTTTTACTGGGTTTACATCATTTATTGAAAAAAAAATGACCGAGTCATTAAAAGAAACATGAAACGTAACCTAAATGATGTCTTAATACGCAACCTCTGCCAATTTGTTTATCCGTACAGTTAAGGAGTGGACTCTCCTGCCGAAGGCTGTGTTCCTGGTAGCTATAACCTGGGATTATTTAAGTCAAGAGTACTGAAGAGTAAATATGTTACTTCTAGACAAGCGTGTTCCATCGTCGATCACTTCATCGCTTACCATCAGGGTGAGATTGTCATCAAACGTTAGCCTGGCAGTAATAAACTTCTCGAATATAAATAACCTCCTGCTGATACGAAGTCCAGTTAGTTAGGTCAACTAGTCGAGTAATCCTGAAAAAAATACATGAATAAAACTTTTCATTCTGTAGGGTTTTTTATTAGCAACTCGAAGTGTAAAATCATACCCAATCGCAATGGATTCGGCCCTTTTCGCACGAAACTTTTAACATAACTGTCGAAATAAGGGTTTAATATTCTGCCGTCCGAAGAAAAAGGGGCATATGATCTGCCCTTCTGGGCAAGATTCACTAATGTACTTATTCTCGTAAACAAAGCACATCCAGTAGGTAATATTTCCCCTGCTACTTACAATCGGTTAAAAACCTTTTATTTACTTTTGCGTTTTGTTCCTATAGGCTCCTTTATGTATAACAGCAAGATTATATATCTCCATAGTACCATTTGCGTTCAAAAATATCATGTTTTCAGGGAAACAAAGTGTTATAAACAAATCCTAGTCTTTAACAGTCGTTACGTCGTGGTGTCTGATTTTCTGGCCTCTGACTACCCATTTAGAAGCCAGAAAATCAGACACCAGTCTTATCAAGGAGTATCGTATTACACAGTTACAGGGTTGTGGTTGTCCCATCCGAATAGACTGGGAGGCGAGCCCCGACATACCTGTTGGGAAAAGGCAAGGCCGACTGATAGAGGCACAACTAACTCCAAAGTTTTCAGCGAAGCGTTTGGATAAACAAATCCGTGTCCCATCTGTAGTGATCCGTTAATTAAACCAGTTCGTATCGATCAACTCGTACGCCGATATTAATAGCGAGCGTGACGTCACTCGACGTTTATATAACCGGCTGACGAGCTACGCAGATGTGCTCGAGTACACGATGGCCCATGATGGCTCATGATGTCAGAGTCATGAAGATTGCATATTAATTAATTATTCTTGATATCATGAAGCCGCTGCTCCAGGCTATTAATGTGACAGAGATGTCAGCATAATTGACGGGGCCGGCTAGGGACAGTGCCTGCGTTGCGGAATCGTTCGAAAGAGTCACCGCGGCCCTGGAAGGCAATGGACATTTGGAGGACCACTGGTGGGTTTCAGTCAGGAAAAAAATGGCTATTAATATATGACAGCGATCGAGTGATATATTGTGTGTATCTGTGTATGCTAAATAAAGTAGTTAACTTTTTTTCTTTGGATCATTGTATAGATTGTCGTGTCAGCCAATGGCGTCAAAGCCGCCTGACCAACACCTTAGAAGGCTCTTGTTAGGCATCTTAGGACACGACTCGTATTATCAGGAGGAGGTTCTCCTCTCTGGAGCCCTGCCCGCAAGTAGCATGGACCCTGTGCCCGATACCGCGGCTAATATTAAAGGGAGTTTTTTTGTTTCTTACGCTTTCACATCTAAATTACTGAACCGATTTTGATGAAATTTGGTACAGTGATAGATGAAACCCTGCAGACGGTTATCGCCTATTTTTGTCTTGAAAGTCTATATTATCGCGAGCGAAAGTTATTTCTTGATAATCTGACGAAGCCACTAGATGCCGTCACCCAATGATGGACTTAGAGATCATTGTAGTTAGGCAGCTGGATCAAGACTTGATTCAGAAAGTGGTACTTCTGGACCCGGCTCGTATTGTTGGAAGGTTCTTCTCTCTGGAGCCCTGAACGCCGGTAGCTTGACCCTGTTCCCGACACCAGTGGACTACAATATTTTTGTTTTAAATTGTTTTCAGGTTTAATTCCAAAAATGTAATTTTAAAATGTGTAATATTTAAAAGAAGTTTCAAATATATATATATACCTAACTAATAAAATCATCTGTTTTGTTTCAGGTAACAACCGTTCCATTATTCTGGAATCCGCATTTACAAGCGATTATTTAAGTACGTTTTCGGGTAAGCTTCTAGTTATGACCTATCTATTACGGATAAGAATGAAATAACATAGCATGTTTACGACCTGCCCCACAGATGCAATTTTAATATACAAACCTTACTCGTTTATCGCTCCTTCTATTGTTGCGGAATTTGTTGGAAAGAGTCACCGCGGCCCTGGAACCCAGAGGGCTTTAGAAGGAACACGGGGATGGGTTTTCTAGTTCGATCTAGCCCGTCCCTAGCTGTCCTCCCCCCAGCGATGCCCTAAGCCGAGGCCCGTTCCCCACAGGGAGTGCCGTTAGCGTGTGGTCGCTTAGTTTGTAAGTTTTTTAAAAACCCTGGCTGGAGGCTTTAATATTATATTAAGGCCACCACAGGCAAGCCCGGTTAAGCAGTCGACAACCTCATAGTTTGAACTACGAGACGGCACTCACAAAAAAAAAACGGATGGGTTTTATTCAGTAAGAGTCTGACACGCCCTTCCGCTCCGCCCAGAGTGGAAAAGTCATTTGAAGACTTCCCATCTTAAAAAAAAATCGCTCTTTCTACTAGTGAAAACCGTGTCAGAACCAGTTGCGCGTTCATACTATTAGAGAAGTACAACAAAGTGCACAGCAAACTTAAGTTGTTTAACGTTTTTTTCCTCAACATGTAAACGGTTTAAAACATTACCCTCCTTCTGGGGCAGTCGGGTAAAAATACGACTTCACTCACCTACCTAACAGAAGTCGCTATCTTATTTCTATTTTAATCGACTTCAAAAAAAGGTGGTTATCAATTCGACCCGTGCATGTAATATTGTCAGAATTCCACATGTTTTGCATATGTTAGTCCAAAATGTATATAGACTATGTCACTTCGGCACTTAAGACGAATATAATGATACCTCATTTGTTAAAATACATCCAGCCGTTTAGACTACAGGGCGTTCCAAAGAAATAGACTTACAAAAATGCATACTCTTGAAAAACATTTTTTTTTATTTTTTTTTCTGTAGCAGTGTAACCATAGTATTTTTCCGACGCAAAATTATCAGACATACAGTCATACAGTCCTATAATAACTAGACAATTTTATAAAATATCTCGACACAAATTACATGTCGAAATTGTATTTAAAAAAATCTTCTATAATATGTAATGAATAACGCATATTGACGCACGTTGCGTAAATACATCTATATAATATATGTAGGTACGGTGATAGGCGTCGCCCAAAGACAAGATATTTTTAACTGGGTACAGTCGGCAACAGCGTCGGCTGCCAATTCATTAGTGATTATCATAATATTTTGTGGAGCTCGTGGCTAATAAGAACGACCGACGAAACTTCAAGGTTAAGCAGCACTTGCCGAGGTGGGCCTTTGGATGGGTTGCCATCCATAACATACCTCTCCGTGCCTAGGAAAGAACATCGGCCCTAGCTGAATTATACACGAAGTATCTTACTTACTACTATAAATGCAAAAGTTTTAAATTGATGAATGTTTTTACTCAATTACGCCAGAACGGCCGAACTGATTTGGATGAAATTTGGCACAGAGATAGATTAGAGCCTGACAGCCTAGAATAACCGGGAGTATGTTCCCATGAGATAATTCCCGTCATACTCGCAGACGGAGCCGCGGGCAGAAGCAAGTGTTTTATAAAACTTTTGTTGCTGACTGTACTACGAGTTAAATGATGTTGTTCATTATTATTAACTTGGAATATAATTTATAAACTAGTGCGGTTTTACTCGCGGAAAATTTTACTGTATTTCTACCGGGTGACCCATTAGGATAGATCAGTATACCTGTTTATTTGATATTCATTTCACCTTTATGCCTTCACGCGTTCATGAGCCGGCCAAGTGCGAGTCAGACTTTCACACGAAGGGTTTCGTAACATTAACCGAAAAAACACGTTTCTATATGACAGCCCCCTTTAGTTTTTATTATTTGTGGTTATAGCGGCAATAGAAATACACACTCTGTGAAAATTTCAACTGTCTACCTATTTCGGTTCTAGGGATACGGCCCGCTGACAGACGGACGAACGGACGCACAGTGGAGGCTAGTAATAGGGTTCCGTTGGTAACCATTTGGGTACGGAACCCTGAAAATGGTCGTGACAGACAGACGGACGGACAAAGAAGTACATTAAAACATTGAAAAAAATACTCATGCACGCTTTGTAATCATATTTTTATCATAGTATCATATTATTTTAAATTATATCGCCGCGACGTTCTATGTTATTTTGATTCAATAATTTTTATTTAGTTTGTTACAATACAACTCTGAAATGAATTCCGAATCTTAAATAAGTACAAGAACGTGCTTCGGTTTATCTCGAAGTTAAATTAAAATAGGATTATGCTAATCCAAGCTTAGCATTTTGTTCTATTGTCCATCTCTTAATACAACATCTTTTATACTCAAAGAAGATACGCATTTTTCTTTGTTTCCTACATTTATAAAAGAAACTAAACGACGGTTTCCTCAAATAATAATTCCATTTGTACGCTAAAGTACTGGGCTCGCATCAGTCTTAAGGAGTTTTTCAATTACAAGAGATAGTAACATAGTTCACACGATTAACGATCCTTTCAAAACAAGGTTTTGTAGAATGTTTTAAACTTTTGCCATCATTATTACAAACTCAGAAAAATATACTAAAACAATGATTCCATGTCTCACTCCTAAAGTACCAGGCGGTCATCACTCCTAAAGAGTTCATTCATTGCAAGAGGCCGTAACTTCACACAAGGAACGATCATAATATAAATCCTTCGGAGACAAATTAAACATTTTGTTAAGTCAAGTCAATATACTCTTGTCGAACTTTTTAATTATTTTTTTTTCAAACCCAGAAAAATATCCCCTTGTTTCTAAGACAAACTAAATGGTAATTTTCTTAAAACATTTCATGTTTCACCCCTAAGTACTAGGCGCTCGTCACTCGTAAGGAGTTCTTTCATTACAAGAGGCCGTAACTTGACACAAGTAACGATCATATAAATCCTTCGGAGACAAATTAAACATCTCGTTAAGTCGACTCACAAGTGAGATACGTATGAATTGAACATGAGAAAGACAATAGAATTTATGATAATTGAAATTGGTGTGAGGACTTTTTGACTTTATTAAGAGGACTTTTGGCATGTATTCCTAGTATGTATGTAAGAGAATTAACTTTGACTTTTCATTCATTGGTAATATTTCAAAATACTCATGAATATTTGCAAAACTTTTACGATTTTATTGTGATAAATCGTAAAGGATTTTTTTGGGAATAAATCCCTTGAAAAATTGCCGACGAATTACAAGTCAACCTGTTTACGATGTTCAAGTAACATTATCTGGCAAAACTTTACAGACATGACCCTGTTTACAGGACTGCATATAATACCGAAAGTCGGGCAATAATTCAATTCGCATTGATTCAAAGGCTCGCGTTTGACCACTACCTCACCTGATGGTAAGCGATGATGTGGTCGACGATCGAGCACGCTTGCCTAGAAGTAACCTATTCACTCTTGGCTTAAATACCCCCAGGTTGTAGCTACCAGGTACACATACTTCGGCAAGGAAATCCACTCCTGAGCTGTACGCAGAATGAAAGTACATATTTCCAAAATGTTTTTTGCGGCTAAAACATTCACCATCCAGACGTTCATGGAAAACTACCCTCATACTAAAAACACACCCCTTTTTATCTAAAAACGTGCTTAAAAATATCTTTCGACTTAACAATATATTATCCACCGTCCACCATTCTTTTATCTCGTTTTAAACCTTGTTAAGATTGTTGGCAAGAGAGATAGGCCATGCTCCAGCTTCGCCGATGACACTACGGTACTAGAGCCGCCATCTTATGGCACTTCATGGTACTTCTAGTGTCGTTCAAGAGCCTCTTAGTGACGCTTGAGTTCGACGGCTCGGATGAGAAGAGTAAGGGTTGTCGCACACTTGTATTTGAGTGATCTGTCGCGGGAAATCGCGCGGGTAAATAAGGATTGTCTTTTCTTTTTTTGACAATGGATGTTGAGTGTTGTCAAGTTAGAGGTTTTTGTTGATATTGTATTTTCTAGGTGTACCTATATTTGGGTGGGGTTATGTTTAATCCTAAGTTATACTTAATATGAATGTGAGTTTGTTTGTTTTTGTCACTCTCGCGTTTAAATCGCCGAACAGATTTGATGAATTTGGTACAGGGAAGTCGGTTACACTACGGCATTTTTTTTTGCGAAAACCTATGTTAACGCGAGCGAAGCCTCAGGCAAAATTTCATTCATTCATTTATAAATATTATACTTAACATGGAAACATTGTAAATCAATCCTTTTTTTAATAGTAGTTTATTCAGGCCTATGTCAAATAAAATATTTTGAATGAAATAACCGCATACTGTGTGCAATTTTTTTATAAAAGCAAAAATACTTAAACAAACAATAAACTTAGATTTAGCAATCCAATGTAAAGTAATAAATGGTATGTTTAGTAATTACCACCATTTTATAATTTAGAAAGCTCAATCACCAACGTCAATCATACTCGTGAATTATAAACAATCATAATAATTTACAGCAGTCTACTTTATTGCATTGTTTCATTATAACGAATGGCAATAATGGATGTTATTATGTTTTCATTAATTACTGTATACAAGTTCGTTTGTAATAATTTATACAAATAATTGGTGTTTACTTTAAATCTAACTGAAGAGGCTTCACTGGGTACAGAATACAATTATTTACATTCAAATGCTTTTCTTTGTATATTGAAACTAGTACGTAAATTACTAACCTTCAATAACTGCAAAAAAAAATACAAAAGATGAATGACTTATATTTTAAACTAGTTTCGTCCCACGACTTCCTCTTCGTGGATAGAATTGAGTCCGAACAGAAATGATAAAGAGATAAAAAAATGGGTACTTTGAACACATTTATGCATCGAATTTGCAAATAGTGTTGACAAAGCTTTATCGCAATCGGATGACGTTATGGCAGCGCATGAAATACGAACAAAGACTGACTCTTAGTTTACGAAAGAATTTCTTGTTTTATCTTCAACTACCTTTTGCCCGCGACTTCGTGCGCGCATATCCTGTTTTTACCCGTTCCCGGTAGAATTTCCTGGTCCCGTGTAGTCGATAGCCTTCCTCATGAATGTGGTTATCACATAATACAAAAAGAATTTTCCAAATCTGACTGCTAGTTCCACAGATTAGTGCGTTCAAACAAACAAACAAACTTTTCAGCTTTATTATTAATATAGATTAATAAACTTAATAGTTACCCACCTAAGGGACACAATAGTTTTAAAAAAGTCACTTGCAATATAGGCTTATGTTTTTGACACAAAACGCCTCCAAATATTCAGACGCGTCTTCAAACCGCGTCATGGAGTGGGTAGCGACCCTTAGCAATAAACCGACGGGATTATATTTTGCAGTGTAAGCAGGGAGGGTGCTGGATCTTGTGCTGTTTGACTCTTCAATATCGCTTACAACGGGGATTTTTATCGTTTGTCAAAAGAGAATATCGGGACATCATGTTTTTTGAAGTTCATATAAAACCTACTTTAAAAAGGACGCAGTCTGGTCGGGTAAGAACGCTTCGGCTACAATGTTATTTGATTGTTGTTCACGAAAGTTCGGCAAAGACAATACATCCGAACGTGTTTTAATTGGATGACCAGGACCGCAGGACCCTGCTCGTATTATCAAGGAATATTTGCATTGTATTCCCAGCCACTATCTGTCAAAAACAATCTTTTTTTTTTGTGACAAGCATTTCGTAAATAGATTGTCGTCAAGATAAATTATGACGTTGGTTTATATGAAATTTCCAGGCTTGCGGATTTTTTTGAAAGAGTTATAGCACGTATGGTTTTTATTCAGTAAGAGTCTGACACTCCCTTCTGGGAGCGGCATATTTCATGATTTCCCATCCAAAAAAGTTATTTATGAGACTAGCTTTCGCCCGCGACTTCGTACGCACATATCCCGTTTTTTCCCGTTCCCGTAGGAATTTCGGAAAATACATGCCAAATTTCAGCTTTCTACGACCAGTAGTTTCGGCTGTGCGTTGTCTGTCAGTCACTCACTCAGTCAATGACGGAAGAATTTTATATCTGTATATTTGGCCTTGTGTAGTTTTCGACCTACAAACATACACTCTTAAATACAGTACCCTTTCAAACCTTAAGTTGGGTAAAAATAAAACTTCCGCTTACACAATTCGTGTTCGATGTCGCCTATAAGCCCATATCGGCTTCAGATCGATACAGTTGTCCGAAGCCCTAGGACGGAGAAGCCAGACAAAGTTAACCATCTCAGGTTTCTGACGGCCTAGTAACTTCGTTACCCTGTTTGTAATACTAGCCTGGGAACAATGGCCCACTGTAGGGACAACACCTTTCTATTATAGGGAAGCCAGATCAACTTGATTACTCACTGTGTTTTTGGATAATTAGGTCCAAGAGAATATAATCAGCAAATAATGTTTCTACTGCTGGGACAATGGCCTTTTTTATTATTTGGGATGAGTTTGCTCTTGACTCTAGTCTAAGTCATAGCTGACAGAGACAAAGTCAACGATGGAGCGAGCTTACCCAGAAGAAGCCTGTTCACTCTAATTTTGAAGAGATTAGGGTTGTATGCGTTCGGAAACACAGACGCTGGCAGAGAGTTCCACTCCTTTGCTGTGCACATTATAAAAGACGTTTGGAAACGTTTAGTGCGAATTGGTGGAATAGCAACAGGGTAGGGATGGTAACTTGCAGTGCGTCTAGATTCTAGATGTCTGATGACGGATTAGATGGCCTTCTCTCTGTAAAAGGAAAGGGTAAGTGTCACACGTCTTCGAATGTTCAGTAATGTCCAGTAGATTCTGTCGTCGGTAGCGTAACGACAGCAATTCTCAAAACGTCAAAAATGTATTTGATTGACAAACGCTGTCGTAATGTCACGAGAACATGCGTTTCTAGAATAGCATTGTGTCTGAGCCTCTTGATTCACACCACCAGCAAGAAAGCGTCAAATTATGTGTCATGCAAACCGGAGAGGTCTGTTAAACTTCTACTGACTTAAACCAGCTCGTGTTCCCCTAAGCTAAAGTAAGGCATTATTGACCGGCGGGTTATGATGGAATTCAGTACGATATGTATTTATTAAATGATAAATGATATTTATTTTGCAAGTAGGTTTAACATAACACTTTTACACGTCAATGTTTTTATGGTCATTTAAGTTAGATGAGGCCGGTGTTTCCTAGCTGACTACCCTGAGAAGAAACACCGAAACAAACTGAGAGGTCAAAGTCTCTTTTAAAGTCCATACAATCCGTACTGGTCAAATCATATGAGAACCATGTAGGTTAGTGTCTGAGGTGATCTTTTGAGGAAAGTACCACACAGATTTGAGTGGACCTGTCCAGACAGTGCAAGCATTTGTCAGTTATCGTATAGCTCAAACTTAGAACTTTAAGGAGCTCAACGATTTGACTAATAATACCAAAGAAAGGACATTTGGTTAGGCCGCATAAATATCTCAAACTGCCAGACTAACTAAAATTAAACCCTATGGCGATCTACATAGTCCTCATTGCGCGCCAGTCAATAATGGGATTTAAATCTCAAAAAACTTTTATCGCACGACCTGAACTTACAAGTGGTGGCCACCATCCATCGTGGCTTGCTTTCAATTACTTCAAAGTAGGTGTGATAACTAGAGTATGCTCCTCGGGGATAAAGGTGTCTTTGTCTTGGGCTCGCTTGAATCCTTTTATTTGTACCTTTAAATTGTATGTAAGTATCTATTTGTGCCAAATAAACTAGTTTTCGTTCTTTCTGTCTTTGATCTCTATGACTTTCAGGGCTAATTTACATAAATGAAAACGACGAAGATTTGTGCAGTTCCATCGGAGCGAACAAATTCAGAAACTCCATATTTACTTTTTAATAACTCAAAAAGTAAATGTAACCTCCTGTATTCCTCTTAAGATTAAATGCAAAGTACTAGAGCCACAAAAGACACAAAGAGTCACCCGACACCCGCGGTCTACAAGTAACGCGACACCCCTTACAAGGTCTGTCGGTCTGGTACTTCTACCTGCGTTGTCATTGTTTAAGAGCACTGTTATAATTGCTATTTTTGAGCGAACCGGGTTTTAATCCAAGTTATTGTAGCATTTAATGTAATGTTTATTTTTAATTCTGTTTATTTTTATATCGTTATTTCTAAGAGCAAGTAGATCTGTTAAGTAATATGTGGACACTGTTGTGAGTAGTGTATTTATTACCTCTATGGTAAAGTTCTAACCTAGGTTAACTTATTATTAAACTGCTGTATGTTGTGTGTGTCCCTAAATAAATAAAAAAAGTTGTGAGCCGTCACGGGACGCCTGGCAGATTCGATGTGAACCATCGAAATTATTTTGTACAAGTAATAACCGTATATATATATACACTATCGTATAGCGCCACGGCATGCGTCGCCACGCCAGCAATCGGTTTTACCCGCGGCTATAGATGTTCCACATCAAAAATTGGCTGCAAAGGCGCACTGACGAACAGGCTGATACGAGTTATTCTATAAGGCTTCCGTTTTTCATTCGGACGTACGGAAGCCTAGACTCACGTCACATTCGTGGTTATTATTATTTGTCATACCCCTGATTCCTGAATCATTATTAAAGTTGAGTATTTGTCAAACTCTATTTTAGTTTGAAAACCTGTCAAACTTTCGCGTTAAAATCGCGTGTGGCATGTCCTTAACTCCAAATACTCAATTCAGAAACCGATTCTTAGTTTATCGGGTATATTTCAGTCACATTTTACACAACATTCGCAGTACAAACAAATAAATAATCTTTGCTTGGTTTGCCTAATAAATTAACTTACCTTTGGTCGAGGTTTATCGCAGGTTTACTAGGAGACCATAGCCCAAATAGAGCATAGCTGAACTACATATAAAGCATAACCTAACAAGACCAAGCACGCTCATAATATTTTATGCTCACAACCGCGCTACGCCGTAGCACCGTAGCGCTTAGCTGCTACGAGCGTGTCTACGCATCTGCTACGCCATCTACAAGGCATTGGCTTGCAATAATGATGAGTTAGTTCGAAATTGATGGGCTCTTGGGAAGTTCTGCGATCCTGGTACTTTGTGGGGTAGCTGTGTATGAAAAGGGGGATGGGCAAAAAAACCACAGAAACAATACAACTTGTATTGTTTCTGTGGTTTTAGGTGGCATTATATGAATTTGACAATCAAGGGGTATCGTGTTACATAGTTACTGGGTCAGATACGCAGTCGCTTCTTGTACAATATTAGTATTCAGGTATATAATTGAACTGGGGTCCAACCCCATCACAGTTGGGAAAATCAAGGCAAATTACGAACATGTGTCATAAATAAGATTAAAAAATGCGTCTATAATCGACTACTTTGTTTCTTCCATGGCCTATCCAAAGAAACAGTGCATTTTATTCATCACTCTGGGAGCAGTTTGCGTCGAAATTACACAATTTAATTCGGCCAAACCCGTTACCAAGACGTAAGGTGATACGCCGCCGGTACACGGTGGACATCCCCCCATACGCACAAATCATTTTGCTTAACATTTCATTGTGCGTACAGCTAAGGAGTGGAATTCCCTGCCGGAGTCTGTGTTCCTGGTAGCTACAACCTGGGGATCTTTAAGTCAAGAGTGAATAGGTTACTTCTAGACAAGCTGCTCCATCGTCGACCACATCATTGCTTACCATCAGGAGAGAATGTGGTCAAACGCCAAAATATAAAATGCCTGCTTGGATTCCAAGCCACGATTTACATCTCGCAAGTCACAAACCACAGCGCAAATGACGATGATTGCAACAACGCATTATTGCCTACATGTCAGGCTACAACCCTACATGTAGGCTACACGCCATCAGTCAGCCCCGGCTGCGGGCGACAGTACACATATGATATTGCTGTTGCTCTGGACAGGCTTCACGCGCGTAATTTAGATGAATAGGCACGCTAAATAGTCATTTTGATGCATCTGGTTAGAATGGCCGACCGCAATGCAGGATAATTAAAGGCGTCATATTATTTCCAATCTAATGTTATAAATGCAAAAGTAATTCTGTCGGTATGTTTGTTACGTTTTCACGCCTAAACCGCTGAATCAATTGTAACTAATGTTGGTTTACAGATAGTTTGAACCTTAGAAAAGGATACAAAAAACTTTTTATCAGAAGCACGCTCATTGGGGTCATTTTCTAACTTAACGTGTGGTTAATATTCAAATAAAAGATTTTTTTTTAAATATTTTTTTATTAAATCATAATTTTCTGAAGGCCTCATTGGCAGAGGTCGAACGCGACTGCTGAGCATGAGGTACTGAGTTCGATTCCCAGGTTGGGTTATAAGGGATATAAATTTCCATTATAACCCTTAGGATATAATGGAACTTTCTCAGAATCAACCCCGGAATATAGACTTGTGCCCGGTTAATGGTAATAGTCTCGTTCCTTATTATATGGGTGTATACAATATGTCGCTCTCACGAGGAGCTCGTGGCTAAAGAATATCAGCCGCACGGGTTGATCAAGGTTAAGCAACGCTTGCCAAGATTGGTCTGTGGATGGGTGACCATCTTAACTTACCGAGTTTCCTCCGTGTCTCGGAAAGCACGTTAAGCCGTTGGGCCCAGCTGTCATTTGTAGGTCTTTGGCAGTCGTTACGGACTGTCAGAAGCCAGTAAATCTGACTCCAGTCTTGCCAAGGAGTACTGTGTTACCCAGTTAATGGGTTGTGGAGGTCTGGTAGGCAGCCGCTCCACGTAAAATACTGGTGTTCAGCTGAATCCGGTTTGACTGGAAGCCGATCCCAATATAGTTGGTAAAAAAGGCTAGGCAGATGATGATACAATATCTCGCTGTATTCCCCGAACGGAAGGCAGACACATATTTCGCCAGTTAGGGTACTATACAATACACCTCTACCTGTAAAATAAGCGATCATAATTTTTCAATTTAATAGAGACCTAATTCTTAACTCATTTAAGTAACTAATTGCTGAACATTAATTATGTACTCACATTCTATAATTAAATTAATTTTGTACCTTACCCCTAAATCATTGAACAGAATCATGGGCTCAAATCAGCTACTTTAATTACTATGTCATCCAATTTTACATCCTATTTTTGTTTAAATAAAGTTGCAAATCGCTTATCATTCGTCATAGATGTTGTACCAATCCTAAACGGGTATTTTAAACCTTACCGCTAGTATTATAAGGTTGTAAATCATTTGACGTTAAGCACAGGCAATTTAATATTCTGTGGTTTTATTAAGATACGGTAATTAAGTAAAATTGTAATTAATAGACAAGCGTTTTGTTTTATGAGCCTTGGTCGAATTATATTTTGATCCATAAACGTCCACTACTGATTAATGGGAGCTCCCAATAAACGGTTTAAGAGAAACCATTAATTGAGAGATCTCATTCAGGTGACAGACAGACAGTTCGACCTTCGCATACTAACTAATATTATAAATGAGAAAGTTAATTTGTTCGTTTATCTATTTGTTTGTTTGCTACCTCTGATTAAGTAGAGGCCGAACGGGTCTGGATGAAAATTGTTACACGGTTTTTTTTTTAAATTATGTGTAATCATCAAATGACTTCTTCCGCTCTTAGTGGAGCGGAGGGGCGTGTCAGACTCTTACTGACTGAAACCCATCCGTTTTTTGCGTTCCAGGGCCGCGGTGACTCTTTCGAACAAATTCCGCAACCCTGGCAGGTCACAATCACAATGGTACACCATATTCTGGAATAGGACAATTTCACAGAATACTTTAATATCACGGGAGAATGTTCCCTTTGGATAATTTTCGAAGGACTTTGCCAGAAATGTTTGGGCAATGCGTATTTAATTAGGCAAACTACGCGATATCGAGAAGGCACGGTTGGCGCAAAGATTTCTTTTAAGAAGAAATTTAGATCAGGGCGCATGATAAGACGGATGTTTTTTAGAGCTAAACTGCCATAGTAACTGTTGTTGTATGAAAGTACTCTAATATCTATAAATAGGTGGCGTTAATATGCCATAAAACAACGGGTTGCACTCCGGGAGTGCCGACAGAAGTGAAAACTTGAACATTAACGTTGTGCATTTTTGATATTTTGGAATGTTTAATTGCTTTGCTTGCTTTAATTATCAGTATAAAAGTACTATCATTTATGTGGTCAAATAAAATATTCATTTATTGCGTTATCGTACACAAACATGACAATTTATATTACATTAGAAATGTAACACTTCAGAACTTTCCCTCCGTCTCACGAATTTTCGATCAGGTCACGTGTCCTGACGCGAGTTTAACATTTGTTACCCATCCCAAAAAGTGCAAAACGCCGCTTAAGAAGTTTTCACTTAAAAAAAAACAAAATTATTGTGCATAGCCCTTTCACGCGAGCGAAGTCACTCGCAGAAGCTAGTCGAGTATAAATGCCACGCAAAGCCACAAATCGACTATGAAATTACCCAAGTAGGTATACCATGTCCATTCACCCCTCACAAGTCAGGACAGTCCCGTCGGCTCCAGCGTGGCCACGTTATTGATAGTCCGCGGACACGCCTCCCTGCGGGTGACGGCTTCGCTTCCCGGTTGTGTAACGTCAAATTAATCGTAGTTTTCATCTGCTTTTGATAGCAGTTATGCGGTATAGAAGTTATTGTTGAGGGGCGTTTTTGTCTTTATTCAAGTGTTTAGGGGTTGTATTGGTTGGCTTTGTATAATGGACTAGACATTTTTGAATGTATATCGGGACGGGACGCCCTAGACAGATATAGACAAACCTTATTGGTGTATTTAGAGCTATTTTTAACAAAGGCCAGGGCGGAATGCCTCGACACATTTACCGATCGCCTACCGACAGAATCCGGTCGTTAAGTCCTAAGGCAGATCATTGATTTTGATCGTGGATTGCGTTCGAGCTTGACTGTGTACGGGGGCCTTACCGAATTCGGTCGGTAGGCGATCGGTAACTATGTCGAGACTTGCCGCCCAGGTGATCAGAACTCACAACCGGCAAGCGTGTATGGGCAGATGTAAGACCCTAGCGGAAGTGCTCTATAGTTTCCGCCTACGGGAAAAAGACGAGAGCAACGAGCTTTTACTAAAAATATTTGACGTTCATCATATCAGCCAATTGCCAACCTCTGCTGAACGTAAGCTTCCCCCAAAGAGCGCCAACCATCCCGGTCCAGAGCGGTCCGCATCCATCCGCTGCCAGCCACCTTCTTCAAATCATCGGTCCATAGTGCCGCGGGGCGTCCCACACTACGTTTGCCCATTTGGCGTTGTTTGCCGAAGAAACATGATAGGCTATCTGTTTCTTATTTGATGGTTTTAACGATTTAATGATAATAATTTTACAATGAGTAAAGGGAGTAAATATAGCCCAAATTTTTATGACACGGTAACGGATGTGTCAGTCTGTGTTGGAACTGAAAAAGCTTTACGGCGCACGCGGTTCTTTTGACATCTGGATGACACTTGACGTCGATGACATTAACAGCGTCACATTGGCGAGTCGCGGCGCCAACAGTCAGGGATGGCCATTATGGAGGTACCTAGTAAGCTGTCTACAAGTTACTGTCGCGGTTTATAGACAAATGTAGGTACTGTGGTAGTTCCCCGGTTGAGCTACTTCAAACAAAGAAGGCTCTACTATATTCGTAATATTTTCTCATTGGCTAAATAAAACGCCCCCTAAGAAAAGTTACGGGTCATTAACTAGAGCAGGGGTTCCCAATCTTTTTTATACTTCGACTCCCTTTATATCTTATATTTTATATATAATTTTATAAAAGAAGATCCTTAGACAAGTGAGTTCGGAAAAACGAGAAGGTACGTACAATCAGTAAGACGGATGAACTCGCTTTTCTAATTTAGATTCACTGTAAAATAGTGTGACAAGATATCTTTAGCATCTAACGCATAAGCTGCAACTGGCGAAGAAAATAAATTTGATTCGCCATATATGCGTTTCATTTCCGTTGCGGTTTGCGACGCCTCTGGGAAAAAATCGCGACACCCCGGGGAGTCGCGACGCACAGCCGTTTAGAAACTCCTGAACTAGACGCATTAAATAAGGCGTGACTTGGAACAAGGATAAAACAAATAAAATATATTTATAAATACGATTTTCTCATATGCAACATTAATTTATAAGTATATTGCTTTAATTTATAGATTGAATGGCAGTCCATTCAATCTATAAATTCAAGCAATACTTATAAATAAATGAATGTGACATAATTCCCACACAAAAACACGGAAAAAATAGGACTCAGCTCTAAAAAAAAGATCTTAAAATGACAGCCGAGACCAACAGTTTAACGTGCTTGTCCAGGAGGGTCAACCATCCACAAGCCAACCTCGGCAAGCGTAGCTTAACCTGGATGATCGACCCGTGCGGCAGTTGCTACTGTAGCCACGAGCTCCAAAACTTTGTATTTTCGGTCGCTACGAGAAGGTCCTAATAAAAGCATTGCCATGACAACCAATCTGTTATTTCGATATTTAGAACACGGTTACCCGGTATTGATTTGTACCTCTGCTTGGTTCAGATAATATTATTTTTAACTTGTTACCCGGTTAAAAGGAACTTGGAAAAAAACACACGACCAAAAATGTTTTCAGCGAAATATGTATTTATTTGATGTTGTCATTGATTTCCAAAGAAATGGGACGGTATTAAAAAATATTTACAGTTTTTAAACAATATTTTTCCTAACTGTCTTCGTGTCGGCTTCAAGTCTAATCGGATGCAGCTGAGTACCAGTATTCTACATGGAGCGACTGCCTATGAGACCTCCACAACCCAGTAACTGTAACACGGTACATCGACACTCGGTGGCAAGACTGGTGTCAGATTTTTTGGCTTCTGACTACACTTACGACTGCCAAAAATTTACAAATGACAGCCGGGCACTTAACGTACTTACAGGACACGGAGGAGTCTCGGCATGTTACAATGGTCATCCATCTACAATCCAACCTCAACAGAATCACAATTAAAATTTTATTTGCTCTAAACGTAGGTACAGTATAAGATTAATAAGATAATTAAATGAAATCAGCTACATTTTACCTTACGGCGCAAAAAAAGGCATTATTTATACAAAGAACAAAAAAAATACAACAATACAAATAGTATTAATTATGAGAAAAAAAATTGACAGTCAGGAAATTATAAGAAAGTTAACATTTTTTTTTTCATGTCAATTAAAAAAAAAACAATAATCTGTACAAGGTAATTATAATAGTCATTTTCTATAAACTCACATCATTTAAAAGTCTTTTAGTTACTGATAAAAGTAGTGCGACCATTGCTTAACCTTGAAGATCGACCAATGCGCCTGTTATTATTTACCTGCAAGCTTCATTTCACAGACCACCATGAAAGTTGAATAATAAAAGCATATCACAAAATGTAGCGACTTTAGTAACCGATACTGTTATAATATCGTGTCGTATCGGTTTGTAACTGTTACAACGGTATTGTGACGTTATGTGTGGTATGATACATAACGGTTACACCATGGTTTTGTTGAAAACAGTTGTGATGGGTATTAGTCGGCGTTACCATGGGCAATCGTGGTCACTATCATGCAATTTAATTGACTTTGAGTTTTAATTCTCCATCATCCCGCCAGATATTAATAAATTTATAGCAGGACATGTAGGCAAAACTTTTTTTTTATTTAGGGATGCGAAATCATCAAATGACTTCTTCCGCTCTGGGTGGAGTGGAAGGGCGTGTCAGACTCTTACTGACTAGAACCCATCCGTGTTCCTTCTAAAGCCCTTTGCGTTCCAGGGCCGCGGTGACTCTTTCGAACAAATTCCGCAACCCTGTCAATGTAGGTAACACTGCTGTGCAATTTTTTTTAATGAAATAAGCGGTTCAGAAATCACATTAGAAATTGTTATTTTTGGAATATTGAAGTGATGTCGGCTTGCCTTCTAGGTGCAGTGGTGCACCCCTATCACTTCGGGGAACCCGACTATGGTCGACGACAGATAAGTTTGCAATAACGGTCATTGACCCACCTACAATAATTGACATAGGTTCTATATTCCAAAAACAGAAATTGTGACATAAACCTGTCCTGATTTTTTTCTAGTAACGATTCATAATTATGAATCGTTTTTCATTACTAGCAAATGTAGAAAATTATAAATTATTGTCCAGGTATCTACGAAAAGGACAATGACCGTTATTGCAAATTATCTGGCGTCGACCATAGTCGTACCTACTCACCGCCTCTACTCCACATTTATTATGCGATCAGTCAAAATGTTGAACTTTCTGCCAGCGTCTCTTCCACATATAACCTGTCTGCCTTCAAAGCAAGAGTGAACAGGCATCTTCTGAGCACGCTCGCTCCATCATAGACCTCATCCATCGCTTTCTATCAGGCGTGATCGAGGACAAGAGCAAGCCCATTCCTCAATAAAAAAAATATAAAAATAATCAGTTCCGTAGTTTCAATACACCTAATGCAGACTTCGACAAGAAGTATGATCAAAAATAACTCAATACGACTACGGCTTTAGAAAGAAAGAAAAACACTATTTTATTTAACCAACAAAAAACGTCAAAATCCCTGTACTATGCTAATGCTCGGTAAAAACCCGCTAAGACGTCGCTAATCACTCTGCAACGCTGAATTAATGACAACGCCATCTGTTGTCGTAAAGTCGGAACTAACTTGAAAATTATACTCCGTGGGAACTTTTTTGCTCAAAGAAAGTATTATTATAATCAGAGAAAAACAGGAAATGGCTTAAGAATTCTTTTTAAAAAGCGGACGATACTGTAACGAATAATTGTCTGCTAAAACTTGCCTACAGATTATTTATTTAAATACCTAAGTAAAATTGAACATTGTATAATTGACAAGCAAAGCATAGAGGGTATCTATCAGGGTGTAAAGGGACAAAGAATTACACATTTTTGAGGAAATACCTAGAAACTTTTGCTTTGCCATAGAAATGCATTTTATAAAATTAACAGTTTTTCGCTACTTTCATAAAAAACAGACTGACATAAAATTAAATGTCAATGAAATAGGTTTTTTTTCAAGTAGTCCAAGGAGGCTTGCTATGCATTAGGCAAAATAAAATGTTCTGTGCTTGCTTTGCTGAAAATCTACCCTCAGCGGGATAAGCCCCACAAACGACAATCCTAATCCACCCATACAGCCCACTGCACTCTTTTGTTGAAATGAGTTAGAAAATCCATCAGTTAAGTGCGAGTAATTGAACGCACAATACTAAAAATGTTTCCATACAAGCCAATACTGTTTACACCTTTAGTTTTACATCCTTTTTACACGTAAACATAAACAAAAAAGCCCTTATTCTCACGAGTACCTATCAAAATACCTGTTTCTTTACACATATTGGTACTCGGGAAACAAATCCTGCTTTATGGTGATAGAACCTCGATTCTATGTGCTCCTGGTACCTCGCTAGCTTACAGGAGTTTATGTTATCCCTTATGTAGATAGGAAAAGGGGAGGAAGTGTGGATAGGGAGTTCCATTCCAGGGTGTGGTATTTTACGTGTGGTTAAATAGAAATTCAATACATACTTAAGTTATATTTTTTCGTAACGTTTTAAGACCAGCTGATGAATCATAACGTGACTCATTCTTTCTCCGAATAATTGCCTTTCAAAGATAACTCTGGGAAGCTACGAAGTTATTTGCTTAACTAGCAAATCATAGAAGTTTAAATTCATGATTTATTTTTGTAGCTGTAACAGACAATCTTCAAACTCACAATAAGCAATTTCATTCAATATGTAGCACGATACTATTTGAAAAATTTTTGCTTTTTATTTTCTATATTTTTCTCCGAAAAAGGCCACACATTCAAAATAAATTGTCTTATTTACGTCACGCGTACGTGTTTGAAGCACAAAAGATCATACGTGTAACAAAAATCATCTGAATCGGTTGAGGAAATTCGGAGAAAAATGGCTATGACAGACAGACACAAGAGTGATTCTAAAAGAATTCCGTTTTTCATTCGGCCATCAGAAAATATCTCCTCCCATAGTGTTACAGTTATCCTCGCAGAGCATTAAAGGCAGCACATTGATTGTCTACTAATCTATGCCCGTTAAACAGCGTGCAAACAGTACGATTAACGACTGCACAGTCGCACGCAGTCGCGCACACTCGCACATAATGAGATAGTCGCGATTTATGCACGAGCCCTTATCTGTACAGTGTACATAGGTGCAGGTCACACTGACAGCGGTTAGCGGGTAGCGGATTATAAATCGCTGCCTGTCATAACTGAAAGCTAAACAGTCGGTCTATTTTGTAAACATGTCATCGTGAATACTTAGGTGGACTGTGCTTGAAGTGATCTGTCATTCTATTTTGTTTGTGTGTATTGACAGCTCACTTCATATTCACTTCACCTAAGATTTCATTGTGAGATTTTTATTGAAAAGTCAGTCAACTACAGGTCAGAATAGAAGAGGAAAACGAATCGCACCTATACCAAATAACATGAGGTAAGGGCAGGAAGATAGAATAGAAAATATTGATTAGGTTTTTTTGGTGCGTTACAGCACGAGTAGTAAGAATTTAGTAGCCTGGAGATACGACTTGTGCCCAGTTGATGTCACTAGGATCACCCCTTAGTACACGGGACTTAAACGTTACTAAGGAAATGTAGGTGTACAACTCATACAGGTACAATTCTGCCTATACTCTTCGGTGTACAACTGTACAGACGTGAAGTTATGTTACGTTAGCAAGAATATGTCTTGGTGACTGGCTAATCTTTAAACATACTCGTACTATTAACTGTGTATGACAAATAATCGTTTTTTTTTTTTGCGTGAAAAATAAAGCAAGTAGGTACTTTTAATTTTAAGCCCATTTATTTAATTAATAACTGTCGCGCGCGACTTCGTCTGCCTCACATTTTTCACTATCTCCTATTCATTTCATTATATATATACGCCTATAGCTTTCCTCAATAAATGGGCTATCCAACACTAAAATATTTTTTCAATTCGAACCAGTAGTTCTTGAGATTAGCGCATTCAACCAAACAAACTCGTATAGATTTATTTGGATCTCCAACAAGGGATACACATTACACAGTTATAACATCAGTTACAGTGAACTGTAATCTGTACTATAACTATGTTGTAAGTGGTTCATTTATCTGTGCCATTCATAATTAAAAACATGTTAATATTGAAACGATGCAACGCAATGCTATTTATGTTTGGCTTAATCCTACTAATATTATAAACGCGAAAGTTTGTAAGTATGGATGGATGTTTGTTATTCTTTCACGCAAAAACTACTAAATGGATTTTGATGAAATTTGGCACAATGGTAGATTATAGCCTGGAATAACACATAGTATACTTTTTATCCCGGGAATATGTTCCCTTGGGATAATTTTCAACAATCACGCGGGTGGAGCAGCGGGCGGCAACTAGTATTATAATAAATATACGTGGTGTCTGGCCAAACTAATTCATAAAATTCGTCAGTAATATAAACATGAACGTTTGTGCGCTGCGGAACTCCTGAGGCTACGATACAGTTACAAAACTTAACCAAACTTCAAATTCCCAAACTCATTTAATTTTTAATTTACTCTGTTACAACTCACCCCAAAAAAGGCACCCCAGAACCAAATCACTCAGCCACTGCGCCAAAACTCCCAATTAAAGAATCAGTTTCATTTTCATAGCCTGTTATCGCTGCGTCTCCCGTGGGACCGCAGCCTTATAGCGGGCACATTTAGTATTAATCCGAACGCGGAGGTCCATCTAATATTTATTCGGCAGAATGGTAGATTCAGCTGAAGAATCGTTGTTACCAGGGATGTAAGAGATGAAAGAGTTTATTTTTGATGCGGAATGGACTGGCTAAATTTTGAAAATGCTTTCGTAGGAAATTGGGTATTCGATTTTTCTTCGTAACTCTCGGCAATATTGTTATTAGGTTTTGCGTTACGATTTCTCTGGGTCTGGATTTGCGACGCTAACGAGGATACTTTAGCCCTCAAACATTGACAGCCACTTCGGGGAATAAAGGCGTTAGGTATGAACTCGAATGATTGTTCTCAAGTTACCAAGACTGAAGAGTTTTCCTGTTACCCAGTAACTGGGTTGTATAGGACAGAGAAGGGTTTTATGTAATGTGGTCGCCCCTTGTAAAACACTGGTATTCAGCTACATTCGGCTATACCCGAAGCTAGCCCTAAAGTAGTTCGGAGAAACCATGCCATGACTGTCCCATGATTGTTCCATGACTGTCCCATGACTGTCCCATGACTGTCCCATGACTGTCCCATACTGGCTCATTGGGAATAGTTACGGGAAGGTTGTAACTGTTTTCAAAAATCTCTGTTTAAAAAGATATTAAGAAAATTTATTTATTTAAACTTTATGTAAGTAGTGGTACATGGGCGGACTTAATGCAACAAGGCATTCTCTACCAGTCAACCTTTGGGTTAAAAAGGCTACACTGTGGTAGGCACAATAAATAAAAATTTAAAATAGAAATTTGTTTCGGAAAGAACACACAAATAATACATATAATACTATTAATAAAATACAATGCTAAAATAATAAACTAATAAATATGATATATAATAAATAATCTTACTGAGAGCTGAAGAACAACTAAGAATGACATGACAGGCTTTTAAGTAGTGCTTTCGGATTTAACGCTTAAAGGAAAATTTAGACGCCGCCATCTTGATGTCAAGGAGTAGCATATTCCAGAGTTTAATGGTAGAAATAGCGTAGGAATTAGGCAAAAACCCGGTTATTACTAATTGTTACTAATGGATTCTGGATAAACTATATTGATTCTGTCCGAAATATGTGGTTAATAAATAAGCAAATGATGGCGACGTTATAAGCGTAAAACATACATATTTCATTATCACTGATGCCGTCCTCTTCTGGATATGGGCCGTCTAAGCGTTGCCAATGATCTCGCACGAACAACTCCAAGACATACAAACAGAAACACGTATAGTTTTCCGTGGAAATTGAAAAAGAATGAATAATCAGATAATTACCTTTCCTACTGTAACCTCCAAAACGACAAATATCTATTAAATACTCATTTCAAGACAATGTTTAGTCGATTCCGGAGATATCGCGGCGTGGCGTGCTGCGACCAAGTCGCGGGACATCACGCCAGCTAAGACACGAGGGCGGGTAGGGGACGAGGCAGCGATGCTCGGGAAGGATAAGTTGATCGTGTGCAATGCAGTACTATTGAGTCGTTAGTTATTAGGAGTACCTTGAAGTATCAAGGTTTTGTTTCACAAAAGGTTTTAACGGTTTCTTGAATTTGTTTTGCAGACAGGCGGGTGGATTTTCGTGTCTTTTCTTCTCTGTCTTTTAAACCCATACAAAGGTTGTCTTGAAAATATCAGTTTTAGCGATCAGGCAGCTTATTGTGTCGCCCTATGTAATGTTTCTCTTTCTTTTGTGCTGCAACTTATATGGTGTGTCATCATCTGCCTAGCCTATTTCCCAAATATATTGGGGTCAAACCGGATTCAGTTGAATACCAGTATTTCACAGTGAGCGACTGCCTATGTGACCTGTATAACCCAGTATCTGGGAAATACGAAACCAAGCAAGAATTACGGTTTCTCGCTCAAAATGCACGCCTGCTACAATCTAAGTAGTACCCACAGTCCATTTGACTATTCAATAGTCGCGAACAGCAAACCGATAGTAATTTATTCCTGAATTCTATTTCCCGCCGGAACTGTGAGATAAACCAGTAATATCAATGTTCATAGTTATCAATGCATCCGGAGAGAATCGCGTTCATCTTTGAACCCGGTTTAATGTTTGTGGTTATTTCAACCCTAACTTAATAATATAAATGCGTTAGTTTTTTCGCTTTCACGCCTAAATCGCTGAACAGATTTTGATGAATTTTGGACAGTGATAGATGGAGAGGTTATAGGCTTCTTGCGAAATAAAACTTGAACGCAAACGAATCCGGGGGAAAAAGCTAGTGGTTAAATGAAGGAAAGGGCGATGATTTTAGTTTTGTCTTGGAGAGTAAATTAGAGAAGATGGAGTGACATTGAAAAGAGTATGATAAAATGGTTTGGTCATGTTGTTACCGTTTATAAGACAACTTTCATTGACTAAGGGTCAATGAAAGTTGTCTTATAAACGGTATTTATAAGGCAGACGTGATGACACACATAAACAGTTGAAGGCCGCAGGGTTGCGGAATTTGAGAAAGAGTCACCGCGGCCCTGGAACGCAAAGGGCATTAGAAAAAACACGGATGGGTTTTAGTCAGTAAGAGTCTGACACTTTCCATTCCGCTCAGAGCGGAAGGAGCCATTTGCTGATTTTCCATCCAAAAAAAGAAGGGTGCGAAACGCACAGGACCGGTCGATGGGGGAGACCTGTGCAGAACATTGGACGTCTTTTGGCTGTAATGAGAATCGATTCACATTTATTTATTTATTTATACCTAGGTCAAACGTTGGTCATTAGCAACATTTACCTTCTACCGAGTATGACCAAGCATTTATTTATGCATGGTTTACCATTGGGTACGTTAAAGTGACATTGACGTCCCTAAATGAAAATAATATGTATGTATATCATCCCCTGAATCAAAGCGGATAGCCACCCCAATTACCAGGAGCGCATAAATACGAACAACTTTCTGCGAGTCAAATTGTGAAGTGAAATGGCAGAAGGTTCAACGCGTTTTTAGGGGACGGAATTGTTAACGCTCTTCGTGGATTATTCATATAAAATCAGTATGGTAGTACTGTATTTTCCTTATTTAGTGCATACTTATTCCTACTTTTGAACTAAAAAATCGAGATATTTGTAATTTTTTTTAAAAAGACACCATGCCTTATACCATACAGCACAAAGTTCAAATTCTATTGCAATCAATACTGTTATGGGGTTTTCTTAATAGAAATGTTACGCTATAGTCGATACTTGAGTTGGTGATGATAAAATGGTGATTAAAATTGTATTAAAAAAATCAAGTACTATAAGTGTTTTCCATATAAACCAAGTCACTCATACAAATTGACGGCCTGTGTCAATTTTGACCATTCGAAACCTGTGGCTTAGCGCACATTGCGGGGGCACGAATTATTAGTACGTGTTTCTCATCGCCGACTAATTGTCATTAATCGCCGAATGTTATTCTGTCATTCGGTTCGTAATTACTGTGCTTTTAGGCGAAAACAAAGATATATGTCTCAGTAAAATGTCGCATTATTTTTAATTAGCTTTTGCCAGCGACTTCACTCGCCTGAAAGTAAGAAAAAAGTGTTGTAACTAAACAAGTTATAAGTCACGCCCGACGACTCTACCACTCTCCTCCAAGAGAGTCGCAAAAAGACCAGCACTCTTCGCAAAACACGACCGCCGTCCTTCCGCCCTCGCCGCCGAGGCCCGCCGCGACGAAAAATCAAAATCCGCCCCGACCCTTGCTCGAGCCAGCCCGCGCCGCTGAGCCTGTAGTCTTAAATTCGCCCCTTAATAATAATTCCAGTTCGATCCAGACCGTCCCTAGCTGTCCTCTCCCCAGCGACGCCCTAAGCCGAGGCCCGTACCCCACAGGGGGTGCCCTTAGCGTGTAGTCGCTTAGTTTGTAAGTTTTTTATAAGCCCTGGCTGGAGGCTTTAATATTATATTAAGGCCACCACAGGCAAGCCCGGTTAAGTAGTCGACAACCTTATAGGTTGAACTGCGAGAAGCCACTCACAAAAAAAAAAAAACAAGTTATAAGTTTCAATACTTTTCCGTAGACGACACAGACTGGTCGTACTGTCTCCTCTTCCCAGTAGTCGGCCGGCTTCTCCGGTAAACATCCCGGGCGTCAGTCTGTCTGGCTCTATTGATTGCGTAGATACGCCGCGGGCGAATACGCCACGGTACGACGTATGATACGCCACGGTACGACACACGATACGCACCGCCTCGCGTAGTAATGACACTGCTTTAGTTTCGAGGATGGGATTTGTTACAAGGTTTATGTTTTTATGTTTATCGCTAGTTTGGTATTGATTTGCGTCTATTGTAGAACAAGATATCGCAACAGGATTATAATATACTTACATTCTAGCTTATACTGACTTCGAAAATCCGGCATCCATTTTAAGTATAGACAATGAATCTATAGGAAGATAAACAGTCACACTGTAAGACCTACCCATAAATATAAGAAAGAAGGTTCTACCTGACGAATACAAATATAAGTATTACGTACATACATAAGAATTTACATAAACTTAAATTTTTCCATAGTAAAATCAGACTATAATGTGTAATGTGTTGTGTATATGTGTGTGTGTCTGCTGGGACACAGGCCTCCTCAGGTGACGAGAGATGACATATTCCTCCAGATGAGCCCAGCGCGTTTTAGTGAATAATTTATGGTTCCAGTGCATTCCTATTCTTAGGCAAGAAAAACTAAAGATTGTCCATAATCTTACTCAATTCGAAGGGCATTCACTCGTCTCAAAAACCTTTGATTAATTTAAATAAATAACACGCTAATAACGTTTATGTATGTATTTGACTCTCCTTTCGCAGGTATGCTGGAAGAGATTTCTTTAGAAATAAGCATCACCTTTGTACCTATTTTTCTGTTCCCTTCTTCTTATTTATTTGTTAAATGTGTGTACATAAACTGTTAAATAAATAAATAAATAAATATTTGCCTTTTACAGTCAAAAATCAACACAAATTCCATTACCGCTGCGCTAAAAACAAAAATAAAAATCCTCATGCGGCTCTAATATTCATAAAGATAAAGATTAAATTGCTCTCGTGCCTGTAAAACCCCTGCCACTCTTCAAACCGGAATAACAGCGCTATTTAACTTAGCAAACAGCGGTTTAGCGCTAAATAGCGTTGTTTGTCCGGCTTTACAATGTGTTTGATAAATCCATATCTATCGAACTACGTACTACGAAAATGTCTGTCTATAATGTTTCCAAGGACCGGTGAATGGATTGTGATGAATCTTGGGACACGCGTATATCATAACCTGGCATTCATACATAAACTCACGTATTTTTCCATGGGGGTGGGCAGAAACTATAGAATCTATCCGGGTTAACTGCCGGGTTGTGCGTACAGCTAAGGAATGGAACTCCTTGCTGGAGTCTGTGTTTCCTGATAGCTACAACCTGGGAGTCTTTAAGTCAAGAGTGTGTTAAGTCTTCTAGACAGATGTGCTCTATCGTCATCCACATCATTATTTTTCATCAGATGAGATTGCAGTGAAACGCGAGCCTATCAAGTGCCTACGATCCATTAGGATTATGAAATACTTATCACGCAATCGATTCCGCGGGTAGAACCTAAGTAAATGCATTGTTAACTCAGGCATCACAAATCTATGCAATATTTGTCTGTATGTCCACAGATACGTAATAATACATCATCAATATACAGGTGGATGTTTCGGAAGGGATAGAGCCAAAAGTTATAAAGACTCTATCGTTCACTTTAAGTCATTTTGAACTGTCAAAGATTTAGAAATTTATACAGACAAGAAATATAAAGTTTTGGATTTTCATTTCACTGGGCGGATCACACCAGCCGCATGCATAGTGACCGCTGGGCAAAAGTCTCCACGCAATGGGTGCCAGAGGATGGACGGCGTCGCCGAGGCCGGCCCAGAAAGCGGTGGCGAGATGATTTGGATGCACACCGCGAAGGCTGGTTTGAGGTGGCGCAAGAAAAGAATATCTGGAAGGATATGGGGGAGGCCTTTGCCCAGCAGTGGGACACAATAGGCCAAGGAAAAAAAAAATACTTATCAAGCATAACATAGAACCAATTGAGATTAGAGAGACTCCTAACGATGGATAGAATATACTTAATAGAACACCGAAATATATTTGAAGACAGTACCCATTCGAAATGCCAGAGAGCCAATTCTAGTATTTTACGGACTTTTCACGTTCGCCTCTCAGTCGCAATCGCAATCTGGCAAAAAAATTCTAAAATCACAGCACAGTACAGTACAGTACAGTACAGTACAGTAGAATACGGTACAGTACTTTGGCCAGTTTTTGACATTGATTCTTGCTGAGCTGAGAAGCTGTTGCTCTCTTGAATTTGAAAGTTTTACGAAAATAACTGGAAAAAATCTTCCCCTCTGCAACAATCCACCCTGTACACATGAAGTAGCACCTTACCGCGCCAAGTTTACGAGGGCACGTGTCTGCGACCCGATGTCGCTTGTGCTGCATATCGCCAGCCGAATTATTACCCCAATAGCGGTTTATTACCTAGCATGGGTTAGCTTGGAACTACCATAGCTGATATACCAGCGTCTAGCGTGAGGTAATAGGTAACAGGGTTATTATGAATATGAGCATCAGCATCAGCGACAATCGATGCTTATTTTTAATGCTGACATTTAAGTCGTGACATGTTTGCCATGTTGTTACTTCCCAGAATTTTAATAAAATTGTAGCCTTGTTGAGCCAGATAAAAAAAATATTTTTGATATTTTCAAAAATTACAGGGATAATGTCGCAACTGCAAGAACGGTACTTTTTTAATTGACCGGTAATATAAATTAAGAAAACTAGCTTTGTGGTAAACAGGCTAGTCGCATGGCTCGGTAGCTCTCCTACTAATAGTGGATGCCTGCCCCAATACGAAAAAGGCTTGAGTTTATATACATATGAGTCTATGAAATTCATCTAACGTAGGAACTAGGTGGCAGCATATAATACCTTATTTACATCAAAAACAAATCATTAAATATTCCGCAAAAGAGCCCATGTATCGCAAAGCCATTCCGTGCAGCTGTCATCAAAAATTAGCCGACGTCGACGTAGCAGAAAAGGTTAGGAGCGTGATTGAGCGATGGCCGCCGATTGGATTAGAATATTTGGGCCGTTACAGCCACGTGCCTTAATGGCGGTCCTGATGGCCGAGAATTTTATGGTAAATTACTTCCTAGGGTGCTGTGGACTGTGTTTAAATATGTGTAGTCAGTGGGTACGGTTTGGGTCGAGGTTAAATGTGAGCCACGAAAATCGAGTAGTTGATTGGCTGATTTGTGGGCCTTTGTTCTATGAAGTGTTTGATAGGACATCCACATCGGTCCATCTTGTTGCGGAATTGTAAGAAAGAGTTACCGCCGCTCTAGAACGCAAAGTGCATTTGGAGGGACACGGGTAGGTTTTAGTCAGTCAGAGTCTGACACTTCCTTCCGCACCGCCCAGAGTCGGACTCATTTTTTATTGGTTTCCCATCCAAAAAAAATTAAAATCGGTCCATTTTAAGTTTAAGCAATGCTTGCGAATGCATTGCTTGATGCGAAGAGACAATTCAACTGTCACAACACCCCACTGCCCCCACTGTGTGCCACAAGCAGCTTATACTTAATTGAGGACCCATTCATATTAGTGTTAATTTAAATCCGTGCCGACTGTTCAACTGGGCTTACTCCATAGTAAAAGTCTCTTCGCGCCTATTGACCTAGCTCTGATGTGTTTTTTCTTTTCCAATCCATTTGTTTGAAAAGGCTACCTAGCATTCACCTCAACTTCACACCATTTAACTAACATGATCTACAAAATATTTAAGCCCAACGCGTCCATTACCAACTTATCTAAACAATAACTAAACAACTGCCAGTCAGTTGGTCAGGGCAACTCCGGAAGGGACCGCCGGTAGATGTCGCTGTATGACGGCGAGTGGTGCGAGCAGAAATAGGGCAGGAAGTGAGGGTAGGCAGGTACGTAGGTTGTGCTGAGGTGTTTGTTTTAATTAGGTGTGTTTTTGTTTTAATATTTAATGGTTTCAAAGGTTCTCTTTTGTCGCCAATCAGCACGTTTGTATGAATGTAGGTGACGTTAATAACCTGTATGTGTACAAATGTTCAGCGAAAATCTCAAAAGAGCTAAACACTTGACTAGTACTTAGGTCGTTTTGTGAATCTAGCTTGTATCCGCGGCTTCGCTCACTTCTATTTTCGAAGAAGTCTGTATCCGTCTCCAGGGTGCCACTTATCTCTGTACCAAAATTCATCAAAATCGGACCAGATATTTAGGCGTCAAAGCGTAATATACCATCAAACTCACTTCCGCGTATATTATATTAGTTAAGATTACAGTAACAGATGTAGGAAACCGATTTGTCAGTGCACATTACAGTGACCCACGGTGACCTCTCTAATAATAAAATTATTGTCTTAAATAATAGAATTTATCAAACTATCTGCAGCCTATCTCAAGACACGATAAAGTTATTTTATCACACTAATGTCCGGTAAGCTATTTGGTAAAGTCTTAACTTGATAACTTATATGTGTCACCGGAAAATGGCAAACGCCGTAAGATTGTAAAATATCGCGTGAAATTATAAACTATTTTTTCTAAATAAGACACGGATATATTGAAAACTATTGAATTTGGATGGGATTAATTGTAAACAAGACGATTTTTTCATAATATATCGAAAAATATAATATAATCAAGATTTATTACAATCTTACGGAGTCTGCAATTTTCTGGTGACATACATATACATAATTATACACCCAATTAAACATATCTAATAATTTAAAGTAATATTGAATTCCTTGAATTGCTACTTAGCCCTCTTCCTCACAGCATATTTAGCTGTGCCCGACAGGATCCATATTGATTTTTAACTTTGCAATACGATCTATGTAACACATATGGAATGCAATAAAGAATTGAGTATTGAATATTGAACTTACGATAAGTGAACTGTCAGTCCATCTAAAGCTATGGATCTACACTTGGCAAGCTCACTTCACCATCAGATATTTACAGAATAGACCAGCAGATTTCTCCACGTTTTTTTTTGTTTTCCTACCATCGTAAAATTCAGTAGTTTTAGGTAACTATGGAAGTTCGTCTGGTATTGAAATAATTCTGATACTTACATTTTCAACTTCATACCTAGTCTTACTAAAAGCGATTTTCAAAACCTAGTAGTTACAGCAATTAGTGTTCAAATTCAACATAATAATACTAACAAACAACTAGACAAAGTACAAGTCTCCAGCCAGCGTCCATTAATTAAAAGTTTTAAATGAATCGCTTCTACAAATCCTCTTCAGTTTTTATTTAACTTATTAATGAGATTTTCCCTTTTCTAGTTGTTATATCTTTTGTAATACTAACCTGTAAATAATATAAGGTGATACCGTAGCTGAAGGCCAAACAATGTACCTATATTTAGTTGGAATGATTTATTGTCATTTAAGAGAAGGAGAAGATTGTGCTCTAGTAAAAAAAAACATTAAGTTAGTTAATTAAAATTGCATTGCGTTAAATCCGGACTTACTGTTTCCGCATTTTCTATCTGTCAGATGTTTGGGGCGCAAAGTATCGGAAAGATAAACAGTTGTGTGATTTTGTAAGCATCTCACTCTTGGGTGAAGTAAACACGAAGTGAACTGGCAATCCAAACAAACGAGATGTAGTGAGAGTTCACTTTGTGCTTTCCTCCGTCCGCTTTGTCACTCCTCGACAATATTGTGCCTGCTGCATATTAATGATCTGCTAAAACCCAGTACCTTTGGATGTACGTTGGTCGTTTGGATACGTGTCCAACGCACGAGCTGATGGATCGCAGATCCGGTCTCTCCGCGCTCAAATCACTGCATCTCGCAGTGATTGAGCGCTTGAACTTGTCTTTACAGGCTGTCTCTGAATGGGGCGGTGCCAATCTGGTCAAGTTCATAGCTGCTAAGACCCAGGCGTGTCTTTTTTCCGCTAAAAGGAGCCAATCCCACCCAGCTCCATCTTTCTGAGGTGTAACCGTGACGATAACCGACCAACTTGAGCTTCTTGATGTCACGTAAACATCTACCCTCAATTTTGGTCCTTTCATAAAGGCTCAAAAGGCTGCTGAAATATTGGGGATCCTGGCAAAGGTGAGACGGTACTTCACGCCGGAACAGCTGCTCAAACTATCAAGCGATTGTGTATGGTGTACTGCTCTCATCTTTGGGATGGATCTGCCAGCTACCAGCTTGATGCCCCTGAGTCAATTTAGAAACTCCAAAAGTTTTGAGCCTTGACGCCGAGTTGCTAGCCATTCGATTTTCTATCGGTTGCCTTTAGGGGACTGCGACGGAATTGCATAGTTTAATTCCGCCAAGCCCGTTCTATCATCGGACCACAAGACGTACGGCGATGCGCTACCGGTACATGGTGGACATCCCCCCACACGCACAAAACGTTTTGGGAACACATTCATTGTGCGTACAGCTAAGGAGTGGAATTCCCTGCCGGAGTCTGTGTTTCCTGATAGTTACAACTTGGGAGTCTTTATGTAAATACCACATCGTCATCGCTTACCAACAGGTGAGATAGTGGTCAAACGAGTGCCTACCAACAGTAAAAAGAAGTATAGACGGTGAGAAATGTTGACAGAATAGACCGGCAGAAAAGGAAAAAAACCGTGATAAATACATACACACAACAAATCAACTCATGCAGAAAATGCTCGAGCATTAATTACTACACTTACTCATGTAGTCATTAGTAAAACATTTATTATAAGCTATTTGTAGTGTGCATTAACATAACTGCCACGTGTGGGCAATGCTTACATAATAGCACGTGGCAGGCACACAGAGCGTCTGGCTCGTGGCCACCTTGCACAGTTACCAAGGTTGCCATTTTTTTACTTAACACACAATTTCTCCTGCTCCCACCGCTTTTAGGTTCGTAACGAAGTGTATTTGACCGTGTGGAAATCTGCGACAACCAGTCCACGGTCGTCGGTCAGCCCCCAAAAAAATCAAGCAGGAAGAATCTGCACGGCATTTTTCTCGATTGTTTTAATTCATATTATTACGTGTATTGTTCAACACAGCTACAAATTGTTGTGCTCACCACGCTTGGCATTCAGATTGGTGATCGTATTAACTTGTTTTGTTTTGCCCCACAGAGTAAATACGTAAATATTCCTTACCATTAATACCATTAAAGATTTTACGACACCGTTCCCACGTGTACAAGTGACAGAGAAAATCTTCATTAAAATATTATGGAATGCAAATAAAAGTATGAATATGTTATTATAACCAGACAAGGGAACACTGCTCCTGCCGCATAATCCCTTAGTCACCTTCGAACCCGGTGAACATGATTGTTCTGCCTATTTCTTTGCCAAAAGAATTCATATTTATATCAAACATAAAATACGATCACCAATCCGCCTACAAAGAGTCTGGCTACGACAAGTCTACGCCGTAGACGCTCTACGATAAATCGTAGCAGCCTACGCGTCTGCGAGCACAAAAATATAAAGAACTTTTTAATACAAAAAAGCTAATTTGATATTCCGTTACACGATATTTTAAGAGCAACATTAAAAACAAAATGTAACCCAAATACAGTAACTCGGTTGATCAATATCATTTCGCGACACGCGCTCTGCTGCGCACAAAATTGAATATAACATTGAAATATTTCAATGAAAGACCCAGTCGAATCAATAAAGTATCATACCAAATGAGGGAATCTGTACTGTACATAATTTGATTCATGTTGACAGTAAATTTTGCACAGGGACACACGCAAATAGTCTGCAAAATGAGAGCCCCTCACACCCAACCTCCGGTAGGCGCAAATCAATACATTCCATTGTTCAACCAAAGTTGTGTTACGCGCCATCTAGTAGCAAGTAGATGTACTATTGTGAAGTGCTGTGTTGTGTGAACGAAACCTTTTTGTTTGAAAGTCAAAGCCAATAGATGGCGTTGTACTCAATATGTTTTTGTTTGTTTGTTTCAGGTAAAAGAAATCTACGTGATGGAGAATACTTATTATTGTGGCGGTCTTAAAGATAAGTTTAGGATATCTAAGGCTTTTGTAGGTTTTTGCTTTCACTATTTGACGTGTGTGGCTTTGACATAGTTAATCCAAAAGATTAAAAAAAATATATTATCCTAGATAAGTACTACTTTTAGCTGAGATTCTGAAAAAATATCTGAAATTCCAAACACGGATGTACAATAAATAACCATCAGCTCGATAAAAAGAAGACTGTTAAGAACCACAGATTCGACCGATAGTAATTATACTCTTGTAAGAACCTAATTATGGTAAGGTAGGGAACTATCGGTGACCTTCCCAAAATCGACTAAATCGTGTCTCCAATAGGCACAACACTATTTTATCGACAGAACAATAAACTGAAGTTCGATTTCACATTAAATGAATCGTAAATAATGAGGAAACAACGTTTTACGACTTTTCTTGAATTAGTTCCTTTGAAGAAAACACGATTTTGAACCTTATAGGTTGACAGTAAAATTGTTTATTTGTGAGAAGTACCTAAGGGAGCTTAAAGTTGGACATCAATACCTACTGGAAGCACGAAAAAGCATTTATAACATCAATATTTCTTTACCATCGTAATTTATAACAGTATTTAAGTCATCGAATCGTAATATTTCAGCCCATAAAAGATATCATAACGCGAACGTAATGGCTGATTTAATATACACATCAAATTAATGGAGGTCTGCGAGAAATATAATTTCAAACGAATTAGAAACCCATTTCACGATGTTACGGAACGAAATGAAATGATATTTTAAATTATAATCAATATTTGGGACACACTCCGATTCGGATATGATTTGATAGAATGAGTATTTTTTTTTTTTGTTATTCTGTTTCAAATCTTTTCGAGGAATAAAAATACTGGTTCATGGTAGACATCCCACCCATACCTACGTTCAAAACTCTTCAAGAAAACTTGTACCTACATCAAAGAAGTGGACTTCCAGCCGGGGTCTGTGTTTCCTAATAGCTACAACCTGGGAGTCTTTAAGTCAAGAGTGAATAGGTTACTTCTAGGCAAGCGTGCTCGATCGTCGACCACATCATCGCTTACCATCAGGTGAGGTAGTGGTCAAACGCGAGCCTGTCAATTATAAAAGTGACGATTACAATATTGTCACAATGATCTTAGTACGACTGTTTTTGCGGTTTCCATCTGGAATTTCTCAGTCTAAAATTGTTCACCTCTATTTGTAATCCTACAACAGAACTCGAAATGACAATAGACTCATTCAACTTCCTTCAATAATATTTCCCTCCACAATCACTGTCCTCCCAGCTTCTCAGTACATCCTAATGCTGTGCTTATAGCATTAACCACAGATAACCTATGAAAAATGATCTCCACCCTGTAATGGCACTATGAAGTACCATTGTGCCCCGTAGTGTCAGACAGTGCCGTCGAGTGACACTTCAGTACACGCGTCATAATCTGTGAATAAACTCGGTTAGGTGCTGAAGGTAGTGAGTGCGATGCGATGGATAGCGAAGATGGCGATACCTATACATGGTGTCCCAAGACTTTGCTACATGGAGAGAAAGTACCTTAAATACTGTAGATAGTAATATTTACGGGAATCTAACCCGCTAAATGTGTAAAAAATTACTTGTCATTAAAAATTTACTGAATAAAGACATTATTTTAATTTTTAAAACAATACAGACTGCTTTCAAAGAATTTTACATAATCGCCTGTTTGAACTGGGATTCGGACCCGCTAAATGTGAAAAAAATAACCTGTAATTTTACTGTACCGATCGACAGGCTCAATCATCAATGTTAAATTTCATGGTCTTCCTTTAGATGCTATGTTATTTAGTCTTAAACATAACATTTATTATAAATGTATACGATTGAGCATAGAAAAACACATTAGGTACCTACCATCCCACTTTCGCGGAAAATATATTTCATTTGGCAGCTTCCCTCGCATCGCATAGCTCGATACTAAGACACAACCCTAATCCAAGTTTAGTCACATCACACGCAGACAAGGGTGGATATGATAAACGATCATTACTCACAGTACAGTCAGCCACACCTCGATGTGCCACCACTCTAATGTCGTAGCACTAAGGTCGATTTTCGTAGCTCAACTGTTAGGTGCGGTTGACCGTACCTACTGTTGGGTTTTTGTGGGTCCACCTTCAGAATGGGTAGTTAAAATAAATGGAGTGAAGTTATTGTTCAGAGTGAGAATAATAGTCCCATTGTGGACCTGATAATGTTTAATGGTAGGGTTTTTTATGATTTTAGTTTTGAGATTTAAACTATAGTTTTATGCCTTTTTGACTTTGAGCAAGAATTTATCTACATATGAAATAGATACTAGCAACTTTTCTTACGGCTTTACGCCCATAACCTTTCCTACAGGAAACTTGTTTTTCGGGATAAGGCGATACCACACTCAGCGTACCTACGTTAAGCAACGTTTACCAAGGTCAGCCCGTGGATGGGTGACCCTGACCATCCATTACAAACCGAACTCCTCCATGCCTCGGAAAGCACACTAAGCCATTGATCCCGGCTGTCTTTTCAGTCAGAAGCCAGTCAATATGACACCAGTCTTACCAAGGAATATCGTTAAAGTTTTCTTTCCTCTATTCAATCTTGACGTTTGAAAGTGCCTTTTAATAGTCTAAGAACCTCCTTCAGGATGTCCGAATAGCCACTTATCACCGGGTAAATAAAAAAAAAAGAATTAAGTATATCCAAATCTCGAAATCAGTATCTAATTTTTCTATAGGTATATACCTAAGTAAGACAACGGGTGCCTAATCGTACGTTGTAAAACAGATAACATAATATTTGAAATAAATTATTTGAATTTGACTTTTCTTCACCATCATTCTTATTAACTTACCGACACAATCGAATTCTTTCATGCCAAACTTTCAAACAAAAGCGTATCTAAAAAACCTCTATTCTTCCACCATTTATAACGGCGGATATCCCCGCCCCATTCCTGTTCAGTTCTACGTCATAAAGCGCAGGCATCGTCAGCTGAACTGGAGATTATCTGCAGATATTAATTTATACGGTGACAGCCGCCGCCATTTTATTGTGCCCACAGACAACTGTCAAGTGGCTCTCGGTACGTACTTGTGGAGGATTTAGACGCTGGGTAATGACAGCGACTTTAAGGGTCGGAATTTATGCCACAAAAACGTAGTACCTACACTGGGATATCGGAACGTGGAAATAGCCTCATGTTTTTGACTGACTGACTTTGACAATTCAATGGCAAATACCTGTAAATGGTTTATCACATTAATTATCACATCACACTAATATTATATAGGCGAGAGTTTGTGTGTGTGTATGTTTGTAACTTCTTCACGCGAAAACGGCTGGACCGATTTAGATGCAATTTGATATGGGGATTGTTTGAGTCCCGGGAAAGGACATAGGATAGTTTTCATCCCGGGAGTGTTCCCTTGGGATAATTTTCGACATTAACGCGGGCGGCAACTAGTTTGAAATAAATGCTTCGACTTTGACTTATCAAGTATCGTGCTCTAATCAGGACATGTTCCAAACCAAATCTTTTAAACCGTAGCAAAAATCCCAAAATACTAGACGTTGAGATCATCAATGAACTTATTAAGAACCCAAGGAGATCTATCACTACATCGTTTTTAGCGATAAGAAAGCCCATACACATACACCCATACACCCTACTATTTTTAAGCTCTTTATGTTATTTTGTTATGGTGTTTGCTGTAATCTTGTATTAGTATGATATTAGCATCTTCAATTTATGTGTATGTGAAATCTAGCAATATTCTACGTATAAAGACCAACAAAATTCATTAATAATAACTGCACAGGAGTTGAAGCGCAAACAGAGCTAAAGTGCTACCTACTTCAGTCCATTTCTAGGCGGAAGAAATAAATCCTGGGCAGAACCTACTATCACAAATAAGACTTTTCCATTAAAACCTTTTGTAAAGAGGATCCTTACCAAAAGCTTTTCTACTAAAAGCCACAAACAACTCACCGAAAAACGAAAAAAGCGCGTCAATATTTCCCGCTACAACCTGTCATGTCAAGCTAATGTCATTTTTGTTGACAGGTAGTGATGTGTCTTAAAATAGTTACTTTTAGGTAGTCGATTTTTATTCTCAAGTGCCTTAAGTCGCAATTAAACTGTTAGTTCACCCCTAATAATTATTATTAATGCGAAAGTGTGTCTGTCTGTTACGTTTTCACGACGACACACAAACAGTGTAACCGTCTGTGTGCCGTCTTAAATCTGAGATTAGGGCGTAGATTACTTATCATTCTGGTAGTAAGTCAATTTGAGATAATAAATCACTTTCCTCACGGGCAGAAGTTAGTTTGTAGTAACTTGGGCAATATTCCCTCTGGACAGTCTAGCTGTTAAATAGGTTACGTGGTCAGCAAAAACTATCATCAAATAAAAAACGACATCAAAATTCTAAAATGAATCCGGGAAATGGGATATAATTTTCCAACATTAAATCGTCCGCCCCAGATAAGCGGGAAACCGTCTCCCATCGCTCGTTATGGCGCGAAGTTTTTATCAGCGCCGCCATTTTTCTTGCCACTTCATTAGTCTATTGCCAACAGGGATACCGACTTAATTTGCTGTCTAACAAAATTGTCAAACAACCTCTAACTCAACGCACTATGGTTGACGTTCGAATAAATTTTGTTTCATCGACTACGATTTTATTTTTGTACAAATGTCAAACTACCAATGACATGACGAGGCATTTCTTTTTGTAAAATGAAAAAATCACGGTGATTCGGTCACAATGAAATTAACTTAGATTGTAGTGGGATGGGCCCGTTTTTTGTTAGTTTCTATAATGATTCACTGGAGCGTAAGTGAAATAGTTTTGCGAAAAACAAAATGGCGTGTCATTTCGTTTTTTTTTTCTATTCCGTCTGATAAAGGAGGGTTGATGACGTGGACGCTATTTCGTCCCGAATTCGTGTTGCTTTGCTGTTTCACATTTATCAGCCGGAGTGGTGGCTAGGTACTCGTCGTTTAGTTTATTTTCTTTTTGCGATAGGTTTTTCATTGGATGACAGGCTGTTTCACGTGCGACGAAGTAATGTGATTAGGTTAGTTAATAGAAGACAAAGGAAAACTTCGCAAAGGGTCGTATATCTGAAATTGGCATTGCATATTTGCGTGTTGAACTAATGTTTATAAGTCACTTCCCTGTCTGAGAAGAATCCTGAATCAAATCGTGGTACGGTTGCAGACTGTCAAATTAAAAACACACTTCTATATTCTAAGTAATTTCTTCCACTCAACTCGAACTCCCTCACTTTAACTGAAAATTAGCATGTTGTGATCATTCGCAGTAAAGTCCTCGACTCGAGATTTTTTGGCGACTAAGTCGAGTGGAGTGGTGGAATTTTCCTTGAAACGGACTTACTCTCTGTGAATTCAAATTTGATAACTTGTTAAACTGCTATTTTTCATGAAAACTTGAGAAACAATTTGGACAAGTACTTTTCTTCTAAACGTGTATCCAAAAACTAGAAATAGGGATGTTGTCTGGGTTAAAAAAATATGATTCTATTTAGTCCGTCAGTTAGATTATCGAAAAATATTGGACACATATATTTTTTTTTCTTTAGCCTATTGTGTCCCACTGCTGGGCAAAGGCCTCCCCCATATCCTTCCAGACATTCTTTTCTTGTGCCACCTCGAATCAGCCTTCGCGGTGTGCATCCAAATCATCTCGCCACCGCTTTCTGGGCCGCCACCGCTTTAGTTTATCATATCAAAAAAAAAATACGAAGAAATCTCAAATCTCAATCTGAATTAAATGTTTATTATTATTATTATTAAAACGCATCAAAGATAAAGAGTGGGGGCTTGTAACGTCACTTTCCAGTAAAAAGTGAACTAGTAAGTGACGTCACACGAGTTTTCAACGCACTGTATCGTCTTCAGTTTTTGTTAACGTGACAAAAGAAATAAATACGTGTCCACTGTTTTTTTGGAAATTTATCTGTCGGACTAATTAGATTTTTTTAGTCAAATACCCTATTAGAATATCCCCTGATACCTGCTCAAACCTTAAAACTTGGCATTAGAGTTCCTATCTTAATTAAAAAATCCCCCTGATGATTTTTAAAAGTTAAAGCACAAATTCGCACATTAAAATGATGTTATATCCCACCTACCACGTAAGCAAAGCCGCTGAAAAGTACTAAACATCTGAGTGTAGCCGTGTAGGTACTAGCGCCACATAAAGCCGCGTTTTTCATTCCGCCGCAA
Organism: Mamestra configurata; assembly: GCA_002192655.3. Classification (NCBI taxonomy): domain Eukaryota; kingdom Metazoa; phylum Arthropoda; class Insecta; order Lepidoptera; family Noctuidae; genus Mamestra; species Mamestra configurata. Next base: position 45,854 of record NDFZ01004972.1, on the reverse strand, counting down.
AGCCCCGATATCCCTTGTATATGCCTCAAAGATACGAGCACATTACATTACTATTTTACGTCCCAGATTCGGTGTCACGAAACGAAAACTGTGTTTTTTTTCTCTGACGACAAATGAGGTTTGTTTCTGATTTATGATCGCAGTATTTTAAATACGCAATAAAATCTGCCAGTCGCTTCTGTAAACATTTCGAAGGAATGACAGCTCACTCCGTGATCACGTGACATCTTCATTATATGGATTGACAGCTCACCTCGTGATCACTTCACCCAAGCCTTCACTTCGACATGTTAACAGAATCTACCGGCTGTATTCGTAATCCTTTTAACGAAAACTTTCTCCACTTCACTCGACTCAGTTGTTATGACAGCGAAAATCACCCTCGAATAGCTAATGTCAATGCTAAGTCGAGTGGAGGAAATGACTTAGAACATCCTACTAATATTATAAACGCGAAAGTTTGTAAGGATGGATGGATAGATTATAGTCTGGAATAACACATAGGATACTTTTTATCCCGGGAATTTGTTACCTTGGCTATTTTCGACAGTCACGCGGGCGGAGCCGCGGGCGGCAACTAGTTAGTTATGCTAAATGACAACAAAATGGAGAGTTAGGGTGCGTTTCTACCAGAGAAGTGCGAGGATGCGTAGCGAGGGATGTGTTTGTTAAGAACAAATAAAATCGCTTTTTTTTTGTTGGCTGTTGTGTGTTATAAAGAAAAGCGAAGTTATAAAATTAAATAGCAAATCGTAATGTTATGGGAAATAACTTTCGATGAGTGTTTTCTGAAATGCCGTACACCAAGTCTTAAGTTACGTCAACGTCATAAGTTACGCGTCTAAGTGGCGCCAACTGGTGGCCTGAATTTTCCTGATACTCCTTTTTTTAGGCTTTTTCGTTGAATTTTATGGAGTCCAGCTAATATTCGATAGTATTATTGTGACGCGCAAAAACTATCAGTTTAATGGAATAACTTCTTTTTTTTTTTGAACAACAATGTACAACTCTGCATAGCCTTTTCATGATTGCAGGTGAGGTAATATAGCAAGCAGTTATTTAAAATCCTAAACTTTAAAAATCATCTCATTGTAAAGTTTGCTACGCCGTAGCTACATCGCGTAGGCCGACCTCGTAGCACGTAGGCGGCGTAGTCAATCCGGACGTAGACCGGTTACCTACGTACGGCCTACGCCATGCTACGGTGCTACGAAATGTTCTCTGATTGGTTCATGCTTTCCTAGTACTTTTTTGTTGCTGAAAACCAATTTCTGGAGCGAAAATGTTTTGCACAATGAATGAGACTAATTGCAAGTTAGTTCCTGTGATTTGTTGAATGAGTTTTCAATAGCCAATCGCATCGCAGGGCTTGCGTGAAATTTGTGATGCGTCGATAATTTGTTTCAGAAACCAGAGGAACGCAAAGGGCTTTAGAAGGAACACGGATGGGTTTTAGTCAGTAAGAGTCTGACACGCCCTTCCGCTCCACCCAGAGCGGAAGAAGTCAGGGGTGATTGCCCATCCCTAAAAAAAAAAAAAGGGTTGTGTGTGATGTCCATAGTAGGAATTAAAACTGATTTAGGTATTTTTTTAAATGGTGTTTGCTCCTGAATATAGATTTTAACAAAAATGTTTAGATGTGAAACAAAAAAAAATATTGCATCCTACCCTCTCTCCCCTCCACGGTTCAACGAATTTATATGAAACTTGGCGTACGGTAGACCATTTACTGTATACAGGATACTTTTTATCCCTTTAGTACGTTCTTTTGGGATAATTGTCGACATTCACAAAATATAGTGCATACACATTAGATTACGCTCAAGTTTCATATCTTTGAAGTAGCGTAGCACCCAATTGGCCAAGCATACTTACATTATAAAACACTATCCAAAATGCCAAACTATCCCAGTTAAGTAATTGCCAAAATGGTTCAATTCATTCGCAAAAGTGCTAGTTGCCAAGTGTGAGTCGATCTCAGGACTCGAGTCAATGAACTCGGTAGCCATGCGTCCGCCAAATGGATTAAAGTAATCAAGGCACTTAATAAAAACATTGCTTTTAAATTAGCTCTAAGGAAATGCCATTTTCTGTAGTCGTATTGATTAATAAAATGCAGATTCCTGCATTAAAACAATTTGTTCGAAAAAAGCTCGTGGCTAAATAATAACAAAGTCAAAGTCAAAGTCAGACAACTAGAGTCACTTATATTTTAATTTTAAACTGTAAATTTGACGTTCAAAAGTGCCTTTTAATGGTCTAGTTGAAATAAATGAATTGACTTTGACTTTGACTTTGAACAGCCGCATGCTTCGATTTTCGAGGTTAGGCTATTTGCCGAGGTCGTTCCGGGGATGGGTGATCAGCAATTACATATCGAGACTCCTCCGAGCCTTGGAAATCACGTTAAGCCGTTGGTCCCGGCTGTCATTTTAAGATATTTGAGAGTTGTTTCGGATAGTCAGAAGTCAGAAAATTAGACTGAACTTCGCATACTTTCATTTATGTTTTTGGTAGTATTTAAATCCTCTCTAAATCTAACATTTTGGTATATTTTGTCCGTTGAGAGATAACCAGAATTCGAGGATAAAAATAATTACCAACAAATGCTTTAATTTTATTCTGGTTTCCTTAAAACAGGAAAGAACATTCCTATTCATTATTCACATAATTGGCTTCAAGAGCTGACAACATATGTATTTATTTCCAAATAAAGGCATGTTTGTATCTAACACTAATCTACCAGTAAAAATATTATAAAGAAGCGATAACACTTAAATTTAAAAAACCGGCCAAGTGCGAGTCGGACTCGCGCACGAAGGGTTCCCTACCATTATCTATAAAAACGGCAAAACAACCATGTCTGTTGTATGGGAGCCCTCTTAAATATTTATTTTATTCTGTTAATTAGTATTTGTTGTTATAGCGGCATCATCCGTGAAAATTTCAACTGTCTAACTATCACGGTTCATGAGATACAGCCTGGTGACAGACGGACTGACAGACAGACGGTCGGACAGCGGGGTTTTAGTAATAGGGTCCCGTTTTACCCTTTGGGTACAGAACCCTAAAACAATGAGCTTAGTTCAACACCCCAGATATGTTCCTAATAGCATTATAATACCCCCTACCATTATCTACGCCCTAGTCAGAGGTGCGGCCAATATTGCCCATAATAGGTACACTCAACTGCATGCAATCCACAACACTTTCACATTGACAGCGTCCTAGTGCCGTAAGTCAAAGTCAAAACGTTTATTTCAATTAGGCCATTAAACGGCACTTTTGAACGTCATCGTTTACAGTTCAATAAAAATAATAATATTACATTAATAAAGTGACTACTGTCCATTCGGAAAGGTAGATTCTTATGGAGAAGAACGGACAAGAAACTCCATAGTTACTCTTTTCAAATAACGATTTTACAAAATTTGGTATACAAAAATTAATTTAATATTATGTGAGGACGATGCACCCAGAGTATGCTACAAGAACAAAGTATCACCAGCAGAGGTAAACTTATTCATTTTCTAAAGAAATTTGAGTAAACGGTACTCACATATTTACAAACATTGGAACCATTAATTAAACAGTGTGTGAGTCAACAGAAAAATAAAAACACAAAAAAAAGAAAGAGTATATCTATAAAGTTAGCGTAGCAATAAGGGCGAGTTTATAAGTTCAATGGTTACTTGTACGTGCGGCTGATAGTGCAGCTATTAAGATCTGGGAATGTTTTTGCTACCCCGTCGTTTAAGAGTGGCGTAGCAACACCCATAGTGAGTACACTCGCAATCATTTATTTGCGAGGGATAAAATATTAATAATATTCAGGGGTAGTCAGAAGCCAGTATAATCTAACACTAGTCTTGCCAAAGAGTTTCGTGTTACCCAGTTACTGGGTTTTGGAGGTCAGACAGGCAGCCGCTCTAACTAACATACTGGTATTCAGCCGCATTCAGTGAGACTGAAAGCTGACCACAATGTAGTTGGAAAAGGCTGGCAAGATTGTTGTACTTCTTCTCTTAACTTAACTTAATATATGAGAAGTAAAATGTATTGTTTGTCCATATGTTTGTAAAGCTTTGTAACCGTGAAATTTTTCATGGTTACAAAGCTACACTACCGCTAGGTGTCACAGGACGCATAAGCTACTTTTTGTCTTAGAGAGAATATAAGAATATAAGGTATGAGCGGAATACGCAACGAGAGCGAACCCGCGTAACGAAACTTGTATTCAATATCCAAATGAGTCTGCTTTGTGTTTAAGCCATTGTCACGTATACATGACAAGCAAGCGCGTGCCCTGTACGCCAAACGTCACAAATATGTAACAAAAAATACGGCGAATTTGTGGCTTGGCGTCGGGGGCACGCCGATGCGATTAAGCTCTAGCGTTCAAAAGGTTATTAAAGAAAAACATTACCCTCCTTCTGGGGCAGTAGTAGATTGTAATGTTTTACTAACATAGGTTATGTGGCGATTATATATTTATTTTGCATTCTATTTGATCTAAATCTCTGTGCTCCATCGTCGACCACATCATCGCTTACCATCCGGTGAGATAGTGGTCAAACGCGTGCCTATCAATAGTAAAAATTGTTCTTATCAGGAATAAGTCCCATATTTGTCAGACACTGTGAAGCAGGCAATACTTGTGTGCACTAACACATGGCGACACCTTAAATTAGTGCTTACATATTATTGAACAGTCGGATTTTCAACTCAAGATGCTGAGCCGAGCGTTGAAATTCCAACAGTGCGTTTGTGTTAAGGCATGCATTTAGGCGTAGATGACACCGATTAATCCGTATTCACTAACACGGATTAATCTTGTAAAATGAGAGCTTTTGAACGTGAAAGTTAGAACTACTAAACAAAATCATTAACTAACTGGTAAAACTAATTTATCTAAACAGTAACTTCTAACTGTAGTGTTAACTATTTAAACTAAACTAAAGTAATTGAGCTCTACCTAGCACCTACTATAAATGGCTAACAATAAACTACCTGCAACTAAACTATTTTTTATCTACAGCCCTTTAAAAAAGCTCATTCCACAAAAATCAACTTACTAAATCCATACCAAACTATAAACAAAAGCACATCAACTAAAACAACATTCAAAAATCGAAAGCTAACTAAACAAACACGCACAACCCTAAAGTTGCCAAGTAATAAATTATTCCATTAATTTTACTAATAATTTAGCGTGCAACGCCCTCTACAAACAAAGATAAAACTAAACTAAAACTGGACGTGGCTTGTTGGCTCCACAACCAATCTGCCTGTTTTTTTCCAATTATGTCGGGGTCAGCACCCAGTCTAACCAATGCAGCTGAATACTAGTATTTTACATGGAGCGATCTACTTGGATATAACTAAATTAAACTACATTGTGCAGACAATTGCTTTAAGTGTGTTGCCACCCCGTCGTTCTATGGCGTCATTAAGCCATGACAACGCCTTGCCCACCATTATTGACACTGTATATCTATCTATCTATCTACAATTCTACATACATACATTCATCCTTATATACTAAAAGGATCTATAACTGACTAAATAGCTAACAAAACAAGGATATACATATAAATCTAAAAAAATGATTTCAGGCGGTATTGACCCACTGCAGGGCAAGGACCTCTCGCCCCCGCGCCTCGCTTGTTTGTGCGAAATAAAATAATAAACTACTCTACTAACTCTATGGTACGCTTAACTAGGTGCTAGGCAGATAACTACAGAAGCTATTCTATTTTTTTTTTAATATAGTGCCTTGTCTCCTCGCCCTGCCCATCTGTGGAAAACTTAAGAAAAATAGAATATTAGGTTAAATATCTTCTCGCCGCGTCTTTGAAGGGGTAAGCTGAGGTCCATATTGACTCAGCTTTTCTCAACCTAGATTCCACCCCTTTCGCGTCGCCACCCGGGCTCATTCCCTTCGAAATCAATGAAATGAGAACGAAACTAAAATATATCCTAAGGATTCTTACACCAGCACGCTAAAAACAACCTAAATATAACTAAATAAAACACAGTTTCCCCTAAAATTGGATAGAACACGATTTGCGAGTAGAAAATGGCTGGAGGTTCAGATGCAGCGAAAAAATGTGGCACGCATGCGCAGATCGCCGCTCGATATATGCACCCTCCGGCGAGCATGTGTTGAACCACTCTCGAATCTACGCGAAACCAGCGATATTACAGGAGGAAACGCGTTTAAAACACTCACACAACACACGAAAACACTTGACACGACAGAAATATAACCAGAAAGAACTTTAAAGCAGCTTCCCTCGTGTTTTCTCAAATATAACCTGCAAAGAAAGTTGTTAGTTACACAGATACACATGAAATACAGAACAGTTGATGTGGGTCTTCAGTGATGTGTTTGCAACGCCACGGCCCGCTTGTCCGGACGCAGCAGTAACTGTAGGCAACACGTACTGCTGTGACAGGACAATATGGTCGTGGCGTGCGGCTCGGGTGGCGGCCCG